>JAGDYQ010000106.1:2542397-2712383 GCA_021962125.1 Bulinus truncatus | reverse complement strand
GATGTGGGAATATTTACAGTAATAAAATATTATGCGGAAACACATACAAAAAAGAAAAAAAAAACAGTCATACTACCAAATTTTTTTTTTAACATTTCTTTTTATCACTACTATGCCAGAGCATCATATTCCAATTCCAATTACATCTGTTTAAATAAAGTATTGAAAAATAATAGATATTTTGTGTACATTGCGCCAATTTAGAGACAAATTAGGTCTATACAATTAGATTTTCTAATTTTGTTGATAGAGCCAATTAATCACATAGTATCAATTCATTTTGTTGCATTATCTATAGAAGATAGATTTTTACTGTATGTATCTTTTAGTTAAAAATCCCCACAACCCAACAAATTGAATGAAAAGTTTCTTTATTCAATACAGTTCTATTTTACTAAAAGACTTAAATAATTTAGAATGAAAAAATAAATGAAAATACTCAAGAATGTGAAACAAAATTATGTTAAACCATCAAAAAAAAAAAACAACTAAAATTTATTTTACACATCATTTACTTCAAATATCTATGGCTTAAAATTAAACAAGTTTAAAATCAAGATGTGATGCATTTTTATTATTGTGCCTCTCTTAATCATTAGAATCACAAATTTACAAAAAGAAACAAACAAAAAATTTGTTTAAAAACTTCATTTAGTTACTTTTAGGTAAATAAGCATTTTTTAAGTCAGCATGGTTAGCAAAATATAAAAATAATAATAACATATAAAATCAAAATCTTTGAGATTACAAAGCTAGAAAAAAATTAGTATGCAAGAATGCCAAGTAATAGAGTGTAAACTAATAATCTATATCAGATATATGCAGTCGCTTTTTGGAAAAATTATACTGAAAAATGTCATTAATATATCAAGAAACAATAATACAGTAATACATTTTTTTTACTAAAATACAGCACAAATGACAAAAACTAGCAGCCTATAAAAAAAACTAGTGTAACCCCAACAATAAAAAAAAAAAGAAAGTCATATTGTTTAATCCATTCATGACGAAAAAAATCTCTATACAGAAAAAACAGATACACTTTCACAAATCAATAAAATTTAAACAAATTCATGATCCAAAAGGCGTTTCTTATCCTCCCCGTGGCAATTTTTCTTTGAAAAGAATGGAATCTTATAGATAAAAGAAAACAGTACATTATTTTTTTAAATCGCTGAAGTAGAAAGACTTGGATGAGGGGGGATCAAACTCTCACAGAATGACATTTTCGCATTTGTCAAAATGAAGCATACACTTGACAGAATAATTTATTTAAATCGTTCAAATATATAGTGCTAAAGGAGAAAGGAAAAAAAAAATTGAAAAAAAAAAAAAGCATTATTTTAAACTCTGTGGGAAGATAGCAAAAACAAGTGTGCTTTTACTTACCTTCAGACCTTTGCAGCGAGACTGATAGGTGGATATTCCGACTACAACAATGAGAACAGCAACTATCATCCAAGTGTACAGCAATACCATGCTAGATGGAGCCGGGGGGTGTCTGCTAATATCTGCATGCTGACTATTTTTCATTATTTCATCTTCTTCAAAATCATCTACCACAATATCTGCTTTATCATCACCTACTTGACAAAAGATAAATTTAAAATGAATTTTATTTTTTAAAGAATGAAAATAAATGAACAACTAAGTAAAAGTTGGCAGAACATACATATAAATGAACATTTATAGGTTGCTATAGAGAAATACAGAGGATAACTCAAAATATGACCTTTGCAAGTAGATTAACAGGAAAGGTTTATACATTACAAGTAAATATTGATAAATCCATAACATAGAATTAAATACAGAACATTTTGGAAAATATGTAATGCACAAGAAAGGTGTATTCTCCAATCCTGTTAAAAAAAACTATGTTATTCCTTTACTAAACTAAACATGAACTATTAAATGCTGATTCTTTCTTTACATACATATATATATATATATATATATATATATATATATATATATATATATATATCTTTAATAATATTTTCATGTTTATTTGTATCTTCTTATGAATATAGGCTGAGATGTTTTTAAGTTAGCCTAAGAATAAAATTTTACAGAAAATTTTGTAAAAAAAAAGTATTTGTAAATTGTAACCTACAGACCATAATGTACGACATGAGCTTAAAATGACAAAAAATTTTAAAAATTAATTATCAACAATAATTATTCAAATTTAGTAGCAGGAATATTTCATTACAAAATTCTAATGGAATCTACAGGCAATGTACAGGTTGAAAAGCCAACACCATTGAATGCAGTGCCATCTAGAGGATTTGTCAAAAACTATTTGTGAATAACTGCTCATTATTTATAAAAAAAAAACAACGAAATATGTATCTTATATCTATAAATAATATTGAAGTACTTATCCCAGGCCGAACAGTGAGAATTCACTCACAATTCAATAACTAATACAGTAAAATGTTGACATTTCTTAACTATATTATACACAGTTATAAAACATTTATCTTGTGACTGTAATTAAGAATGGAAAATGGTGAGAATGTCTGGCTGGATCTGATCTTCCCCATATTATTGGACTCAAATCTACTACCTTTTTTATTGTCCTCAGACTTGGACCATTTCTCAGTGTCATAGTTTTCATCAGTGTCATGACTTTCCTGTTCAACCTCTTCTGGTCTCTCATCATCCTCATTCACTTTTTCACCTTCTCTATTAATATAATCAGTTTTCTTATCATCATCACCTTCTACTGTATATAAAAAAAAATACATATATATATATAGACAGCATTGTATTAAACACTTTTACATATTTCATTTATTAAATTAATGAATTTTTTTTCCAACATGAGAGTCAAAAAGGTAATAAAAAAAAAACTATTACCATCATTGATATCTGTATATGCTTCATCATCTTCATCTTCTTCATTTGATTTATCAGTCTCTTTTTAAAAAAAAAAATATATACATTTTACGATCATTTTCTTATCTTTCTTTTAATAGAAAAAGAAGCATTATATCATACATTCAAAACATATTTAAACAAGGACAAAATTCAAATTCACAGCCCATAACCCTAGGGATATTTTAATCCACTTCTTATTGATTCAGTGATTACACCAAGTACTAAACAAAATTAAATGTGTTTCTGATCCTAGCAATGTCAGGGCATTACACTGTAAATATTAAAAATAATATTTTTTTTTTATTTTTACTATTTCCAATAATTGAAATCTGATATGACATTAAGTACAAGAGTCAGCCAACAAATATTAATCATAAAATGATGTGAATGTTTAATATTTGCTTTCAATAGCTTCAAATATATTTACTTACGATACAGAGGAAATAACAAAGTACATGTAATCAAAGATAAAAAATAAAATCTGCAAAATAATGAACAGCCCAACATTTTGAACAAACAGTCATTGACAACATGAACATTTTAGGGTAATAAAAAGGGCTCCAACTGTGTACCTTTGAAAACTACTGCAAGTAAAGACTTTTTTCTAAAGCGTGCAATATAAGAAGAAATAAAAAATGGTCAATGAAAAAATGTATATTAATAGGTATTGATCAGAACATGCTGACAGTAAAGTGGGTGGGGACTTCAGTAAGCTATAGCTTTAGTAAACATCGATAGCTAACAACAGCTGTTGTTTTTCAGTTGTTTGGTCATTTGAATAAAAATAATAAATCCCTGACATTTATTACTTTAGAAAATTTGAGCTAAAAGTTATAATAGCTGAAGCTGTTAGTATGAAAGCCACTTATATTGAAACAAACTTTGCAAGTTAGCAACTAATCAGATGAGAAGCAATATGTCAAGTGAAAATTAACTAGAGTAAGACCTTATGTTTAAATACAAGTACAAAGCTAAAGAAGCATCCATACAAAGCATTAATAACAAGAGTAGGATTTTCCTTTCAAACAAATGCACAGCCTTAAATGGTTTATTTAAAAAATGGCATAAAATAACATTAATTCTAATCTTACTAAGATTTATTTCTATCTACAAAATATCACCCTTAAATATACTTAATCATAATGTTCAATGGGGACACATGGTTGTGTGGTATAGAGAGCACTCGACTGGAGGGGTCCAGGTTTGAACCTTAGTGAGATTTTTCAGGTCCTGGTGAAAGTCCCCCAAGTCCACACAGCTTTAAATGGGTACCTGACTTTAAGTTGAGGGAGTAAAGGCAGCAGAGCATTGTGCTAGCCACACAACCCCTCTATATGCCAAGGTTACTGAAACAGATGAATTCTACACTTCATCTGCCCCAATGAGCCTTTATGGGATTAAGGGAACTTAACTTTTTTTTTGTATACTGTTCAATAACAAAGATAATTAAAAATGCTTCAAACAGATCAGTTGTTTTTTTATAAGATGACAGGAATAAAATGTGCACAATGTAAATAACTATTTCAGTAACATGTAGATATTTCTCAGTTAAAAATATAGATGTAATATATATTAACTTGACACATTCACAAATTCAGACATGACCAGTATTGACCAATATAGGAAAGCTGATACATTCGACTCCTGCCAGTACATTTAGGAATTATACAACATCTTTACTATCCAGCCCAAGTTAAAAACAAAATTTGGAATAGTAAAATCAGAACTTAATTTAATCTGTCT
This sequence comes from Bulinus truncatus, assembly GCA_021962125.1. NCBI lineage: Eukaryota > Metazoa > Mollusca > Gastropoda > Planorbidae > Bulinus > Bulinus truncatus. The sequence goes on along the minus strand of JAGDYQ010000106.1, from coordinate 2,707,757 downwards.
AGGCATTTCAAAAACAAAATACGCCAAGTTAGAACCATTTCTTCTTAAATTTACCATTTCTCAATTGTTAATTAATGTTTATCAATGAACAGTGAAAGACCTTTTCTCATTTATGTATCAATTTATGTGTACCAATGAACAGTAAAAAAAATATGAAGCAATTTCTGACAGAATTAAGCCCAAGTTTTACATTTAATTTACATTTAACTAATTTTGAATACATGTGTATTCATCACTATTGTGTGCATTAATTTCTGTAAGATTTAATTTATTGTGTGTGTGGAAAAAAATATGTTCTAATATTTTAAGTTTAGGATTTCCTCTTTATATCTAAATATATTATTTTAAAAGAAGGTGAGGTCTTTCAAATGAGTTTAAAAATATAAGAAATATGGTTGAGGCGTGAAAGAATAAGTTTGGAATGACTGGCTTTTATGTTTCCTACTTGTTTGGCTGGATAGTCAATCTTCTCCAGGTTTAAAAAAAAATAATTAAACAATGAACAGCCATGTTAGTTTGACACAGACCAAAAAAAATATTGTCTTTGTTTAGTTGCATGTTAGCTAAGAAAAGCAATTACATTTTTTCTTTTTTAAATAAAAGGGTTAAGAACAGAAATGCAAAGGTTAATATTAATCCTACTATAACTGTTTTCAAAGCTAGCTGGTTAAGAGTTGTTAGTTCAGTGTCACTTTTATAAAAATGGCTGAAAGCTATTGATGAAAATTTCGCCCACCAACTCACCAGATACAAGTTCAGAATTGCCACTTTTAATTCTTGTGATTTCTGGCTGTGTACCTTTTAATTGATATGTGAAATTTTCTTTATCCTTATCATTTTCGATCTTCTTAGGTACGTTTTTACTTTCTTCCTCATCGCTTTCTTCTGGTAAGTCTTTATACTTATTTTTTTCTTGGGAATCATTTTCAGTCGTTTTTGGTATGTATACATTTTCTTCATCTTTACTTTCTTCTGCAAACTCTGTAGAAGATGGTGACTCTGCATTGACAATCTCTTGTTCCTTTTCTGTATCATAATGTGTTACTTTATTAGCTTTATCAGCCCCTTTAACACTTTGTTGACCGCCATAGTTTTCTATGTTGTCCCCAGAAGTGGGATTTTTGATGCTAATGTCTGCGCTATCACCAAATTGAGAAGGCATCATTTTACCTTTAGATTTATCCATATGTTTACTCTCTTTCTCAGTCAAAGGTATTTTTTTATTACTCTTGTCGGATACTTTTACATAATTTTTACCATATTGATGTTTATTGCTATCAAACACGATTTCATCATCATTGTCTAGAAAGTCATTTTTAGCATTTTCAGTGTCTTCACTCTTTAAATCATCAACAGTATCAAGAGAAGGTAAATCTGTATCAGTTTGTTCGTTATTAAACACTGTTATTTCCTCATTTTCTAGACTATCATTTTCAATCTTTTCAGTGTCTTCACTCTTTAGCTCATCAAAATCATCAAGAGAAGGTAACTCTACATCAGTCATATCCTTGAGATTAGGAGAGAGCTCATGGGCACCAGTTTCACCATCTTTATTCTCAGCTATATCAAGTGAAGAAGACTTAGTATTTATTGCATCATCATTTTTCATCTCCATTTTGTCAGAATCTACATTTTGAATGTCTGACTCAACTTCCTCTTCACTATCATTCTTATCAACATAATCAGGAGTGGGTACTTCTCCGTCATGTTCTTGGCTGTTTACATTTACTTTTTTACCAGCATCTGGGGAAAACAGTTTTACATCAGATTTGTCATCAGTTCTAACCTGCTGGTTAATGCTATTATTGAGAATTGTGGCATTATTTCTTTCTTTAGGGTCACCATTTTTCATATCAGTTTTCTCATCTGTGTCTTCATGTTCTAGGTCAGATTTAACATAACCCTTAAAATTCTGCTTTTCTAAAATAGAAGAGAAAGTGGATCATGTCATTCTCATGCACGTATTATGTTAATTAGGATCCTAGCTGATATAATCATCATATTCAACATGCAAATTAGAAAAAAAAATTGTAAAATAGGTTCAATGATTAAATAAATGGAAAATTGTAATAAATATCATGCACATTCAGTGACCTTTTAAACTTAACAGAATAAATAATTAGCTATGATTTGAATATATATGTAAAAAAAATAATTGATGTAGCTTAAAGCCATCATTAGTTTTTTTTTCTGTAATTTGCTGAGTCAAGAAAAGAATAAAACCAATAAATCAATTTTAGCTAAATTTGCAATTTTTTGAATATATTCAACTATAAAAATATTCATGCAGCATTAATTCAGCCATTAGTTTGTTTCTGTAGTGTACTAAGTCAAGAACAGAGTAAAACTAATGTACAAGTCTAAGCAGAATTTGGTCAGAGATTAAGTGAGAAATCACCAAGTGAGAAATATCAGACAAGCTGCAGCCAATTTGAAGCTGCCATCTTCTAGACCTAGCTTTACTTTAATTTTAGAAAGTAAAGGAGGGTGGGCATTGTGTTAGTAAAACAATACAATGGCTACAGAAAAATGGTAAGCTCTACTTTATCTGCTAATGGTGGACCATGGAAGTTTTTTTTGTTGTTTTTTTTGAGAAGGGAGGGCGGGGTAGCCTTCTCTGTGGTAGAATAGCAAAGTAAATTCATCAGACTTAAGAAAATGCTAAAAAAATAAAAAAATATGTAAATAGGCGTCAAATAGTTCAAATCAAAGATAGAACAAAGTCTTACTCAGGGGTGGGCTAACATTTTGAACTGTGGACCACATTGGGTTCTTCGATTTGACAGAAGGCCCAGACCAAGAGCAGATAGATGAAGTGTTAAAATGAAATAGTGTAGATTAAATGAAAATGTCAATGATGAGAACAAGTGGAAAGGAGCAGAGTGTGAGCCAGATAGAACAAGTGGGCTGTAGAGGTCCATATTTGGTCTAACTAGTTACATTCACCGAATTTCAAAATAATAAGTAAATCAAATATAACAGATTTTTTTAATAAATAGACTTAGGCCCATACAATATAACTGCAGCTTACATTTGCCTTCTTTGAATTTTTTTATTTTACAGGCAGGTGGCAAATAAAAATTTTCTATTAGTGGGTCACAAATCAAAAAAGCATTAGAAAGCCTATTCGAACTGCCAACAAATTTTGTGAATCACCAAGATAAGAAAATAAGAGAAATCATAAACTGACTGATTGGGAGCTGACAAAGAGCCACTATAGCCCACCATTTAATAGACAAGTAAGGATTCAAAATAGGTTTAACATTAATGATGAAATTAGATGTAACTAAGAGCAATACATATACAGTCAGTTGTAGGTCTTTTGAGGCCCTTTGCAGACTTTGGAGATATTTGGGGGCCCAAGGCAAAGTATCTGTCAGGGCACTTCAGCTTGAAATTTAAGATGAATAAATACTGGAAGGGGTCTTTTGGGTGTGTGGGGCCGTATGCAGTGTGTGTCAACTAGTTTTCCTATCCAATATGAGACACTCTGTTCATACAATTATATCATTATTATACAATTAGCATGGGGGTACTAAGCATTGTACTAGAAGATAGTGTATTCAAAAATGAAACAAAATGATCAATTTTAATGACATTTTATTTAGGATAATTTTATATTCTATGGTGTGCACTTCCACAGGTTTTTATAAAAAATATAAAGATTGATTTATTAAGTAAAAAAGAGTAGTCATGTATGGAATAAGGAAGGTCTGAACATGTTCTATGCTGAAATACTCAGAAAGAATATTAAAAAAATAAAATCTTTTTCAACGTGCAGAATAAAAAGATATTTTATTCTTAATGTCTTGGTTATCTCACTGTCACATAAAGTTATATGTGAATCATTTTACAAATATTACTCAAATCTAATCAATAGGCCTAGGTTACATAAGAATATATAAATAGCATTCCTCTGCATGCAATGATTTTAATTTCTTCAAATATTATGATTTTAGATTTAGCTTAAATAGGAAGCTGTATATTTTCCAAAAAGAAACATTCTTCTAACTATATCAGCTAGAGCTATATGTTAACATGGCCGAGTGGTGTAGATACTCGACTGTCGACCTGAGAGTCCTGGGTTCGATCCTCGGTGAGGCCCATGGAATTTTTCCAGGTGAAATTTGGTGCAAAGTCATCCCACAAGTCCACCCAGCTTTAAATGGGTACCTGACTTAAAGTTGGGGAAGTAAAGGCGGCTGGGCGTTGTGCTAACCACACAATCCCTTCATATGCGGAGGTTATAGAAACAGATGAATTCCACACTTCATCTGCCCCAACGGCCCGTTAGGGCTAAGAAGGGACTTTTTATATGTTAACAAACACAAAAAAAAAATAATTCTCTAATAATACAGCATGTAAAAATTCTACTTAAAATTCAGTGTATACAGTGGTGACACTATGGTTGGTGTCCCCCAGTGCGGAAAAAACAGGGTGTCTCACACCCCCATGACTTCCACCATGAACAATGGAACATATTTTGAATTTTCCTGCACAAGACCAAAGGTAGTTGCCTATAATTGTTATGTTTGCAAAATACGTCCAATCGGTTCAAAAGTTGGTGAGTTTTTAACAACATAAGATGAATAGAATTTAATGTGAAAGCATCAAAGAACTGCAACAACCAGCAAAACAAAGTCTTGTTATTTTAACAAAGTATATTACTTTCATTAAACTGCATATGTCATTTTTTAGTGCATTTGCAATTAACTCCAGATTGATCCGAGCAGCTTTGAATTGTATTCATTTACCTAATCTCCAGACGCTCTGCATGGTGGCACCCTGTGTTACTGCTCATGTTTTTAACTATGATTGGTTAAAAAACCTGACTAGACCGAGTTCTTTCTGCTATGATAAATAGAATTGTTCATTTTGGTGTCACCCCTTTATTGGTGTCACCTGGTGGTGTAGCGTGCATCTCCTAGCAACGCTACTGAGTGTGTAATTTTCCCTCATATAAATATTTTTCAACGTGTGTGCCGATTTTGGAAGTAACTTCCTTTTTCAATATAATAACCAACCTCACCCAGTGACTTAAATTATGATAAACCAACTGAAATATCAAGACAAATATTTTTAATAGCTAAAAGGTCTGATACAATTTTATGTTCAACCCATGACACATTTTAATATATAATGATTAATACAGGCTATCTACAACAGTCAATACACATTTATTATGTAAGCCTTTATTAGGTCTATAGTCTATACAGTCACAGTGTAATTAGTGTCAAATAACTTTTTTAATTAATTAGTCAAATGTTTACTCTTTAAAAATTACCTTTATTTTCTTGGTTTTCATTATCATCTTTAAAATCAATATCTGAAAATCCATTTTTATTTACTTCTGGCAGCTTATCTTCTACAGAATCATTTTTGCTGTCCAAGTTATCATTAACATTTGAAACCTTTTTAAATTCATGTTGTTGAGATTCAACTTTCAAGTCTGTAGCATCATCATTAAATAAATCATCAATATCAGGTAAAGTTTTAGCAGGATTCTGGTGATCATCTGAGTTTATTAATGTATGATTAACATCATCATGGTTTGATAATTGAAATTCACTTTTTCCGAAATCATTTAATTTTTGTGAGGATGTTTCACTGACACTGTCACTGGTTTCTGGCACCGACTTTTCATCAGATTCCTCAAGAAATAATTCATCTAGGTTCGGCAGTGGCAGTAAGTCCTGTCCGTTGTCTAAATTATCCGCATGAACAGAAGCACCTGTCGTCATAGGGGATAAAGTATTCCCTGCCTTTTCGGAATCTGATACTGGCACGTCGAAGTCCACGTAGTTATCAGGGTTCATGTTATCACGGTTAATATTAGGGATTTTATCCAGGGATAATGACATTTTTACCAACAAAGTCACCAAGAAAACACCAAACAGCATAAATCTTAAGAATCCCATCACGAACCAAGTCCCGTATGAATCCCAATAATAACCACAGAATATGATAGTACTCTATGATAATAACCAATACTTAAAATAAGATTACCACACCTACAAGAGAAAATCACGACTGGCGATTGATTCTATTTTTGTTTACAATACATGTCAAATATTGTGACGTCATGTTTGCCAGATTTTATTGCTTGAGCTAGCCTGAAAGTAGGATTGAAGATTGTAGTTCTTACCACATAATATACATTACCATTTTATTAGAAGTAATTAGTATCTGATGACATACATGATCAACCAAAAAAAAAAAAAAACTGGCAAAAGTTACATAATCTCATAAATGTAAACTACTCTAAAATCGTTGGCAATCTTTTCTTATAAACATTAAAGACTTAAAAGAAGGGCGGTGGGAGGAGGAGCGATTGAGGAGGGAGTAAATAATTAGTACCTAAATGCTGCAAACAAATCTAAACGATTTATCGATACTATAATTAGTACATGTCTTACGAATTAGCATAATTTCTAGCATTTAGTAAAAATATGCTCAATATATTATGTGATGTACAGTACACCTAACAGGTGACAATGGATATTTTAGTTATTTAAACAGCGTGTGCAAACTAGAACTGAAGCGACGAAATAGTGGCAAACATAAGGGTCTCTTGACATCTAAAAAGCATCATCATACATCATATCAGTAGTTCTCGAAGTGCTGGTCGCAACCCATATGATATCATATGGTCGAATTTCGGGTGGGTCGCGACAAAAATATAATTTTCAGTTAAAGGATTGGGAATTTATAAATGAATTGTTACAACCGTTGCCTTCGAAATAATTACGTAGGTAGTGTTACAACCATGTTTCTCGCTATAGACCTTTCTCACTTGTATTCCTGCGCGTCAGCTGTCTTTGTGAAAGGGTTATAATGGGCTTCCGGTCGCTTTGTATATACTTGATTAATACTTAGCTCGATTTTTTTTCCTACTTTTTTTGTCTAATATATGATAAAATGACTTTAAATTTAATACCAAAATTTAATTTTTGTGATGTTGACAAGTTTTTAAAGTCACAAAATATCCCGATATCAGAGAGAGAAGTTATGAAGGGTTACAAATACTTCTCTGAGAATTAGTATGTCCATGACATGAAAAGTTACATTTTACACTAAAATTGTTATTTAAAGTTTTTATAATTGACGATTACCAGCAGGCCCGTAGCGTGCGGGGGGGGGGGCAGGGAGGCCGGGGTAAAATGTATTACCTGCCCCCACCCCTGTTATTGCCTTGCCCCCTGCTGTAAAATGTCTGGCCCCTGCTGTAGAATTTTCACGCTACGGGGCTGGTTACCTGTTTAGGGATAGATACGCCCATGCTCATGTACATTATATTATTTAACCATGATTGTTAAAACAGTATATTTTTGGTTAGCATATATTGTGCGATAGATAGTAATTAAAACTCGGTAGTAAAAGGTTTGAAACTACTACCTCATATTCAGTGGTGCAACCAGCGAAAAGTGCTGGGGGGGGGGCTAACATATGGAAAAAAGACAGTTTAACAGTCTTTTTAGTAACTTTATATAGTAAAAAGCCCCCCCCCCCCCGGTTGCGCCACTGTTCATTATGCTGAGGTGATGGTCAATGTGTTATTTTATTTTAATAAACAATATACAGTTACAGACCTTAGCTCTACACTAGGAAATGTAGTCAAACTATCAGCGAGATGCTATAGAAGCCAGAGAAAAAATCACGAACCTCATAATTTACAGGTAAAAGGAAAAACATATGATATTATAATAAAATATGTTACTTATTTAATATTTTTTAAAATGAAAATATCTGGTGATTTTTTGGTGCGAGAAGGGAATTTATATATGTACAGCCAGATACAAATGTTTGAAAAATGACAAATTAACAAAAAACATAGCCTTTTGGTCAAGGAAGTCGGACTACAATGAGTCATATTCAAAATGTCAACTTTATACATATTGGTATACAATTGTACTTTTTTACTGAGTTGAAGTTGTTTGCATTAAACACATGTTTAACTGTTTACAGACAGCCCATTAAAATATTAAGATTAAAATGTCGAGAGCATACACTAGTGTTAGCAGCGGTCTTTAATTATAAAAATTATATCGTATAGTATTAAAAATCAGAAAAACATTGTTATAGTTTTAACATTTAAGATAATAATAACTAATCACACTGAAAATATATTATATTTTGATTATTTGATTTTCATGATTAAAATTAAAAGAATAGCGGAAACAGAAATTTATTATTCGCAAATTCAAGTACTTTAATTGGTACCGGAAGTGTAACTAGCCCCTCTAAACAAACAATTCAGTAAGGGGACTACTTTATGAGAAAGGTCTATTGTAAATCTAAAAAGTAAAAGGGAAAAAAATCTATAAATAAAATTAATGACGTTTTAATTATCTCTTTCTTTTATCTGTGTTTTTAGCAGCATGTTGGTAGAGGAAACAAAAATAGTTCTTTATGGTGGGGTAGTGAAACCAAAACAGTTAAAGTTCAACTCCTGTCATAATGATATGATAATGAGCCGTGGAGTTTGTACAAGTTTGAGAACTACTGCATTATGCAATTATTGATGTGCCCCCCCCCCCCCCCAACATTTTTCTATAATGGTATTCTGTGAGGCTTACAAAAATTAGTCCAGAACATAGAGCAGGCTTACAATATTCTATGACTATGTTGTTTGTCCAAGAAGTGAAGTAATATTAATTTGAATGTAACGCTCACGTGACAAAAAGTCATGTGATAACTTCTGTTTACATATTTACAACATATCTGGTGGTCAGTTCTTTGGTGGGCAATTCTGTCTATGAAAGTTCTTGTAACATATAGACTCACACTTTGAAAGAAATAGAAAAAAAGCTTAACTCCTGAATTATGATTAATATGTATCTTCGACTCTTTTCTTGTATATTTATTCTAACGATTTTCGAATTGAATATTCTCCACTGTGCAACTCTGCAAAAAAGTATTTCACCACCACTGCACAGAGATAGATCTCACGGTAAAACATAATAAAGAATAGCTTAATGAATATGATTATGATACAGTTTAATAATAATATAAAACCGGTTAATAAACGGATTGTACTATTTTAGTTAAGCATAACAGTTTTTTATTTTGATTTCAGTAAAAAAAAAATTACTTATAATTTATAGTATTATTTAAACTATCTTTTATTTAAGAATTTAATACATGTACTTATATCACATGACTGTCGTGACATTCATTGCTCAAGAGTGAGAGCCATGCAATGCTGTTTTGGTATATTACCCAGTTTTCAATCATAAATAAATGACAAAAAACATCAACCATATTTTGAATAACTAAATTAGGATATTATGTACACCTCTGTACTTTGACTACCTAGTGGACTTATAAATGTAATTTAGTTAAAAGTATTATCTTATATTAAATGTCTTGGCATTTTTGTCTTAATTAATTACTATTATCAAGTGCCTGTACATCACATGAATATATTAAATGAAGAAAATGATGCATGGGGATATGTCCAAGTTCGACCCAAGGCACATCTGTTTTACTGGCTTTATTTCACAACACACCAGTCAGGTTATAGAAATAGACCACTTATTTTATGGCTTCAGGTAGATAAAATATTTTTTACATTTTTAAAATATTTCAATGATATGGTTTTTAAAGTCATGATAAAAAAAAAGATTTTTAATTGTTTATAAAAAGTCTGTCTTGTAATATTTCAGGGAGGACCAGGTGGTTCAGGTACAGGTTTTGGTAACTTTGGAGAACTTGGACCCTTAGATGTCAATCTTAAACCTAGAAATACAACCTGGGTAAATAAAAAAAAGGTTTCTTCTTACAGAGGTTTAATATTAGCCATTTAAGGCCATTTTTTTATTAGTTATTCGCAGTTGTTACCTGACCAGCAAACTGGAATAATTTTTTTTTTCGCCGACCAGCATAGATGTGCGCATGCGTGACTTTTTTTAGGGGTCTGTCTATAGATATTGCGCATGCGCGACTAGATGGACTTTGTATAATTTTTTTCGGGATCCAGCTATAGATATTGCCCCTAACCCTATTCTTAACCCTAGCCCAGAAAACAAAAAATATGCAATAATATGCAATCCGAGTCCATCTGTCGCGCATGCGCACATCTATTGCTGGTCGGCGGAAAAAAAATTTATTCCAGTTTGCTGGTCGAGTAACATTTGCGTTAGTTATTCACTAATTGCCTTTACTCACTTATTGCAATTATTTCGTGACCTGTATTTCAGTTACAGACATCTAGTCTGTTGTTTATAGATAGTCCTGTTGGAACAGGGTACAGTTACGCTGAAGATGATTCAGCATTTACAACAAATGTGTCAGAAATTTCTTCTGATCTTTTAACTTTGATGAAAAACTTTATGAAAGCGTATCCTGATTTCCAAGTATGTAACTTTAGATTCTTTATTTTGCAGCATTGACTTTTAAATAATGCATGTAATTGTTAATCCTATCATTGATTTAATAGGCTATTACACTTTTTTTATGTACAGTATCTATTTTGTTTCTTTTCTTTCAGAGCATTCCATTCTACATATTTTCTGAATCTTATGGGGGCAAAATGACTGCAGACTTCAGTGCTGTATTATATAATGTAGGTCAGAAAAATTGATGATGCTCTCATTTTTAATATAACAGCAAGTGTAATTTCTCACTTAATTTTTTTTGTAGTGAGTGAATTTGAGAATGCCTTGTAAAGAACATAACTCTTATTGCATTTATGATGACTACATCTTCATTGCATAAAAGTAACTAGATGGTGATGAAATTACATTGATAACTGATTTTGTTTTTAAGATAAAAATGAGGGGAAAATATGAAGCTTAATTGCATTAAAATTTGATTAATGAGTTGACATCTTTAAAAACTGTTTGCTGGAAAAAAAATTAATTAGAAAATATGTAATGAATAACCTGAATAATGCTTTAAAATATTGAAATTTATTTTTTGCACTTATTTTGTATTCAGGAAATTCAAAAAGGTGGAATTTTAATGGACTTTAAAGGGTTTGCTATGGGCGATTCTTGGATTTCTCCGGTAGATTCAACAAATTCTTGGGGACCTTTCCTTTATGCAACTGTGAGTGTAGTAATATATTTAACTGTTTATTGAATTGGAGCATATATTGTCACCACAGCAGTGACCTATATTGTTAACACAAATTAACTGTATTCATTAATCGCATTAGTCTTTTGTAACCTTTATTTTGGTGTCTTGATTTAGACATGAAAAGTGTTTTTTGTATGTATTTAAGAGCGTCTAAAACCAATGAATGGGATGTTATACATGTATTTATTATAACATATGTCAATATTTAGTTATAATTTGATGGGAATAGTATCAGCCTTTTTTAATATCCTGTTAAAGATGTCTTCTTGCAATATTAAGAATTAATCATTACCAATTCATTTATTCTCATTATGTAAATTCAGAACCATATTTTGTATTAATAATTATAATATACTTAGGAAAATATTACTTGTATTTAATAGTCATTTTGTATACTGTTTAAGATTGTTTTCTTTCAGTCTATTGTCGATCTTGCAGGCATGCAAAGAATCAATGCAGCTGCCAAAAAAGCAGAAAGTTTGGTTAAAGAAGGTAAGTTTCTTTTTCTAGAGAGGAAACAGATCATTTACTTTTTTAAAGAATGTTTAAAAGTAGATTAAAAAAAATACTTTATCATTTGTTTTTTCACTATAAATTTTCCCATGGGATTTAGACTAAAGAAAAACATATAAGTATTTATACATCTTTATAACAGTATTAAGACATTTATAAAGTGCTAAAATATTTTCCTTTTGTAAATGTATAAATATATTATGCTCAAAAACATTTTCAGTGAAATCAGTAATTGAATTTACCATTTGATGTTGGTTCAAAAGTAAATAAAAAGTTGAAAAGTCAAGTTTGGATCCATGGTTTATCTTTTTTTTTTCAATTTTGCACATTGTATTAAAAATTTATAATTTTAAACATTTTAATTGGAATGTCAATTTTTACATATTTTTTTCTGTTATTTTTCCTTTTCACAGAAAAAAATACTTGGCTCTAAAAAAAGACCTACAAATATATTAAGTTTATCTTTTAGGGCCCTTTAACAATGGGGGCCTAAGATACATGCTCTATGCGCCTGCAGTTAAATCTGTTTTTTGCCTTTATCATTTATGTACATATATTTGTATAAGTTTGGTGGTTGATGGTTGAACAGTGCAGATTCCAGTGCTGCATGAAGCATTACACTACACTATAAGACATTTTATTTCATTCTCTTCCTTTAACTCAAAAGGTAGATTCAAAGAAGCAACTGAAGCCTGGAGTGCAACAGAAGATGTAGTTGGTGCTGAAAGTGCTGGGGTTAACTTCTATAACATTTTGGACTGGGGAAGTGAAAGTTCTTCATGGAAACACAAATCAAACTCAGACCAAAGATCTCCAATAGGTCCATAACATTTTTTGTTTGTAAAAAAAAAATATTATTTATAATTTCATCATCATCATCATTGCCCGTCACTCCTATCGTGGTATGGGCCACCAACTAAAGTTCTCCAGCGACTTCTATCCTGAGCCATTCTCTCCAGCTGCTTCCAGCTGAACCCCATCCCGGTGATGTCCACTTCAAATTCTCGCCTCCAGGTGTTTCTAGGCCGACCTCTCTTTCTTTTCCCTTGAGGATTCCAACTCAATGCTTGCCTAGTGATGTTGCTTGCCGGCTTTCGTAATGTGTGGCCTATCCGTCCCCACCTTCTCTTCCTGATCTCCTCTTCTATTGAAGCTTGGCCGGTTCGTTCTAAGAGGCTGGCATTGGTGATGGTGTCAGGCCATCGTATTTGGAGAACTTTCCTAAGGCAGCTGTTGATAAAGGCCTGGACTCTCTTAGTGGTGGTCTTCGTAATCCTCCAGGTCTCAGCTCCATATAATAGGACTGACTTTACATTGGTATTGAACAGGCGAATTTTGGTGTTCAGAGACAGCTCTTTGGAATTCCAGATGTTCTTGAGCTGGATAAAGGCGGCTCTTGCTTTTCCGATCCTTGCTTTGACATCTGCATCTGTTCCACCCTGCTGATCTATGATGCTACCCAGATAAGTAAAGGACTCTACTTCCTCCAGTTTACTTCCGTTTAGGGTCACTGCATTTGTGCTGGTGGAGTTAATTTTCAGGATCTTGGTTTTAGATGTGTGTATGCTAAGGCCGACCTCCTTTGCAGTGGCATTCACAAGATTTGTTTTCTCTTGCATCTGTTGATAGCTATGTGTAAGGAGAGCAAGGTCATCTGCAAAGTCCAGGTCGTCCAGCTGTTTTAGCAAAGTCCATTGGATTCCATTTCTTCTTTCCCTGGTGGATTTCTTTATAATCCAGTCTACAGCCAGTAGGAAAAGGAATGGGGAAAGCAAGCATCCTTGTCTGACTCCTGTTCGTACCTGGAAGCTGTCTGTTAGCTGCCCTCCATGGATAACTCTGCAGGACATACTCTCATATGATTTCTCGATCAGTTTAACTATTTTTAAGGGGACACCATAATGTCAAAGAAGTTTCCAGAGGATTTCTCGATCTACACTGTCGAACGCTTTCTCAAAGTCAATAAAGTTGATGTATAGCGGCGAGTTCCACTCCAGGGACTGCTCAACTATGATGCGGAGCGTTGCGATCTGGTCTGTGCATGACCTGTTTTGACGGAAACCTGCCTGTTCGTCTCTCAGCTGTGGGTCGACTAAGTCTTTTATCCTCTCCAAAAGGACTCGGTTGAAGACTTTGCCTGGCACTGATAGCAATGTGATGCCCCTGTAGTTGTTGCAGTCGCTAAGGTCACCTTTTTTGGGAAGCTTGATGAGATATCCTTCCTTCCAGTTTGTTGGTATGTCTTCTTCCTCCCATATCCTTTCAAAGAGTGGGTACAACATCTCCACTGTCGTATTGAGGTCTGCCTTTAGTGCCTCTGCTGGGATGTCATCTGGTCCAGCTGCTTTCCCATTTTTTATCAGGGTGATGGCTTTCCTGATCTCCTCTTTGGTTGGCTTGTCACAGTTGATTGGCAGATCTGCTATGGCTGGTTCAATTACAGGGGGGTTCAGTGGTGCTGGTCTGTTTAGGAGTTCCTCAAAGTGCTCAGCCCATCTATTCAACTGCTGATCTAATTTATTAATAGCTTTCCCTTGCTTGTCTTTGACAGGTCTTTCTGGTTTGTTGGTCTTCCCTGAAAGTCTCTTTGTTATGTCATATAACATTTTCATGTTTCCACTGTAGGCTGCCTGTTCTGCTTCAGCTGCCAATCCATCCACATAGTCTTTCTTGTCCTTCCTAATACTTCTTTTCACTTTGTTGTGTGCTTCCGTGTATTCTTCTTGAGCTTTGCCTTTAGCTGATCTAGTTTTACTGTTGTTGACTGTTGCTTTCTTCTTCCTCCTGTCCTCTATCTTCTTCAGGGTATCAGTTATGATCCACGCTTTTTGATGGTGTTTCATTGGCCCCAGTACCTCTTGGCATGCTGATCTTAATGACTCTTTCACTTTCTGCCACTCATTTGATACACTGTACTCCTCTTCCACCAGTTCATGGAGCACTTCATATTTGTTCTTCAGCACCAAGTTGAACTGTTCTTTTATCTTAGGATCTTTCAGAAGGTTAATGTTGTACTTTACTCTTCTGTCTGCCGTGCTTGTCTCATATCTCTTCAGCTTCAGTTTCAATTTCGCTACAACCAGATGGTGATCAGACGCTACATCCGCCCCTCTTCTCACTTTTACATCTTGTAGGGATCTTCTAAATTTCCTGTTAATGCAAAAATGGTCTATCTGATTCTCTATCACTTTATCCGGGGATATCCATGTATTCTTGTGGATTCTTTTATTGGGAAATATGCTCCCTCCTATGACCATGTTATTGAGTGCACACAGGTCTGCAAATCTCTCCCCATTCTCGTTCATCGTTCCCAGAGCATGTGTGCCCATGACTTGCTCATAACCTGTGTTTTCGGACCCAATCTTTGCATTAAAATCTCCCATGAGGATGGTTACATCTTTTCCAGGGAAGGTCTCAAGTATCTTCTGTATTCTGCTGTAGAACTGGTCTTTGTCGTCTTCATCACTGTCGTTTGTTGGTGCATAACACTGGACTATATTAGTTTTGATCTTCTTCTTGGTACGGAAGGAGGCAGTAATGATCCTCGGACCGTGTGCTTCCCATCCAATCAGTGCCCCCTGTGCTTTCTTGGACAGCATGAGGCCAACTCCTGTGTGTGTGGTGCATCATTCTCTTCGTGTCCGGAGTACTGCAGCATCTCCCCTGATAACAGTCGTCTCTGTCCAGCTTGTGTCCACCTTGTCTCGCTAATGCCTAAAATGGTCAGTTTGTTTCTCTCCATCTCTGCTGCTATCTGAGCCATCTTTCCTGACTCATACATGGTCCTGACATTCCATGTGCCGATAGTGGTTTTCTTGGTTGTCAGAAGGGTAGTCGGCTTTGTGGCTTCCTTTCGGCTTTCACCACAACTAAGCTTCATGAGTCTTCGTGATGAAGAACCTTCTTCTCCCAGGACTGAAATATCTGTTTTTTCTTTAGTTCGTGTTTCTGTAGCAAAGGGTTTTTTAACAGGGTGGGGTTGCTAGCCGCACGCCCAACCCTCCTCCTTTTTCAGCCGGGCTTGGGACCGTCCTTGGCGGAGTTTATTTATAATTTAATGGTCTAATTTTTTTTTATTAATGTTAAATTTAAAAAAAAATGTATATGAGATATGATTTTCATAGTTTAATTTTTAATACATTTTACAGAAGCCAAATTCATACATTTTCAGTATCTTAATTTTTTTTTTACATTTTGGTATATTTTTTCATTCTTAGACAAGCTGTTTGATCGCCATGTGCGTGTAATGCAAAATGATGACCTAGATACTCTGATGAATGGACCAATAAGAAAAAAATTGAAAATAATTCCTGATAAAGTAATTTGGGGAGGTATAGTATACTGAATTTGACTTATGGTTCTTCTAATATTATAAATGTGTGATTATGGGATGTAGCTTTGTTAGTGGATTTGAGTTAGAGGATATTTTCTGTGAGGGGAGAGGTCATATTGAAAAACTGAATTTTCAGATTTATTACTCACCTTATGTATTAGTTGTACAGAAAAGCATTCAATGTTTTAATGTGGATACTAAGTTCATTGTTATATCTAAAAATTATAATAAAGCTATGCGCTTCTAAAAAGTCATATTTTTGTGTACTTATTGAAACACCTTAAATTTCCTGTAAAACTTAAAAACACCCATACTTTAAAGTACAGCAATGTTTTCATTATAACTGATTGACAACATTAACTTTTCACTTTGTTTTTTCTGATCTCTTAGTAGTATGAGATTAGATAGCATCATATAGGATTTTTGTTCTATACATTATGTAAAAGTTGGTAGAAAATTTCTGGTTGATATTATCTAATTCTGATAATGCATTTTGATAGAAAATCAGATGAGGTATCCTTATCTGACATTTTGCTTCACCAATTTTAGCAAAAGTCATACAAATAACAAATTCTCAATATATGATCATGATAACATCAAATTATTAATTGCATTTTGGTATTATTTCAAACACCAGTCTTTTCGCCATAATTGACACTAAAATTTCAACATAATTGGTTTAAAGGAAAAATACAGCCAGTTGTTTCAACAGGACAGTATAAAAGGGAAAAACATTCTGCTAAAAATGCTATTTGGTGACCTTTTTCAATTTGTAATATTTTGTAGTATGTTTTTAAAATCACCAAAATAAATTTACAATATCTTCAGTGCTTTGAATATTGTTTAAAATGATACATGCATATATGTATATTTCATGAAAGGGACAGATTAAGTGAAAGTAAACTTAGAATGACTGTAGTGCAAAAATTAGTTTTATAGTTCTTAATGAAGTTTTTTTTACATCAGTTTGATTTACCTACTTGTGAGAATTAGGTATTGATTTGCAGATAAACTATATCTTAACTAAAAGCAATTTACTTTTTTTTTTAAGACAGAAAAAAATTGGCCTACAAATTTCTCATATTTTTTAGACATAATTTTTGTTTAAATGTGAATTTCTTCTTGTATCATTTATACAAAATTTAGAATGAAATATGTGCCTTGCAATAGCTGGCATTAACATGCTTTCTACTTTTTTTTAGACTGAATATTTTTCTATTATATTAAATGATTTTCTAATATCAGCTATTTCTCTTATAGGTCAGTCTGGTACAGTTTTCAATAAGCAAATGGGAGATTTCATGAAAAATGTTACCAGTACAGGTACTAATTATGTCATGAACATTTTTAAAAGCATTTTTAATCTTTGTAAAAAGATTGTACATTTTAAGATCATAAAACTTTTTTTTCCAGTAAATGATCTGGTTAATAATTCAACACTGAAAGTGGTTATCTACAGTGGTCAGTTAGATTTAATCTGCGATGTTTTAGGTAATTTATAAAAAAAAATTGCCTTCACTTAAGTTAGCATTTTATTTTAGTTGCTCTCAAGTCCGTCCATGGAGTTTTTTTTTTGTTTTGAAATTTGATTAATTTTATATGTCCATTCTTCTTAATACATTTACTAGGAACAGAAATCTGGTTTTACCAAAACATTGATAAGTCTCAACCATTCCAAAAAAAGCCAAAACAAAATTTTAGTTGTGGTGATAAACCTGGTGTATGCTTCTATTTAAAGGAATTTGAGAATCTGCAATTCTTTTGGATATTAGATGCTGGTCACATGGTAAATTTCATTTATTATTAATGAAAACACAATTTGTAATTTTTTGTAGTGAATAAGCAACTATATTGGCTGCTTTTACTATTTAAACATTTAGAAAAAATACTGTTTAGCAATTTTGTTTGTGTTCATAGGTACCATCAGACAACGGTCCTGGTGCACTCGCAATGGTGAATAAAATTATTGGATAAAAACAATAAAAAAAATGTGAATGCTCTTTGGCTGATAAAATGAAGGTATTAGTATTATGAACTAAATTGTTTAATGTTACTTAACTTTCAGTCAAATAAATATGTACTTAATAAACACTTTTTTAAAGACAGTTTTGTATGGTTTTTTTTCACTTTTCAAAACTATATGATAAACAGAACATGCTTGCTTGTTTTTAAAAAAAACTTTGCTAATACATGTATATAATATAAACAAAAACAATTTCTAGTTATCTTATCTGAGAGATTGAAATGAATTTCTGTAATGATATGGTAGTGGAAAAAAACATTTAATCAGTCATATTTTATTTATGCTGTAAAGAACATGCTATTTTTATTTTATATATTTTCTTATTTGTATAAAATTATCACATAAAATTAAAAAAAAAATATAAATATTTCAAGCAATTACACAAATTAATTTACATCGAAGATATAAAAAGAATGGTAACCACAAATTTTTAGTCTTATTTCAGGCAATTTAGCTCATGGACTAATGGCTTTATACTTCATTTAAGAAAAAATAAAACCCTTATGTTTATTTATTATCATAATAAATTACCTTTCTAAAAGGAAGTAGCACAGATGCACTTGCTTAAGTTTCACTAGTACAAGTCTTTTAAAACAAAACCGCACACTAGCTAAAACAGTTCACGTGCAAGCATATAATTTATTTTCATTTTAAATATTTCACATCACTAATGTAAGTTGCACTAAAACAAAAGTTTATCTAATGTTATACACTTATTTTTACCAAAATATTTATTTAATATAGAAATCTAGGCTGAATGATTTGAATAACATCTGCAGTCTTAGAATAAAAAGTAAATTCTCTCTGTGAGCAGAGATTTTAAATTTACAAATTAGAAAAAAAATATTTTGCTCTTTCCTATCCTGAATACTTCAAATATTGGTGCTGAGAAAAAAATCTTGCATTGAAAAAAATAATTGCAAAAGTAGAAAGAATGAATGTTAACTGTTGTTTTGAATTCTTTCTGCAATATCAACTCAGTTTAAGGTTAAGTTAATTATCTCCTAACTCATTTGAATCATATTGTTGGCATACAGATGCAATTTCATTATTCACTGTGTAGTCTAATTACAAATGATCAATTAACAGTACAACTGTTAAATGAGTGTAATATTACAGTAGGCCAAAATTATATTTAAGTACAGTGGTACCTCAGGTTACATTTTAAATTTATTCCAATCCAGAGCTTGGATTGTAATCAAAGCATGGAAATCAATAAAATAGAGACAATCCGTTTTATGATAAATTTTTTTTTTTTATCAACAGTTATTTTCCTGACAAAATGAAAAAAAAAGTGTGTACTTTATGTATTAAATAAAGAGAAAAAAACTTTAATAAATTAAATGTAAAATTAAAAAAAAATTTAGTTTCTCACTTACCAAGAAAGCAATTATAGGAAATTAGTCCTTTTCATTGCTATTCGTCAGTTTGAGGAGTCTCTTGGCAGTCAACTGGCAATAATTCTGAAATTAATTGCTTTCTTTGCTGGAGTGGGCCATCACGTTATCATTCATCAGGTTTACTGTCATTTAAGCAACAAGTTTATCTAGATGAAGTCTTCGGCCATTTGGTGCTAACGTCTTTTAATCCTGGCAGTTGTAACTTGTATGGGCCATTGGCTCCTCATCATAGGGCGAGTTATCATTAGTCATTAGCTGTTCATTCTAAAGATCCACAAGCTCATCTGTAATGAGCTTTGCACTGTAGTAATTAATCAGCTCCAATTTGTTGCCATTGACTTTCAGGATCATATTTTTTTTAGTATACCATGGCCTATAATTGTACTGTATATGATTGTTTGTCTCCAACATTAAACATTGCTATCTCTTGTGCCTGTTCTTACCCACGACAAAAATTCAAATAAAAAAAAAACATTGGAGAAATCCAAGGTACCAATGTCAACACTGAGAACTTGTATTACCATCCTTAACATTCAAGTAATACCAGACTGACATTCTTGAAATTGTGTGAATGAATAGAAATCTTTAGATTTCCTTTGTTGAGGTGCTACTATAAATACATTAGTTTTTTTTACTGGATACTAAGTAATGTGTAATTAAAGCACTTTTTAAAGTTATTTACATGAAAATCAAAGAAAAAAAAGAAACTACTTTTGCTTTGATAACAAAAATGTATTAACTTAAAACATATTAAACATGCATAAATGAACATAGATGAATAACAATAAAGATCAAATCTATATCACAGAATTATGGCGAGAAGATATGTAATAGTAACACCACATTGCCCAAAGTTTTAGTTTCATCACTAGGTGAGAAAAACTTTAAAAAATAAACTCTTAAAGAACTTAAATGTGAAAGTATATTTCTTTTTGGAAAAGATTTGACATAAAACTATAACAATCAATTAATTCTTTTCAAAGTGGTTTACAAGGAAAGGAAATGCTTTGATCCTGATGAAGACATAATTAAACTTTCTGACAGCAAGGATTTAATGTAACTGTCAGGTGTAAAAAGGTTGTGCACCCACTGAGCCAGAGCAATACAGCTGGAATCAAAACTGATCTCAAACTTTCTGCTAAAGCAACTTGAACATAATCTTCTACATAAAATCACTGTTATGTCCATACTAATTTATTGCTATATTTTTCAAGGCAATTTTTTGTTATTAGCTTCAAAGATAATTTTTTTACTATACAAGGCATAAGTGTGGATGGATCATGAGCTGATTTAAAATTTGTTGCCACATTTTTTTGTGCTGTAAACTTGCTCAGGATAAGATTTGTGCATAATTGCACCTTACTTTGTCTATTGATTGCTGGTTTTACAGAAGGGAGTACATAATCGTGATAAATTGGAAACACCTAATTTAGAAAAATATGTTCTTAATGATTAATTAATAGTTTTACAGCAAAGCAACCGATTACTTACAACATGTATACTTTTAAAAAAATGTGAATATTCTTATCATAT
The DNA here is from genome assembly GCA_021962125.1 of Bulinus truncatus. NCBI lineage: Eukaryota > Metazoa > Mollusca > Gastropoda > Planorbidae > Bulinus > Bulinus truncatus. The sequence goes on along the minus strand of JAGDYQ010000106.1, from coordinate 2,686,876 downwards.
TTGATACTTTCTAAATTTTTCAAGGGTTGGATTAGATCTGTCTCTTTCCCAATTGATGCCAGAGTTATTTTTAGAAGGCTCTGAAAAGTAAAACAATTTAAAAGCTGTTGAAAAAAAAATACATTTTAACTGAAGCAAACAATTAAAAGATATATTGTATAGTTGGGATCTTATTCCAGATCTAAAATCTTAACAGATCACTTATTCTTAGCCATGTTATCAGATAAAGAAGTCAATTTTTACCTCTTAATGTAAATTTCATTCTATCTTCAAGCTCTATTTGACTCTCACTTTTTTCAGTTTGCGAAGACATGAATCTATTTTTGGAAGAATGTAGACTAGCTGGCTGGTCAAGCTGACTGATAGATAGCTGCTCTTTTTGATATCCCCAGTGTAAAGACTGATTGAATTTAGTAGAAGAGATTACATTTGACTCGACAGGAACGATATGTGCAACTAATAACTTATAGACATATAGTTATAAGGTTTAATTGACTATAACAAGAATCAAATTCTACATGGGTTACCAAAGAGTAATAATTTTTGAGTAATTTTTAAATTACAGTATTAAACATGTTTTATGCCATTTTTATTACATTTCAATCAAATAGAGCAAGTATGAAATATCTGGAGGTTTTATGACCCTGAAACGTTATGAGAATTAAGCTTGGATAATCCTATTACTATTCGTTTCCAAGACATTTTACAACAGAAATGGGGTGCGGATGATGGTGCGGTAAAGCGATCAACTGTCGACCTGAGGGTCAATGGTTCAAACTTTGGCGAGGACCAATGAATATTTCAGGTCATGGCTTAAATCCCCGCTATGTCTCCCATGGTGCCTCTATGGCCATTGCACTTTCCGCTATGATGGGGATGAAAGAAGGGCACTGCAAACATCAACCCATCAGTGGTTTGTAGGATCTAAGAGATTTCATCTCATCCTTAAAGGGATTTCACACACTCCAGAATGCAAATTAACAATCATGCTCATCGAATTCTTACTTTGGCAGCACACACTTAAGAAATATTTGAAGAGTTATCATTTTGCAGTGCTCACTAACATCCATTATCAAGATGACTTGTCTATAAGAAAAATGCAAGCCTTGTATCACGCTTTGCCAAACTATATACAAATAAGTAAGCTCAGAAAGGTGGTTAGTAGAAAAAAAGCTAAATACACGTATAACTCCCCCCCCCCTTGATTTCTTCCTAAGTCTGTTAATATTAGGGTTGTACACTTAAAGATTTTTATGAAGTTTATATTTAAGACAGCTGTTTTGGAGAAAAAAAACATATGATTATTAAAGTGCAGACTTTGACATTATTGATTTGTTGAATAGGTCTGAAAGGTTGCCCACCCTGGTCTAGCAAAATATCCTTCTGAATTTACTTCCCAAACTAATGTCGGGTACCCAATTTTAAGATGGGTGGACTTCACCAGGGTCTATTAAGAATAGTTCTGAGTACTCAACAAAACAAGAAATAGATATTTTATGAGTAACACCGGCAAGCTAAAAGTTATTGAATTTCTATTATACTTTGGATAACTCACTGTATGAACTTGAGACATGCTGCGCCAGGTATCATAAGGAATAGCAACACCACTGTTTCGCCACTTGTTATATTCTTTTCTCTTCTCTGAATCCAGTAAGGTATCTTTAGCTTGTGACAATTTGGAAAATTTTTCCTCTGGGAAAATTTTAAATAATTGTAAGTAATTAAAAATTGAATTTGGCTAAATAAGACAATATTTAACAAGCCCAGTGATAAAGAATTTATACCCCCCCCCTCCGAAAAAATGGTAATATTATTTGGACATAATATGTCTCTTCTAGAGACTTGAAAAACTAGCCCAGAGTCTGCATTAAGCTCTGAGAAATATATAGCTTACAATAGCTTTTTATTATAATTCTTCTAGAGCTATTAAATTTTAATTTTAAAAAATGACTGAAAGTTAGTACTGCCTTTGCTTAACAGGCAATCATTTGCAAGTAAACTAAAATATTAATAAACTAAAGCTTTAAAAAATTGGGATCGATGTTTTAAAATTTTATATCATTGCTATATTCCTTTTCAGTGGGACGGATGGCAGAGTGGTGTAGATGCTCGACTGTCCACCTGAGAGTCCTGGGTTCGAACCTCGGTGAGACCCATGGAATTTTTCCAGGAGAAATTTGGTGCAAAGTTGTCCCACAAGTCTACCCAGCTTTAAATGGGTACCTGACTTAAGTTGGGGAATTAAAGGTGGCTGGGCATTGTGCTAACCACACAATCCCTTCATATGCCGAGGTTATAGAAACAGATGAATTCTATACTTCATCTGCCCCGATGGCCCATTAGGGCTAAGGGGACTTTACTTTTTTATATTCCCTTTGGTTTGGAAATTTAATGTTAAAATCAGTCTAAATGATATTAATTTTGTAATACTTAAAAAATCAAACATTTGTGAGTCCAATATTTTTTTCCATGTTAAGTTCTCATTTAACATAATCTAGCTTCTTAAATTTAATGTGATGGAACTCAACAATTTGGCTTGTGATGAAAATGTTTTAAAGATTAGATTTTAGAGCATATGAGGTGTTTTAATGCATATTAATGGTAAGGATGGAGTAGAATGGAAAATTTCAATAGCTTTGGCATATGCAGATTTTTGGTTATCTGGCATTCCTTTTTCCAACATTAAGCCAGTACCAAGGCTCAGAGCATTGCACCTTTTAAAAATTATGCCAGAAAAGTAATTATATTATTATAAGTATCATATTATTTTTTTCTGACTTACTAGCATAGGGGTCACACTGATGTTTATCTGGATGACAAGACAGTACTCTTGCTTTGTACTCTGCTGTTATCTGTTCCTCCTGAATAGATTCATGTAACAGATTGTAGTGTTAATAAAAAATATGTTTCCAACAAAAAAATCATTTTAAATTAAATATTAAAAATAAAATAAGATTTTGAATAATTTTCTTCTGGATATCATTTTACAAAAAAAAAAAAAGCTTTCTAAGTAGAAACGACACTGTAAAACTGGGATGTTGGCCCTGGAAAGATGGATGTTGATTCTGATTAATAAGCTGTGTAAAAAACTAAATTCTTCAAATTTCAAACTTAACTTTTAGAAAATGTGATGGTTTGATCAATTCAAGATATTTTTTAACTAATTAGTGGAAGCCATAAAAGATTTATTGAGTTATAAAATTATGTTAGTAGTCCTATCCTACTGATATTAGAATTTTTTTTCCTAAAAGTAGTTTCTTTTTACATTGTTTATAGCTTAAAACAAACAAACAATTGGATTTGCTTGAGATCTTTTGTTTGAAACAATTACATTTCCTTGGACTTTGTAGATTTACATGGATCGTAAATATTTTTTCAATAAGTTGGGTGTTTTTTTTTTGCAATTGTTTTGGAGGCTTTGTGGTGAAAAAATTTTAAAACATTTAGCAAACCATTACTTTTGTGGCGTTACATTCAGTGTTGTGTAAACTCACCCAAAAATGATTTGATTCAAACTCTCGACTCATTTCTTCCGAAAAGAGTTTAACTCAAACTCAATTCATTTTTTTCAATGAGTTTAAAATTCAAACTCAGTGAACAAAATGAGTTAAACTCATAAACTCATTTTTTTTAAAATTTAATTAATAAAAAATGAAGTTTTAAACTTACTGTTCATTTAATGAAATTTTTTTCAAATCTAAAAATGGTGACCTAAGAAAGTGCAAAAAAACTTTTTTTTGACTTTAGTTCTAAAATGAAATTACTTTTACTTGGCTTTTTAACTTTAACAGAGAGAAAAAAATTATATTTTCATAAAAGTTTTAATAGAAAATAAATACAATATTTACCCTGAGATGTCGTACAAAATTACTGGTGGGCCACTTCAGTCCCAGAAATAACTTATTAAGACAATTTTTACATTTTGCCACGATTTTTCCATCTTCCCTTTTTACTAAGCAAAAAACTTACAGTCTAAAATACGGGGAACTTGCGCCATTATACTTATTCTAATAACTACAACAACGATTATTTCGTTGAATTCAGCTGATTTGAAACGCAATTGACTAATTTACTATTTGGCGCGGGAAAATAACACTGGTCTGCATTTGAACATTTTTTTTTCTGAGGTCTGACTTTTTTTAAATGTTGCTAAGTCAATATTTTTTTTGCTGATTTCAAATATGTAACTGATTTTTTTCAATCAGGTCAAGTTTTTATTCTATATCAAAGTAAAAAATACTGTTGTAACGTAAATTGAAGAATACATGTAGAATTTTTTTTTTAAGTTATTGTGGAAGAAATGTTTTTTTCAAAGAATTTCGTTGGTGATCTGCATCTGGATCATCTCTTTTCAGGCACCAGCAGTAGTCAGCAAGAATATTTACATCCCAGCGTCCCTGGTGCCGCTCTTCCATCACATGAATGTCTTGATGGAAACGCTCCCCCTGTTCATCACTCATATCGCCGCAGTTGTCAGGAAAATTGTCAAAAAAATGTGAGCTGAGGAAATGCATTTTCACAGACATGCGTGCTTCCAAGAGCTTTGAAACCATGAAGTAGCTCCTCAACTATCAGTTCGTAGACTGGACTTCAGTGGTTACCAAGAAAATTCTGGACAATAGACTTGAATGCACGCCATGCATTGAATTAATTCCTCAAACTTGGCATATTTTACTAACTTTCTAATTTGTCAGCCATCAAAAAACCCTGCTTCCAACTTGGCCTCACTTATACGTGGAAATTTTTCCTTGAGGAATGCAAAAGCTTGGCCTTTTTGTCTAATGCTTTGACGAAGTTTTTAATTAGTCCAAGTTTGATGTGTAATGGTGGAAACAAAATTTTCTGAGGGTTGACAAGAGCATTCGAAAGAACATTATAGGAACCTGGTTTCAGATGAGGTCTTGCTAGCCAATTGCGTTTTACGTAGTGCTGTCTGCCCTGCATTCCCATAAACAGGAAGCATGCGTACTTTGTGTAGCCACCTTGTAGACCCAGCACTAGCGCATTAACTTTAACATCCCCACATACCATCCATTTGTGATCTTTATATGGGATACTTTACATGATGTTTATTTTTTCTGTTTATACCATCTAGATTAGTCATGCAAAAATAGCAATCAGTAGTGTGATCCTTTCCTTCCCTCGTAACCATTGGCAAACCAATGGGTCTTAGACCCTCAACACATGTTTTTCTGCATATGTGGGGTGCAAAGAGTTTGTCTTGATCACTAAGTTTCACATCAAAATAAGCAGGATGTGGTACATGCAGCTTTCTTCACAAAATTTGTTATCGGTGACTGCCTGTATTGCAAAGTGACTGAACCACATATGTAGCAGAATTTGTTTGGATCGTTTTTATACTTTCTTCTCATTATGATGATCACCAAACTATTTAAGAAAACAGTTTTTATGAATCACTTGTTGCTTTCCTTGCTTGTTAATAAAATTTACATGATGCTTCTAAAAAAAAGGAGGCGGCAAAAATTTACATTCAAATTAATATAAATTAGCAACAAACAAGATTAAAAGTATATTTATAATAACCTGAAGCTTCAAATTCAATGAATGCTCCAAATAAATTGAAACTTCTCACTATCTCTTATGAAAAGAAATAAGATCAAGATAAACAAAAGTATTTATTGTTAGCTGTTTTATAAATTGCTAAAATTATAAAAACGGGAATTCAATTGGTTGTTTCCTCACTTATTGACAGTTACTGTAAAATGCAGTTATTGCAGCATTTTAGAAATTCAAGCAGAATAAAAACTTGACCTGATTGAAAAAAAACCAGTTACATATTTGAAATCAGCGGAAAAATAGAATTAGAAAAATTGTAAAAAACTCAGACATCAAAAATCATGCAGACCAGTGTAATTATGCAAGCACTGGCATAAACAAAGAGAACAAACAAAAGATTAAAATAAAGCAAGATAAATTATCTTGCATCAAATTTCTTGAAATAATTTTAGAGAGGTTGATAATGAGTTATCGACCCAATTTCAACTCAAACTCGCAGAAATAAAAGTTTAATTAAAACTCATAAATCATTAAAGTTGAGATGAGTTAACTCAAACTCACTCCCCGTGAGTTAACTCGTGAGTTTAACTCAATTTAGTTAGCTCATGCAAAACACTGGTTGCATTCAAAAACACGAACAGATCATTAGATCTATTGACTTCAAGCTTATAACATAAGGACTTTGCAAAAAAAAAAAAAGTTGCTTGCGTGAATCTATTGCAAATAATCAGTATGGATTTCTGAACAGACATTCCCATCATTTTCATTCTTTAAATAGTTCAATGAAAAAATATTAGTGCTAAGTATCCTTAGCAATCAGCACTATGATGTGAAATTTAATACTTGTCTATGTAGATATGAAATTCAGTTAGACTTGATGGGTTGAATCAATTATGTCATGCTATGAAAATTTTTTTTACAAAATTCGACACCAAGTTAATGTGGTCTAAACTTATATCCCAAACGCCATAATAAAAGGTGAACATTTGTTTGAGAAAAAGATTTTCCCATTAATCTACTTTGAAATTTTAAACCTGAGCAAATAAAAAAAAAACTTTATTTTCATTGGTAATAATTAATTAACATCAATAGGCAAGTGTTGAGTTGGAATCCTTAAGGAAAAAGAAAGAGAGGCTGGCCAAGAAACACCTGGAGGCGAGAATTTGAAGCGGACATCACCAGGATGGGGTTCAGCTGGAAACAGCTGGAAAGAATGGCTCAGAAGTCGCTGGAGATCTTTAGTTGGTGGCCCATACTCCGATAGGAGTGACAGGAAATGATGATGAATAATTAACAGTAATCAAAATAATAATTGTCTCTTTACTGTGAAATTACCAAAATTATATTAATTATATTTTTAACAGTTAAATACATACAAATTTAAATAAAATAGATTAAATTAATATTCAATATTTTGATATTTAATATAATTCATTTCAAAACTGTCAACAATTTGTTTAAATGTTGACTTTTTCTTAAATTAATCACCGTCGAATTTTGGTCACACCCAAGAATGTAATAATAATCATCTTCTTGTTTTCTTTGAAACTGAATAATTTGATCTAAAGCATTCATTTTCATAATCGTTTTTAATTTACTTCGTTTCACTTTTATTCCATAACGTAGAAGTTTTTATCTCAAGGGAGCATAGCTATTTAAATTATTTATTGAGCATTTAAATTTTACATTATATTTGAGATGATTCACTTTGTATTTTTATTTAATTTTCCCTAAACTAATCAAATTTGAAAATAAAAAATAGCGAATAATAATAAAAAATAATGGGTTAATAATAGTTGTTGAATCTTCATTCTTACCCATTGAATACCTCCCCGAAGAAAACATCCGGGCATGTGTAGAAATTTTAGCGTTTTCGTATTGTGTATTATTTATCAAATTTCGAAAAGTTTGATTTCCTTTTGCTTTGTGTTTCTTATGTGTTTAAACCGGAGTAACGTTTTATCATTAAACATTCCTATATTTTACAAAAATGCAGTCTGCATCAGATGTCACACACATAACATCATCAGTAGAAGTAGACCATCCATTGGAATTATCGTCAAAAGACTCACAATCTTACATTGCTACTAGCGAAAAACATCTATCCAATGAAGAAAATAGTACAGTAACACCAGTAGCGCGATTAAACACAGTTGGCGACGGTTCTGCAGGTGTAATTTCACTCAGTAAGTAGATATAAAACAAATTAGGCATATTCCCTTGCTAGTTAGGAATGGTTTCTACAGTTTTTCTTTTAATCTAATCAAAGGTCCAGTGAATAGAAGTGGGAATAGGTGGGGTATGGAGTACGACAGTAGCGTCACTATGGGGTGCTGGCCACACTGGGTGACACCAACATAGGAGTGACACCTAACTTGAACAATTCTAAATTTCATAGCAGAAAGAACTCTTTCTAGCAGGTTTTATTACCAATCATAGTTAAAAACATGAGCAATAGCACAGGACAGGGTACCACAATGCAGAGTGTCTGGAGCTTAGATATATAAAAACAAAAGCTGCTCAGATCACTCTGGAGTTATTTGCAAATGACAACCTAGTCATGTGATTTCATAAAATTGGAGACGTTGTTTACAACCGCAGTTTAGTGAAAGTAATATATAGTGTTCTGAAATAATAAATAGTACTTTCCTTTTTATTGCTTACGGATCATAATAAATCCAGCATTGCCATATTAAATAGCCTAAGACATAAAATGCTTCTATTCTAGCATAACCCTGCCAGTGCAGTTATTAGATTTTCAATTAAAATGTGTTATTAGCATTTAAATTATTTAATAATATACATTCCAGAATTATAAAAAATTAATTTGTATATTATCTTAATTTTCATGCTCGAGAATATTTCATCATGCCAAATGGAGTACACAAATCAATAAGATCTAGTGGATGTCAGGCCAAATAAATGCTCCATGAATCCATTGTTCAGTATGTCATGACCAGGGTTCTTCAAAAGACCTTGCTCATAAGCCCATACTTGATACTGTGTCTGATTCCTCCTATGCTCTCTCTCTTTGAAACTCTCTCAGTTATAACTGCGAGCTGAGACTTAGTCTCTTAGAGCCTGTGAGCTTATGAGATCAAACTCGCTCAACATCTGGGAACTACCATAAAGGGGAATGGCCAGCAAGCTACTCGACTGGTCCATCCTGTTCACCAGCCCGGGGCACTCAAAAAGCACATGATCCACGGTTCCCTCCACTACTCTGCAGTGTTGGCAAAGGGAATTGACATTGGGCTTCAACCTCTAGAAGAACGCATCTAAAGGACAATGCCCAGTACGAAACAGGGCAGTTAGTGCCTGCTCACAGGGCAGTTAGTGCCTGCTCAATCCTCCTGAGCCCCCACCACGGGCCAGTTTAAATTAAATAAAAATACAAAGTGAATCATCTCAAATATAATGTAAAATTTAAATACTCAATAAATAATTTAAATAGCTATGCTGCCTTGAGATAAAAATTTATACATAATAGGAATAAAAGTGAAACCAAATAAATTAAAAACAAGATAATGAAAATGAATGTTTTAGATGAAATTATTCAGTTTCAAAGAAAACAAGATGATGATTATTATAGGATCTGACTGTGGACATTTCTGCCCATTACCTTATTGTCCCAACTCAAGAACCACTGAGTTCGCTCAAAGGGCCTGATCTTGCCACACACTGCCTCAAGTTAGCTCTTATCCGCTTGGGCATGTATTGACTTTGCAACAGAGTCGGCCCATTCATTCCTGGCCATGTCCATATAGCCGGGGATCCACTGAAGCACTACTATACAATATTAGGACATAAGATCTTGGATTGCCACCAACATGGCTTCCAACCGCTCAGGCCATTCTCCCGTCCCTGTTACGGCTTGGAGAACAGAGAGTGCATCAGTCAGGATAACAATGCTCGTAGCAGGCAAATTACCATCTTGAAGATGCCCCCAAATGTGTGCCACTGCCTCACTATGGCTGCCATCTGTGCCTCTTAGGCACTAAGTGAACCACATGGCCATGCGAGATCTTTGACAAATCGGTTTGTGGGAAACTGATGTGGACCCAAGCCGAGGAGCTTGTTCGGCCGTCCTTATATGTTACAGCAGAATCAGTATAGGCCAATGTAGCGTCCCTCTGATAGGATCTGATCATCTCCTATGCTAGTGGCATGCATTTCTGCAGAAATGGGAGATATTATCACAGAAATACATGAAATAGACATAGACAAATTTGATACTGAAGAGGACAGTGAAAATGATTGTAGTCATGATGCTGTAAATGGGATGAGATGTTTCTTTTTGGAATGTACCAGAATATTGAAGTCAAGGATGGTTTACTCAATCATCAATGAGAAACTATACTGCTTTTGTTGCAGACTCTTTGCTGTTAGTGTTACAGAAACAACATTCTAATTTGTCTCTGGGTTTCAGAAGTGGTGGAAACTGAGCCAAAAATTAAGTAATCATGAGATATTGGAAGAGCACCTATGATACCATGAAAAATGGAAAACATTGGCAACAGGACTGAAACTGCATAAAACAATTGATGCACAGATTGCTAAGCAAAATTCGCATTTTGTTGCCACAAGAAAGATAAATCTTCATTGAATTAAGGGAACTTCCTTAACCCTAACCCTGAGATGCTTTTGAATATGATGCAATGTTGACAGAGTAGCTAATGAGACTATTGATAAGTTCATGTACAATAAAAGTATCCGTATCTTATCTGTCACCGGAAACTCAAAATGAGTTTATAAATCTGGCACATCATGTGGAGGAGATCCTTATAGGGATATAAAGGCTGCAAAGTATTTTGGAATTATGTTCGACAGCAAACATAAAATATCATACACTGACCAGATGTATGATCACTCATTTTTCTGTGATGATTTATCCAAAGTTGAGCTTTTATAAGAGATATGAAGGCTGTAAAGGCTTCTGAAGGCAGCAGATATTGATCTTGACAATGAAAAAGAGAAATTCATTGCTGAATGGGGGCTGTCCATAAAGTACGTCACGCTATTTTTGACGATTTTTGACCCCCCCTCCCCCCTGTCACAAAGTGTCACAAATCTCGGGACCCCCCCCCCCTTAAAGTACGTCACACTTTCGAAATTTTTTTTCTAATTAAGAACTAATTAAAATTTAATCGAAAACTTAAATCGCACTTCACTATTAAACTGCCTTTAAATATTAATATTAAAAGAACTATCAGATTATTAAATGAGTTAAATAGTAGAATAACTAATTGTCAATAGTTGTATCAGTTATTCTTTGAAACAGTAACTCAATCAATGGAATTTGAAAAAAAAATTGCAAAAATTAGATTGACAATTATATAATAACCATCATTTATCGGCTACCTATTCATTTACAATGGGTGAGGTGAACTTTGAGATCATCTTCCGATTATGCATGCTATTGACACAGGATAAGAAGTAGATTAGCGAAACTTGACCTCAACCAGTGATTAAATAATAAAAATGGAAACAAAACAATGTGACTAAAAAAAGGACTAGATTGACAAATTATGTGAGCAGCTCTGGTGCTATATTGAATATGTTTATAGTGGGCCTGTGAATTATGTTTAATTAAAAAAAATATTCACTAGATATCATCCATCCATGGTGAAGTGTTCATCCTTATTTAAGACTGACATACATCTTTCCGCATCATCGTTTCCTGGAAGGATAGTTGCAGACAGATCAACTTCATCCTCATCTAGCCACTCAACATCCTTTGAATGTGCATTTTCCATTCTGCCAATAATTGCCATGAGTTCTCTTTGCCTTCTAGCAGCGATTCTCAAAGGATGAATGCGTTTTATCTAAGTTGATTCTGGAAATTTTGGGGTTGGCACATTCTCCTAGGAGACGGGTGGTCGAGTGGTATAGAGCGCTCGACTGTCGACCGGAGGGTCCCGGGTTGGAATCTCAGTGAGAACCTTAGGACTTTTTCAGGTCCTGGTGAAAGTCCCCAAGTCCACCCAGCTTTAAATGGGTACCTGACTTTATGTTGGGGGAGTAAAGGCGGCTGGGAATTGTGCAAACCACACAATCCCTTCATATGCCTAGGTTATAGAAACAGATGAATTCTACACCTCATCTGCCCGATGGCCCTTTAGGGCTAAGGAAACTTTACTTTTTTTGCTTTCTCCTGCGCCCGAGCTCTGTGTTATCCTGTATGTTTCTTCAACATTGTCTGTGAGCACTGGCGGCGGGGCAGGGGGGGGGGCCCCCCCCCTTGAATTTCCAGTCTGCCCCCCCTAAAATTTTAACTTTGTTTAACTTTTTTAACTTTGTAATTCATTTTAGTTTATATGTATCATTTTTATTTTCATAATTCATTTGATTTATTTCTTAAATTTAATATTTGAAAGAAATATAATTAATTGACATTTTACAGTAATCACATCATTGAGAGTTGTTGTGGCATATTTTAAAAAGTGTTGCCATCTACCGAATGGCGGCAAATGTAATTTTTAAAGTAAATGCAATTATTTATTATCTTTTCATAAATTACTTTTTGTTTACGGAGGTTCCGGTTTCAGTTTCGTGTTCATCTTCATTCATGATAATTATTTTCTGATCTAATTTCACTATTAAATTTGTAAACAAACTGACATTACGATACAAAAAAGATTAAAAAGCAAGGTATGTGTCAACATTTTATGTGTATCATTCATAAAAATAATAAAAATAGAATAATATTCAGTGGCGTAAATAGGGTGGGGGGAGCGGAGTCCAAATACAAGCGTCCCCCGGGCCCCCACTTTTTATTTTAGCGCTAAATATTAAATACTAGCTGTACCCACCACACGCTGTAACGAGTACGGTCGGTAATATGTTTTTGTAACACACTTTGGAAGGGCCGGAAATTATTACAATGTGGGTCATGTTTAGAGAGAGTATAAGTGACATACTTTGCAAATTCGATCATGTATGCTGGTCTGCAAAGATGGACAATCAGATCATATGGTTGCACTTTAAAAACTCCTGTTGGTCTTGGCATAATGTCATCAAATTTGAGAGTTGTGTCACAAACAAACAATGAAGGAAATGTATGTGCATCTGAATCTGCTCTTTCTGAAGGAAGCTCTGAGTCCATCAGTTGTTTGGTTGATTGGGATTGGATTTGGAGGAAGAAATAATCTCGAAAGTAAAACGTTGAAAAATGAGCTCCGTACTTTGTCGCAACATTTTATGTCCAGACATTTCACAATTTGAGTGAAGTATTGGCTGGTGAGAACATGATGGTCAAACCATTCTTATCCTTCGACATCATTCCTGCTGCATCCAATTCAGATTTCTCAGGGTTGATATATTCAGCAACTGTTGGAAATTGGTCAACAATCACATGCGACCAGATTTCAGCTAAAGTTTCACCTGCAAACTTGAAGTTTGTTCTTTCCAAATCCTCATTTATTGTTCTGCCCTGCGAATCAAAGTGAATGCCATAATGATCATTTGGCAATATGACACCAGACAGTTCACTGCTAAATGGAGCGATTATAAGCACTTCTTCCTGGTGCACTGGTTGCAAGGAATAAGGCATCAATATTATTTTAACGAAGTGATGGATTGCAACTTCAATTACGGTAATTTTTTGTATTATAATACAAATTCTAAATTTCTTTATCAGTGATATAATTATGCAGCAGACAACAAAGAAATAATAACACTTCCGTAAGCCTACTGATAAAACAAGGCTTTGCAACAGTTTATTAGCGGTCCTAACTAGCATGAGGAATTGGGAACAACACATTGAAAAGATATGCATTTCATGCTATTTTGACAAGTGTTTCCTAATTTTTTTTTAAAATCATTTTTAAAACTATTAAGTTTTACTAAAAAAAATAATAAAATTAAATTAGAAATAAAATTAAAAATATATAGAAAATGTGACGTCACACTTGGCCTGACCCCCCCTCCCCCCCTGTCACAAACTGTCACACTTTCTTATACCCCCTCCCCCCCCCTTGGAGCGTGACGTACTTTATGGACGGCCCCATGGGACTTCCTAGAATCCCTGATATGATACTCTCACTGAGCCTACAATAATTTCTCACTAACTGTGTGTCTGTAGTTCATTTGAGAGCTTTTCAAAACTAAAACAGATAAAATTACATATGATCCACTATGGGAAGGTTAAGGCTTTTTGATCTTGCTCTGTTATCTATTGAAAGTTACTGATGGAGTGATTGACAGATTTGCAGCTTTGTCAAAATAATAATTTGACTTGGCTTTGAAGGCTGTTGCAGCTCTTAAATCTTTGACGTAAAATTATATTGTGCAATTTTTTTTGTTATCTTATGTCATTAAAACTTTTGTCCAATGTGACATATTTCACAAACATTACAATTTTAGGCGATTCTCTATGGTCTAGTGCAGAAAATTTGAAAAATGTCCCATTGTCCATGGTGGAAGTTTTGTGGGGTGACACCCTGAATTTTCCACACGGGGTGACACTAACCATCGTGACGACACTGGAGTAGGGAATTACTACAATTAGTATAAGTATTAACAATGAAATAAAGCTATTTTTCTAAGAGTATACAAATCACAAGATCCACAGGGTCCTCATCTTCAAGTTTGGATGAAAAAATTTCCAATTTCAACCAAATAATTTTTTTTAGTAATATACATAAATATGGTGGGGATGAAAAAAGGCATAATAAAAACTGTCCCATTAGTGGTTTATAGGATATAAGAGAATTCATCTCATCCTTACAGCGACTTCACACACTTTTAGGACACACATTCAAAATGTTTGTGCGAGCCATAAAATTTTTTATTTTTTAAGACCATTTATAAATTATCTGTTAAATCTTTTTTAAATGAACTGTGATAAAATTATTATAATCTTTTAATACTTGATCTTTTTTTTTTACAGATGAACAAGACAAATCAGGAATAGCAAGTGTACCTTTTGTTCAAAAACAGGTAATAATTCAAGTGCCAAGTACAAAAATAATGATTTTGGCTCTCTAATCTAATATAACAATAGCGGTCTTGCGTCTGCGTTATATCGAAAGTAGAAATCAAGAATGGCGACTTCCCCACATCTCAATAAAATCGTGGAAAAATTGGATCTGTCCGAAAACAAAAATAACCTAGCCTACTGATCAAACCTAAGGGAATATAACTCACTGCAAAGGTTTTGCAGGGTATAGCTAGTATTAAATACTAGATATTAAGCCTGGTGTTTCCCGGGAAATCTAGGTGTAATGTGAAACCCCTTCCTAATCAATTTAACTACTGAATTTTTAAATACGCTTAATTAGGTGCTGAAATTATGCCACCTTCTTAATATGCAGAAATGACCTACATTTCATACGTTTTACAAACCAAACCAATCAAAACAACCAAACCAAACAACATACCAAACCAACCAAGCCAAACCTGTCACAGATTACGTTTTACCCGTCAACGCTAACCAGCCATACCAGCTAACCAACCGAGTCAATCAATTAACCAACCAATCAAACAAACCAAATCAACCAAAGCAGATCAACCAACCAAACCAAACCAAACTAAACACCATTAAGTAAAGATATGTGTGCTAATTTATGTCACCAGTTACATTTTACCCATAATTCTCTCAATATTAAAATCAAAACAAAGCATTAAAAAAAAGCTTTTATAAAAATGAACTGAAAAGTAAAAAACTACTACTTTATTATGCCATTTTGCATCACAAAGGCAAGTTGGTGTGGCACATTACAGCACCCGCGCGCAAGTCCAAATTGGCTTTATTAGTAGGATATTAAAAAATGACATCATAGAGGATTTTTATTTATAGCGTTGGCGTTCACACTCTGCAAAAAAATTGTACCATCAGAAAATGACGTCATAGATTATTTATAGTGACGGCTTTCATATACTGCACCACAAGATAAGCACTTAATTAATTGGAGATTATCTTAACCAAAATATTTAAAAATCAATAAAAAAAATTACCTTTAAATTAATATACATTACATGCATTTATTTTAATGGAAAGTAATAAAAAAAACTGAATACATGCAACAAAATTAAAAAGAAAATAATAAAAAATGTTATCACTTTGATATTTAATTTTAAATGCAAAATAAACTTTTTGAACATGTTTTAAATGTTGTATAAAATTATTTTAAACAATGTTAAATTAAGTAATGTCTTAAACATTATTTAAACTTGCCTGTTAAGCTATCTAGTTTTAGGGGAAAATAACGTGTTTAGGCAAACAGAAATAAAATCTTGAGTTCTCTTTCCTTTTAATAGTATTCTATTTTAAGATAAAATTGAAGATTTACGGTGAAAACAATCCATTTATTTACTATTTACTCTTGCCCTTAAAAAGCAGACAATGTATGTACATATGGAAACAGGTTTTGCCAGGGGATATTGGGTTCTAAAGGTTAAAATCACTTATTAATCACTACCAAAAATATTTCAATATTGTTGAACACAGATTTGACAATTTAAAATGCAAAAAAAAAAAAAAATTCTCTATCAACTCTTATTGGACTTTGGACTTGCGTCAGCTAATTGTTCAGATGTGTTCAAAATAAACATATTTATCTTCTAAAAAAAATCCAGAGAAAGATGGGTATAAATCTACAGCTAATCTCAGTTTTTAAATACTGAGTTTTTAATCACCTGACAGTGCATATTTTAAGTTTTCTTTATTTCTCTCAATTACAGAATGAACAAGAGGGTGACAATGCAAGTGAAATCAGTGATTTCTCAGACTTAAGTCAGGAGTCATGGCAGCCAGTGCAAGGTAACCAAATAGATTTGTTAATTTACTTCCAGTTTTTATCATATCTTCTAAAACAGAGGTTTTCAACCTTTTTTATGCTGCGGACCCCACAGACATTCCAACCTCGGGTGGCGGACCCCCATAGCCGAAGGCACCCTGGCCTCAAGTTTTCGTACCTCAGGCTGGGCCAGAATATGTCTTAAATTTGCGGATGCAATCTACTTAAATTCTGCTAAAATAGAGGTTGGTCAGAATCGGTCCACACTGCGGTGAAACCAAATAGTATATAGTCTGGATAATACTTGCACCGTTTTCCTTTTCATTCATCTTTGTCTGCTTGATCATCAGAATCTTCCAGGTTCTGGTCAGTTTTCCTCTTCACAAATTGATCCATGCTAATAGCCTTGGACAATTTACTTATACAAATATTGATAAACAAATGACCAAAAACAGTTTAGTCCCATTGACTCAGATCTCACAGGGATAAAAATTAGAGACAAAGTTTCAGAGTAGATAGGGTTAGAGGAGGTAACTATCTGTAAAATATTTTACATTCTGATGACGAAAACTCACATTTTAAAATTAAATCAACTACTATAACAAAACAAATACAAATCTCATCAAATATTTTAGAATGTTTACCAACATTTAAAAAAGTATTTGTCACATAAGCAAAGTCACATAACAACAGAACAGCATAATTGTTCATTGCTAGAATTTCGCACCGTTTCATCGATGCGTTAGCGAAGTCCCTATTATTGCTCTGGCCTATTTTCATGTTAAAAATTTACAAAAAATCTACTTACAACCAAAACAATCTGTGGGTGTCATTTTAGATTAACATGCGAAGTGTATACCAGCAATTTGATATCAAAAACTTTTGTCTAAGATTACTTCTAGGCCAACCTAGGCTTAGATTTACATCTAGGCTCAGTAAGAAATATTGCCAAGATGACATGACTCAAAAACTCACTGCACAAGTACATGTAGTATGCAGTCTAGTTGAGACTTCAGATGAAAATATAAGGAAATACCAGCGAAGGTTTCAATTCTACACATTGTTGTCTGTGCCTGAAACATTGACAACACTAGTATTTTTGTTTAGTAAAAGCTAACCAATCAACCAAACCAAGCAATACTTTATACAAGAAAAATCACTTATTTCCTTGACTTACCCACGGACCCCTTAAAAGCTCCCCACGGACCCCCAGGGGTCCGCGGACCACAGGTTGAAAACCTCTGTTCTAAAACATAATAAACTAATTAATTAGACAAAAAGATTAGATAGTACAAGACTCGTGCAATATTTTTTTGTTTATTCCAACACTTGATAGATTTTATTGAGTACTTTGCTTTCAGGTCCCATAGCCTGGGTTCAGGAGCAGATGAGAAGGGGTCAGAGCCCCCACAAAATATTGGAAGACCTTGTACCCTCTGGTACAGTGATTCCTGAAGGGCTAGATCCAATAATGCTATGGAAGATCATCATTAACATTGTTTCTGAACCACCAAAACGAAAGAAGTTAACTGATATCAATACCTTAGATGATGTACTAAGATTGCTCAAAGACTGTAAAAAAATAATGGTGTTAACTGGAGCTGGAGTATGTTTTTTGTTTCTCTTTTGTTATTATTTTTGTTTGCTGCAATATTCTTTACAATAAAATTTGAAGTAAAAGGTTAAGTGTATTATGTAAATTAATTTTAATATAATCTGTTATATATATATATATATTTCTTTTAATTTAAGGTTTCTGTTTCTTGTGGTATACCTGATTTTCGATCTCGTGATGGTGTTTATGCAAGACTTACTAAAGATTTCCCTAATCTTCCAGATCCACAAGCTATGTTTGATATACATTTCTTCAGATCTGATCCGAGGCCTTTCTTCAAGTTTGCCAAAGTAATTTATTTTATAAATTGTTAAAATCACATAAATTTTCCTAAAATGAAAATGACTTAATAATACTTACACCAGTATTTATTTTTATTCTGACATTTTAGGAAATATATCCAGGCCAGTTTCGCCCTTCCCCGTGCCATTACTTTATTAGGTTACTGGAAGAAAAAGGAAAACTATTAAGAAATTATACACAAAATATAGATACATTAGAACAAGTAGCAGGAATAAAGCGCATTGTACAGTGTCATGGTAAGCGAAAGTAAAATATTAGCTCTTAAAGCTAAGCAGTTAATAAATAGTCTTTATGTAAATTATTAAAATTTTACCTTCAATTGATATAAAATTATTTGTCATATTTTATTATGATTCTATAATTTTTCTGTATTGAATATGAAAATGATATCATTAATATTTGTTTTATTTTTTGCACATATACTATATACATGTAATAAATAAGGCTACAGCATAAATAATATTAATTCAGCTATAAAAAAAATAACATTATTAAATGATTGAACATATTAACTCTCAAGCTCAAGTTATTTACATTTTTTTATAGGTTCATTTGCTACAGCCTCTTGTACAGTCTGTGGACACAAAGTTGACTCTGATGCAATAAAAGAAGATATTTTTAATCAAGCAAGTCACTAAACTTCAAAATTAAAATTCATTTTAGTTAGAATTTTTAAACCATCCTTTTAGTGAATTATAATTAAGGCTCAGATTTTCACTAAAATTGTAAATTTTGTGAAATATTTAATTCCTAAGCAATATCAGCCATATTGCACTTATTCTGAGTATTATCATAGAAGATTTGTCATGTTAAAGCACATGACATTAGGAAATCTTTAATTAAAAATGCCTTTAAATACCTATTTATTGGGGCATTTTTCAGCACTTTTAATGCAATTGTAAGTGCTATTTACACTATAGATGTATGTATTTCCTGTCAATGATTTCAAGAAAAAAAGACTCTAAACCCAGGTTTCTGTTTGATGTACATCACAAACCATTCCTACAGCTATAAGCGGGCAGGGAGAGTGTCGTGTCACATGTGTGCTTTTTTTTTTTGTTACACAGCTTCACCCCCTCTACCAGTTGGCTATGAAAGATTATAGACTTCTTCAGTTTTGTCCCAACAAAAAAAAAAACAGTGAGATATATAAAGAGAGCATAGATTTTAAATAATTAAAAATTTCTTGATCTTTTATTTTATGTTAATTTTTTTTCTATTAAGTAAAATCTTATTGTACTTACACTGAGTGTAGCATATATTCATGAAAAATCATATTTTTTTCAGTATGTCATAGATTGCAATCTAAACGATATTGCTCATAGTTTGAGCTCAATATGATTTATTTTTCATAAGAAATGCTCATTTTTATCATTTGTAAGAAATGATAGTTTATCAAAAAAGTGCATAAAAAATTTTGTAGGCGTATTTTGTGTTTTTAAGCACCACTTACAATATACTTTATTTCCAGAACTAAATTTCCCAAAACACACACTCTGGACACTCTTAGACCAAAAGGGGCTAAAGAAATTACATGTATAAATATTGATAAGATTTTTTGAATTTCAAAAATATTTGCAGGTCGTTTAATTCTGTGATATTTTGTTTTAACTCATCGTACTAATTATGAACACAGCTTGTCATTTCGTAATATTTAAAATGATTAATTAGTATATCTTTATTTTTTAAATTCTAGAACGTATTTCATCAATTACATAATTTATCCGATATTTTTTTAAAAGAACTTTTTAGCAAACTCAAACATAAGCTGGTAATGTAATCTTGCAAGCAAATGACATTATATTATTATTACTAAATATCATAAGTGATAAACATTTTTTAGTTTAAATAAAGGCTTCCTTTAAAATTAAACAATGCAAAATACATGTACTAGTTTTTCTCTCATTCATTCTGGATATATTTGCTTTTTTCTTAATTTTAAGTCATATTTTTTTATTGTACATGTATTGGCTAATTTTAGGGCATATTTTTGCATTTTATGTCTCTTGTCAGTTTTTGTTAGAGCATAAATGTATGCATATTTCTGCCCTTTTTGCCATAAATCCAAGCCCTAGTTATGATTTATATTTTGGTTATTAATTTTTCTATCAAAAGGTAATTCCACATTGCCCAAAATGTCCTTCATCAATTCCAAGTGCTGTTATGAAACCAGACATTGTATTCTTTGGAGAAAGTCTTCCAGAGCATTTTCACAACCAAATGGCAGCTGATAAAGATGAATGTGATCTCCTCATTGTCATTGGTTCTTCACTTAAAGTTCGTCCTGTTGCTCTTATTCCAAGTGAGTTTATCCTCTT
This sequence comes from Bulinus truncatus, assembly GCA_021962125.1. Classification (NCBI taxonomy): domain Eukaryota; kingdom Metazoa; phylum Mollusca; class Gastropoda; family Planorbidae; genus Bulinus; species Bulinus truncatus. The sequence continues at coordinate 2,666,384 of JAGDYQ010000106.1, read as the reverse complement.
TTTTTTTTAAAGTCATAAGGATATAAGTGCAGATATATTTTTATTGAAATTATTTTTGTGATGCTTCTGATGAACCATTTTTATCAATACTCTGTTAACTACTTTTTTTTTTTCAGATTCATTGCCTGCTCATGTACCACAGATTTTAATTAATAGAGAACGACTTCATCATTTCAATTTTGATGTTGAACTGCTTGGCAACTGTGATGGCATTATTGGTGAACTTTGCCGTCGGCTCGGTCCAGGTTGGGAGCAGCTAGCAACATTGGGGCCACCACTAGATGAAGTGACTCTGTCCAGTCTTCCCACACCACCATTAAGTCCAGCATCTGTTGAATCTAGAACCTCCAATAGCTGTAAATCTGAGGAAAATGTTTCTCCAACTGTCACCGGTAAAGTTACTTTCCTTCATACATCAAGCGCTGCCGAAGAGGAGATGGCCATCAGCACATCAGAGGGCTTAGTGAGCTCAGCTCAGGAAGTCTCATCACCAGCTATTAAACCTTCAGAATGCTCACCCCCAGGAGCACCAGAGTGGGTTGAGGAAGTAGGAGTTTACGAGGTTACTACGTCTCAGTCTGATTCTGCCTGTGCTAAAACGGTCAAGTGCCACCACCACAAACACGCAGGCAAGTGGACTTTTTCATCCTCCCGTAACTCCATAACTCTCACTGATTGCGTATCCCCTGCCTCTGGTAATGATCATTCATGCTCCCTTGAAAATGGCAGCCTTTCAAACAATTCATGCTCAACGCAGGAAATAGAGACATTAGTTAGTGCTTGCCACAAGAAGGATGTGATGTATGTACCGAATAAGAAATGCCACTCTCATCGGCAGACTCATTCATACCACAACCATCACAGTCATGAACCTCAGTTCTGTCCTGTAGCTCACACTGCTGATGATCTTGAGACAGGTATTTCAGAAGACAAAGCCAGTCTAGAACAACAGGCAGATTCACGCCTGCATGAAGAACCAGACACTTTGACTAAAAAAAGACCTATTTGTCCTAGTGAATCTGCTGAAGCTGATTCACAAGAAGAACCATCTCCTGAAGTCAAAAGGCAGAGATTAGGCTCACACTCAGAGGAAGGAATTATTGAAGAAAGTGATTTAAACAAGAGTGATTCTGTGAATCCGAATGAATCTATATCACACGATGGTTCACTGGGTGATATAAGGAAAATGTGGTGTAGTAAAAGCAGAGTCAGTTTAGCAAATAGAATGGCTGGTAAGATAACAACTTGGTTGTATTTATTTACTTTATGTCAAATGACATACCTTTTACATTAGAAATTCAATTTCGGATTAATTTTTTTTTCTTGTCAATTTTCTTATGACATCATTCTCATTTATCTCTAAAATTTATAAGCTTTATTCTCAGTTGGATAAATTAAGACTTGTAGTTTTGGGTTAATAGATTTTTTAAAGTTAATAAAACTGAATCCTAGTTTTCTGGACCCTTTTTTTCTTTAAAGTATTCAATGAATGATTTAAATTATTAGCTAGTGTAATATGATGATACATGAAGTGAAACTTTGGAGGAATAAATTGTTCTGGATAACCATTACGTGTATATTAATAATAATTATTTTTTTTTTCAAATTTGGTTTACAGAAAACCAGGTGCTGTATCTGCCACCTAGTAGCTATGTTTTTAAAGGTGCTGAAGTTTATACAGATTCTGAAAGTTCAGATTCCAGTGATGATGAAGATGAGGAGGAAGATGATGAGGATTGCAATGAAGAGAGCAGTGCTTCAAGTGAAACAGAGGCTGACGGCCCTGCTGATCAGTTCCATGATTCTGTTGAGGAGAAAGGTTGTGCTGACTCCACAGGTTTGAAATTGTGTGCGGCCGTTTCAGAAAGAGATGAACCTCGGGATAGTGACTTAGCTAACAATATGAAAGCAGAAGCCTCATGTCCAGTCTCATCTTCGGATGATGTACAGCAGTCTTGATTTTATCTTTTGTTTTCTCAGCCTTCTAATGTTTATTGTATTTTTAGTCAAAGCATGTTGACGGCCACTGGTTTGTCAGAGACTGGGGTCTGTGAGTCAGTTTCTGGTGAACTGTGGTGGAAAAACCTATTTGAAATGTTATGCCTTATGTGACTGTTGCAAAGTCTTAGTAATTAACTTAAAAGGATCAGCAATCAATATAAAATTTGTAAAAACTACAGACTCACAAAAAATCATTTAAAAAAAAATTGATAACAACTAGATTAAGAAAACTTTGTAAAGACTCAAATATTTACACAGGTCTGTTCATTTCTGTTATTGAACTGCAAAAGCAAATTTAATTTTGACAATTTTTGTGCAATGACTTGTTTGTTTTTTTACCCCATTTTTATTTCTATCCTATAGTAAGAGGTCAGTAAAATGTTCACTGCATGGGTTGCTGACAAGTAATACATGTATTAATTTCATTATGTTAAAGAGCCTTTCAAATGACAGAATCAGGATTGACATTCAAAAGTCACATGTACATAATACACACCAGAATAAAGTAAAATGTTGAACAGTAATGTGGTTGTAAATATTTCAAAGGGGCAGGCTAGATGAATGGAGTAGTCAAGGCAGGCTAGGAAAGATGATCAGTTAGAAAATATATCTCTTGACTGTGGCAACTGTATTTGTCTCCTTGTAGTTTAGTACTAATGTGTTTACTTAAGGTTACACCTGCTATCTTGGTGCTTTTATTGCCACCTGGCTGTGTCTTCAAATTTCTGTAAGCAGCATTATAGACAATAAATAATGTAAATATTCTTATATGTGTACTTTTGTATATACTGTATTTTTTTTTTTAAGAAACAGGATTTCTTATAATTAATATTTAATTAATAAACATTTGTCCACAAAGTACTTTTTGAACTTGATTATATATTTGAAAAATAATATTTTTTATGTGTCAGAAATATATTACTAGCAAAATTAAATCTTTACATGGCTCTACAAAAAACGTTTTATGTCATGGGAACTTTAACATAGTAAGTTTAAATATATTGTCTCATAAAAAATATGTATCGCAACTACCAAAAAATAAAGAGTTTTAACATGTTCGCTTGGTTGGTTACTTTTATGATTATTTGATTTACTGTTAGATGCATAAATACATTTCTTATCAATTTTTTTAGGTTTAAAATTTACAATTGTATTTGGGAACTTTTGAAGACCTCCAATTTTTGTGTGTGTATTATTGATCAAGAAAATATCTCATTTTGAATTATTACAATGTGTCAATTACATTAGCAGGTGAAAAGCAAAAGTGTTATAGGCCCAACACGGAAGTGCTGCAAGTTACTATAATGTTCATAAATTATTAACTTATAGAATTCAGAAGTTAAAAATAAAAAGCTTAAGGGTGCTACATTAACACAAAAACTTAAACAACTGCTTTGATATTTGTATCTTGTTACATTTCAACCTAAATAGCTACCAATAAGCAATAAAATGAGGAAAAAAAATTGGGGTTCATAGAATGGCCTAATTTCCGAAAGACACCAGTGTATGCTTTGTTAGCAGATTATCAAATCCAATTTACATGCCATTAACTAATTATTTATTCACCAAAGAAAATTTTTGAGACTAGCAAAATATTAAACCTAGAAAGTTATCTTTTTTTATCTAAGTGTTATTTTCTTACTCCTTGATGATTGAAAAATGTCTAGATCTTAATATTAAATGTCAAAGTTTTCATCAGTAATACTTAGCTGAATGTAACTGAAAATTTATTAGAAACAAATTCATGTAATATTCACTCTTAAGTTTGTAGAATTTTGTATAGAGACCTAAACACATCTCATTTGTGTTGATTTAAGCACATATTTTCTACTTGTAAAAGATTTAGAAATATCTAGAGAAATATCTAAACGGCACAAAAATTAGCTATTATCTAGATGGATGAAAATTATACTAGACAACTAAAAGTAATGATCATAGGTATCTCTATCAAATCTGCTTAAGCCTAATATAATTTTATTCATTAATGTTCATCTGTTTACTATTTTCCACCCAATTTTTTTCTAACTTATTTTTTCTGTTGAATTGTTTTTATCGTTTTACCATAGGCTGGAAGGTTAATGTTGTATCATCATAAGATTTAGTACAATTTATTGTTCATTATTTTAACTAGTCTTACATACAAACTTGAATGTTTGTAGCAACAAATGAATACATATTGTCTCTAAATTAAATACAGTATACACGGAACATCATGTCTCAAAGTCAAAAGGTCAAACGAGTTCAAAATTAGTCCAACTCACCACTCCCCTCTCTCTCACATACACAATTTTCAAATTGGAATAAGACTGAAATTTGTTTTTTGAGAATAAAGTTTCACCATTGCTAGTAATTTGGCAGCGGTAGCAATACCTTGTCTGTAGAATCGCCTCTGAGTGCGCATGATTATCTAATCTAAAAGCAAGCTAAAGCAGATCAATTAATGGCAGATTAGACTTACTGTAAGAGTCCACCAACACAAAAACTTCCACACTGAACTAAACTTTCTACACGGAAGTTTCTGTAGTGTGAAACCTAACCATGGTACACTTAATACAAAACTAAAATATGTGAAATAGCACTTGTCACCTGACTGGAAATAGACAATTTTTAATTTCTTTACTTTGGATAATGATGATCGTCAATTCACTACTCCCATAATTTCAAATTAGAAATAAAATCTTTTTAAAACCCTTGCTAAGTAATTACACTAATAAGCTTGCACAGTTAATTTTAACAATGCACCAAATGCAGACCTATTCACAAAAAGAACATAATAAATGCTATTTTCAAAAAAGACACAAAACAATAAAGTGTAATGCACTAATATATAATACCAATTTAAGTTTTAGTAGATATTCTCTATAACTTCTGTCAATTTATAATTTTTATACTTGGTATTGTTGAAAGTAATTCCCTTGCATTGGTTGATTCAGCAATGTGCACATTAACAGACCCTTGCTGTACATGACACCAAATTCTCTTTCCACAATTTTCCTCTTTATATGAAATTTATAAAAAAATAATTAGCTTCAACTCCATAATTGAAATAATTAGCTGGAACGTATTTATTTAGTGTATTTTTTATTGAGAATACACAAGTGTTAAAAATGTCAAATAAATTGGGCTTAGAGAAATTGATTTCAAATTTCCCAAAACAGTTTAACTTAAAACAGTCCGACAGAACAAACTTAATAAAAGCTTTGCTAAGAGTAAAGATATTTCTTAAAATTTTCTCTGGTGTTTACTCAAGTGGTCAGGTGCAAAAGTATGGGAAGATGATGTGACCCCAACATTTTGTCAGAGGCATGTTCCATGTCAACATTTTAAAAATCTTTATCTTTAATTATGTCACTTTGCACCCTTTCAAACTAATTTTATTACAAGTTTTTATTATCAGATGCATGTGTAGATATACACCAGGGTTGGCCCGAGCATGAGGTTGATGAGAGCAGCATCACATTTTTTACTTAGTAAATATATTACAGTGCTATGCTAGAGTCAATTTAACATTTATTGAAAGTAAAGTTAATGTAACTTTTTGAAAGTTTCTCCCTGTTGCATACAATTCATCTTAAAGAAACTCATTTTTTAATGCTGTAATAATTTACTATAGCTATGCGTTTTGAATTTTTATTTTAAAAAATCAATAAACTCATTGGATAACTGAAAAAATTTATTCATTCATCTCATACTTTAAATACATACATAATTCCCTTACCCTTCTAAAAAAAAATCATGCAGAATGAACAACTTCGGGTAACTTACAACATGTGTAAACTGTTTCTTTACCCGGACTATTAGTAAAAGAAATTATCGGCTGTATAGAAAAGGAAACAGGTTTGTTGTCATCGTTGAAGTTACTACAGACAAAACTTTCTCCCACAGTCTGTCCCAGCAGTTTTCTGCGACCTGAATGGTCATAACTGGACACTAAAATATAATCCATGTTCATAGGACTAGAGTATAACCACTTGAGGATATAAAGCTGACTGTAGATTTCTGAGCTGCTTCTTGATGGATACGATATTGAGGAATGGCTGGATATGTTTTGAGTCTCATACGAGGCTACACTAACACTGACTAGAGATTTATCTATTGGTTTCAATGCCACAGATCTAGATGATGTTAAGATGTTATCTGTCTTAGTTTTCTGGTTAATGTTGAGCAGCGGATTGGTCAAGATCTTGTGCAAGTCTTCCCCAGACAAAGGCAATTCAGTTTTCATATTCCAGCACCAGATGTTTGTGATGGTGGGTGAAGGCAAAGTGTGAGAAGATTCATGAATCTGTAAAATGAAAATTAAGGTAAGTGAATCCATCTATAACTCCGCCAAGGACGGTCCCAAGCCCGGCTGAAAAAGGAGGAGGGTTGGGCGTGCGGCTAGCAACCCCACCCTGTTAAAAAACCCTTTGCTACAGAAACACGAACTAAAGAAAAAACAGATATTTCAGTCCTGGGAGAAGAAGGTTCTTCATCACGAAGACTCATGAAGCTTAGTTGTGGTGAAAGCCGAAAGGAAGCCACAAAGCCGACTACCCTTCTGACAACCAGGAAAACCACTATCGGCACATGGAATGTCAGAACCATGTATGAGTCAGGAAAGATGGCTCAGATAGCAGCAGAGATGGAGAGAAACAAACTGACCATTTTAGGCATTAGCGAGACAAGGTGGACACAAGCTGGACAGAGACGACTGTTATCAGGGGAGATGCTGCTGTACTCCGGACACGAAGAGAATGATGCACCACACACACAGGGAGTTGGCCTCATGCTGTCCAAGAAAGCACAGGGGGCACTGGTTGGATGGGAAGCACACGGTCCGAGGATCATTACTGCCTCCTTCTGTACCAAGAAGAAGATCAAAACTAATATAGTCCAGTGTTATGCACCAACAAACGACAGTGATGAAGATGACAAAGACCAGTTCTACAGCAGAATACAGAAGATACTTGAGACCTTCCCTGGAAAAGATGTAACCATCCTCATGGGAGATTTCAATGCAAAGATTGGGTCCGAAAACACAGGTTATGAGCAAGTCATGGGCACACATGCTCTGGGAACGATGAACGAGAATGGGGAGAGATTTGCAGACCTGTGTGCACTCAATAACATGGTCATAGGAGGGAGCATATTTCCCCATAAAAGAATCCACAAGAATACATGGATATCTCCGGATAAAGTGACAGAGAATCAGATAGACCATTTTTGCATTAACAGGAAATTTAGAAGATCCCTACAAGATGTAAAAGTGAGAAGAGGGGCGGATGTAGCGTCTGATCACCATCTGGTTGTAGCGAAATTGAAACTGAAGCTGAAGAGATATGAGACAAGCACGGCAGACAGAAGAGTAAAGTACAACATTAACCTTCTGAAAGATCCTAAGATAAAAGAACAGTTCAACTTGGTGCTGAAGAACAAATATGAAGTGCTCCATGAACTGGTGGAAGAGGAGTACAGTGTATCAAATGAGTGGCAGAAAGTGAAAGAGTCATTAAGATCAGCATGTCTAGAGGTACTGGGACCAATGAAACACCATCAAAAAGCGTGGATCACAACTGATACCCTGAATAAGATAGAGGACAGGAGGAAGAAGAAAGCAACAGTCAACAACAGTAAAACTAGATCAGCTAAAGGCAAAGCTCAAGAAGAATACACAGAAGCACACAACAAAGTGAAGAGAAGTATTAGGAAGGACAAGAAAGACTATGTGGATGGATTGGCAGCTGAAGCAGAACAGGCAGCTTACAGTGGAAACATGAAAATGTTATATGACATAACAAAGAGACTTTCAGGGAGGACCAACAAACCAGAAAGACCTGTCAAAGACAAGCAAGGGAAAGCTATTAATGAAATAGATCAGCAGTTGAATAGATGGGCTGAGCACTTTGAGGAACTCCTGAACAGACCAGCACCACTGTCATTGAACCAGCCATAGCAGATCTGCCAATCAACTGTGACAAGCCAACCAAAGAGGAGATCAGAAAAGCCATCACTCTGATAAAAAATGGGAAAGCAGCTGGACCAGATGACATCCCAGCAGAGGCACTAAAGGCAGACCTCAATACGACAGTGGAGATGTTGTACCCACTCTTTGAAAGGATATGGGAGGAAGAAGACGTACCAACAAACTGGAAGGAAGGATATCTCATCAAGCTTCCCAAAAAAAGGTGACCTTAGCGACTGCAACAACTACAGGGGCATCACATTGCTATCAGTGCCAGGCAAAGTCTTCAACCGAGTCCTTTTGGAGAGGATAAAAGACACAGTCGACCCACAGCTGAGAGACGAACAGGCAGGTTTCCGTCAAAACAGGTCATGCACAGACCAGATCGCAACGCTCCGCATCATAGTTGAGCAGTCCCTGGAGTGGAACTCGCCGCTATATATTAACTTTATTGACTTTGAGAAAGCGTTCGACAGTGTAGATCGAGAAATCCTCTGGAAACTTCTTCGACATTATGGTGTCCCCTTAAAAATAGTTAAACTGATCGAGAAATCATATGAGGGTATGTCCTGCAGAGTTATCCATGGAGGGCAGCTAACAGACAGCTTCCAGGTACGAACAGGAGTCAGACAAGGATGCTTGCTTTCCCCATTCCTTTTCCTACTGGCTATAGACTGGATTATGAAGAAATCCACCAGGGAAAGAAGAAATGGAATCCAATGGACTTTGCTAAAACAGCTGGACGACCTGGACTTTGCAGATGACCTTGCTCTCCTTACACATAGCTATCAACAGATGCAAGAGAAAACAAATCTAGTGAATGCCACTGCAAAGGAGGTCGGCCTTAGCATACACACATCTAAAACCAAGATCCTGAAAATTAACTCCACCAGCACAAATGCAGTCACCCTAAACGGAAGTAAACTGGAGGAAGTAGAGTCCTTTACTTATCTGGGTAGCATCATAGATCAGCAGGGTGGAACAGATGCAGATGTCAAAGCAAGGATCGGAAAAGCAAGAGCCGCCTTTATCCAGCTCAAGAACATCTGGAATTCCAAAGAGCTGTCTCTGAACACCAAAATTCGCCTGTTCAATACCAATGTAAAGTCAGTCCTATTATATGGAGCTGAGACCTGGAGGATTACGAAGACCACCACTAAGAGAGTCCAGGCCTTTATCAACAGCTGCCTTAGGAAAGTTCTCCAAATACGATGGCCTGACACCATCACCAATGCCAGCCTCTTAGAAAGAACCGGCCAAGCTTCAATAGAAGAGGAGATCAGGAAGAGAAGGTGGGGATGGATAGGCCACACATTACGAAAGCCGGCAAGCAATATCACTAGGCAAGCATTGAGTTGGAATCCTCAAGGAAAAAGAAAGAGAGGTCGGCCTAGAATCACCTGGAGGCGAGAATTTGAAGTGGACATCACCAGGATGGGGTTCAGCTGGAAGCAGCTGGAGAGAATGGCTCAGGATAGAAGTCGCTGGAGAACTTTAGTTGGTGGCCCATACCCCGATAGGAGTGACGGGCAATGATGATGATGAATCCATCTATAAAATAGGTTGTCCAAAGTACCTAAGAATGGTTTCATGCGCTTTAAGTGTCAAATGGTGGAATTATTAAAAATTACATGTATAGACTATTAAATGGCTTGTTTAAACTCCTTTAATAGTGGTCTAATTTTTAATACACTGTAATATTTTTCTAATGCTAAATACCACAGTAATTATTAGAACTGCAACAATTGAATGAGCAGGATTTTAAAACTAATGTTAACCCCACCACTCCTTCAGTAGTTTTATCCACTATAATTAAGTAAAAAAAAATATAAAAAAACCTTAAGCAGAAACTAAACATATTTCAAGTAAATTTTGGCAATTGATAATTTGGAAGTAACTTATAAATATGCTATTCCTATTGTGTAAAAAAAAAGATTTATGTAATTTTTTTTCAACAAAAATATAACTCATCTTACCATAACATACATAAATAAAAAATAAATATAATCTAAATAATACTTACTGATAAATTGCCCAAATGTACCGACATGTGTAAATCATTGCATGCTGGGACATCATCATGGGGAACAAGAACAGCAGACAAAATAAATAAATTATCTCTGTAATTAGCCTGTTGTGCAAACTTGGCAGTATTTACTTTGAAAGTGCTGGATAAAGCATTATAAGAAAAAAAATTGAATCTGAATCAATGGTAATTTAAAAAAAATCTAAAAATGATTTAGGCCTAAGTGAATATTTTGATGACATAGATGTACACAATTTTTTTTATTTCATCATTACTAAAGTAAAAAAAAAAAAAGACAACCCAATTTTCAAATGAAAAAAAAAAAAAAGCTTTTTTTAAGTATTGCCAATAGTGTCATTTCATACATGCTTTGCTTAATGCAAGAAGGTGATTTAATGATAATAAAAAAAGGGGGGGGGGGAGTTTATTTAGAGAGAAATTCTAGGTCTTACAAGAAACATATCATTCAATGCTTTGTAGAGTTTCTATCAAACAAACTGGTCAATGTTTTATACCTTTCTATAAATCCATATTTCAGCTCTGTCTTTTTGGGAGACTTGACATTATCAAGGAAAATTATGGGATCCGTTTCAACATTTTTAATATATTTCTGCTGCCTGGGTGACAGGGCTGTTAACTCTAGCAATAAGCAAGCTCTGCCAGCGTTCTCTCTGTCTACAGAAGACAGCGCCAGTGCAAAGCCAAAACCATCTAAATTGGATGCCTTCCATACAACAGAAACCTCTAATGACTGACAAACATCAGAGTCAAGTTTAAATAATCTGTCATGGAAAATAAATTGGTATCATGGTTAAAAAAATTTGGATATTATACTGATTATGCTTATCAAATAATGTAGTGTACTTATTTATTGCTTTTGAACAGTAGCTCTTTGCTTAGCAGATAAATAAGAAGAAGATTTGGGTTAAAATTCTAAAAGGGTTGCAATGACATAACAGAAAGAAAGGTAAGGGCACTATTTAAACAATGTTATGGCAATTAAGATGAACTATTAAAAAACTGAAAGAGAAACTGCTGTCAAAATCAGAGAAGTTAATGTAAAAGTAGAAACTTTAGATCCATATTAATACATGTAGCATTAAATTATACTTTTCCTCATGACGCCACATGTATTAAGAAATTACATTGTTATTCTTTAAAAAAAATCATACAATAGTAGAAGATTGAAAAAAATTATCAAAAGGTCATCAACCTTAAAATGAAAACTACTTAATATCAGTCCTATATTTTATTTATCATGTTTTATGGTAACAAATATATAAAAATCAAGACAGTGAGCACTGGTAACTTATAAAAAACAACAAATGAATTACTTGTACCAAACAGCCTGAGATTGGATTCTCTTGGCTGACAACTTTAGGCAACCACCACCTATATAACCACAGGTTACATCAAACTTCATTTTGGGCTGTGCTGGATGTGGTATTTTTGTGTTGACAGACACAGTGATTTCATCTTTCAATGCTCCAGTTTCATCTTTAACATTTTCCACAGTTTTTTTGACCGTGTATGACACAAACTGGCTCTGGGTGAATGTAGGTTGAATCTGTTGTAGACTCAAGTTGAACCAAAGATTATCACTTAGTACCTTATAAAAAAAAACACAGAAAATGTAAATTTGAGAATAAAAGTGTAAAATTTTGTTCAGAAAACTTGGAATATCACTATCATTTAATGTAGAAGAACGTTTATGTCAAAACTATTAAGCTTAATTACTATTGTAGCATATGGTGCATGATTTCATTAAATTAGGTATATGGTTAATAATAATCCAACCAAATTAGAAATGCTAACATTCTACAATTTGAATAGTTAAAATTTAAATTGAAATAGCGAAAAAAAACAAAAAAACATTTGCACTATATCAATTAAAAATTCAAACAAAAAATTTAAATCGTCTCATATGCATCAAAAGTTTCATACTGTACTTATTTTTAAAATGGCATCTTAACATATAAACAGTTCTAACTAATTAACTAAATACAGAACATAAAGCCTTAAGAAAACTTTGTAATCAATCTAATATTCAAAAAAGACTACATGTATAAATCTGTAAAAAATTAAGAACAGGATTTTGTTTAATCAAATGTTTACAAAGGTGGAGTTACCTGTCCTTCCAAGAAGTACTGATCTCCATAGCCCTGACAAAATGAAGTAGTAAAGGGCACTCGAACAGTTCTCGTTGACATCATCTCACAAAGTAATCCCCAAAACCTAAAAATGACAATGTCACAGTAATCCCCAAAAATAAGAAAATGTCAAAGTTTTTTTGTGTGCTTTAGTAATGAAAACTTACAAGTAGATCAAATTTTATTAAATTTTTATACTAAATGCCAGGATACATTTTTTTATTTATAATATTTCTGTACTTTACAAATTTTTATAAGACTATGTATATTGCAATTTGCTTTACCCTAAAAAGCCTTTGCATAGAGATAAACTATTGTTCAGCTTTGATACATATTTTCATAATAATTTTTTTTTTAAGTTATGAACGAAATTAAAAAACTTATTAGTTGTTGTTTCTTTTCCTAGAAGCAACCTAAAGGATAAATTATTTCAACTTAAAAACAATGTTTAAAAATTTTGTCAAAGAGATCCAATTAGTTGTTGATACTTTTCATTGAAGCAACAAAAAAGATAAATTATAAAAAAAAAAATAATAATGACAATGCGAGGAACTGAAAAATAAAAATGCAAGTCACTTAACCAATCAGCCACCAAGTCACATAAGATTTTCGATTTTTATAACATTATATAAAAATTGCTTGATTATTTTACAGTTTTACTTGACATGTAAGTCTTAAAAATATAATCTTATTTTATAATTTAAAAATAAATCAATGCACTATTTATTTCAAACAATGAAATAATGTGATAGCTGAGTACTTAATTTGTATAGAAATTAGCAGAATTTCTTTTTTTTTATTAGATTGACTTTTAAAAAGTACTTTATTTACGAAATTAATTTCGACGAATACGCTCGCTATTCTCATTGTCTGAGAATTTTTGATTATTTCTATTGTTTACGTTTGACAATTTTAAAATGCTATTTGTTGTAATAAAAACAACAATAATTTGAATAATATTATGTTATTATTCCCTTTTAATATTTGGGACTTTTACATTTCAAAGTTAGACCCACAGAAACTATTTAAAAATAGATTTTTTTAAAAAGAAATATCGAATCGAGACTGGGATGAGCCATGATTAATATTTTATACTGGAATACTGCTGTATTAATTCTATACTTTCAATTTAACGCAGAACCCACACCGCTATTATTTATATAGATAATTTAAGTCATTTACGGATAATGTTTATCTCTTAAACACTAATGATATGGTTTTTGTATTGCCCTATTTATGACTATTTTAACAATATACATTTAAAAAAATTTTTGGATGAAAGCCTGACAGTTTGCAGGACTTACATTATTTCATTTGAGTCAAATAGTTCTTTACAATGCTTTTCATAAGTCCAGGCAGGAGCGAACAGGGCACAAGACAAACCTTGCTCTTGAATCATCTTCAATGCCTTAAGAATATATTCACTATAAAAAATATTATTGCTAATGAATGAAATTTTTTTGTAGACGTTACAACACCAAACAGTGTATTGATGTATGTAGTACCAAACAAAGTATTGATGTATCTAGTACCAAACAAAGTATTGATGTATTTAGTACCAATGTATTGATGTATCTAGTACCAAACAATGTATTGATGTATCTAGTTTCCATCAGTGACTACAGGGTTAAAAAAAGCAAACATGATTTAGTAAGTTATAAAAAAATGTGTTGAATGTAAGTTTTGTTTTCCACTTAATTAAATTTAAATAACTGTTATGTGACAGCTTTTTCAGGCAATCAATTCATCATTACCATTCGACCCTTAACAAGTTAAATCTTGGTGGAGACTTCAAGAAACCTTCATTACTATAAAATTAACTATTTCTCTATTTTTGATTAGCACTTATTATCCTCTACAAAAGATAACAATTTTATTTTTAAATCCTGGAAAAAAAATGATTGCATATAGTTTTTAAAAATATTATATGGACTCATGGAAAAACATGATTTGATGTATATTTTAAAAAAAATTATTTGTACTCCTGGAAATGCATGATTACATGTAGTTTTTTCTTGTACAAAGCTGGTGAAAACAAATTAAGTCTTATATTTTCAGCTAATGAATGGGATTAATTCATGTGCATTTGTTTTTTTTAAAGTGATTAAATGTATCTTTTTCTTGGTCGTAAGTAATGATGTTAACATATTTCTTTTAGTGTATAATCATATGGGTAAAGTCTGACACATTGGAGTGTTTCACAACATATTGTAAAAAAAATGCTGTTAAAAATCAAATGCTGGTTGAGTTTATTTCCCCTATTCGTCATATAAACATATATGTTAAATATTAGGTGAAATGAACTTTGTTGAGTACAGCTTCACAGGTAGTGATGTTTACCACATCAAGCATAAACAACACACTGTCACATCATTTTTTATAATGTTAAATATGATTTTATAAAAAAGCATAATAAATGGAGCAACAGAGTAAATGAGGTAAATAAGAGGTACATTCCAAGTTGTGTTTTATAAATAAATTTTAAAAAAATCCTGTTAAAAGTGTATACATTTTATGTTAAAAAAGGGCATTTGTTTTTAAGAAAAGATCAATAGAAAATGCTACTGAGCATTTAAATATGACATGTCGATTTGTTAGATTAAAAAATCGGCTAACTGCTCTCATTGAATTCATGTAAGGCTAGCCCTGTATGTAAATTTCCCTTAGTTCTTTTAGTGTATTATTCATCTGTTTCTGTAGCCAAGGCATATTAATAGGTTGAGTAGCTAGCATTAAGCAGTCCCTTTTACTTTCCCAACTGAAGTCAAGTACACATTTAAAATTGCTTGGACTAGGGGGACTTTCTACCAGCTTTCACAAAGATCTACAAAAGTTAATTGGTTCTCATCAACGATGCGACCTTGGGCCATCAAGTCAACAGCTGTGCGTTTTACCCAGCTGAACCAGCTGTCCTTCACATGGATTCCACTAAACTTCATTGGCTTAATTTTTTTATATGTATTCATAAGATATTTATCATAAATATATGAGTTATAGGATGTGTTGCTTTTACTCAATGTGGTAAATTTCACTACCTGTGAAGTAGTAATAAACATAATCATATTGGTCTTTGTTGCATTGTTTTTCCATTAAAAAATAAAAATTCACAAACATCTAAGACATTAAAAAAAAAAAAGTTGTGAAACACTCTAGGTTGTAAAAAGTAAATGCCTACAGAATAAAAATAATTTTGATTTGTCCAACTCATATTTTACTATATTTACTTCTTTGCAGTTAAATCCTCCTCCGCCAGGTGTTCCTCTACCAAATGCATCAATACCAACATAAACATCAAACTGCCGTCCATTGGATGAGGCCAGAAGCTTTGATCGGGTTAAGTGTTCATTTGTGATGCAATAATTGAGAAATATCCCATCACAAACTTGAAAGAACATTCTAAAAGAAAATAGACAAGGTGTGTGTTAGTCCAGGGCAGGGCAAACTATGGCCTGCTGGCTAAGTAGGGCTATTATGAATCAGCCTGCATACCATGCTTGCAATATGATTGATTTACTTGCATCAAAATGTGCTCAAATCACATAATGCTAAAACTGTCTATATGACTTTTTAATCAGGCTACACTCAGAAACCTTTTGTTTTGATCTTTAAATTCAATTTTACAATATTTCGTTTTAATGTTCTTATACTGGCCCTATTGTTAAACTTAAGAGCCCATTGTGGTCCATGATTCAAAATGTTTGCCTACCCCAATTATTGTCCACTTAATATGTATTATTTTATAAAGTAATAAAATATTTAAAGGGTTTCATAACCAAATATTTTTTTGTATTTAAAAATGCGCACTTTTTAGAATGATAAAAAAATTATGTCAAATCTTATAGAATGTTATAAATGCAGAGAACTTTATACATATAGATTAGTGTAAGTGTATTTACTCATTTTGATCATTGAGCTCATTCTGCCATTTCAATTCACCGCTGCTGATTACACTGTCATACCAAAGTACTTTTGGGGCATCAAGCATGGCTCGACATTTTGAAGTTAATTCATGAACAAAGTTCTGCAGTCTTGGTATGAGGTCAGCCTAATTAGACAGCAATAAATTATTAGTTAAATTTTCCTTTTGATTTTACCAGATAGTTTTTAATATAAGAAAATTAAAACCAGAAATAAATTTGTTGTAATGATTAATTAACTATATTTACCTCTATTTTATTCTCTATATTTATAAGCCAACCATTAAATCCATAAGTCAAAGCCATCTGGGCCAATTTGGTTGCAACATTCTCAGCATAAGCGTCTGATTGCAGCATTTCCTTACATATATTTTCTCCTGTCTCCCATTCAGTAATAATAGTGCCTACAGTAAAAATACAGGACCAGTATCAATGAAAATAAAATAATTTAAGCAACAATAAAAAAAAAATGACTATAATCAAAGATCTTAAAAATAAATAATTACACCACATGCCTAAAATGCTAACACCATGTTTGTGAGCGGCTTTTATCCAACCAACTGGAGGTATTGTTATAAAGTGATGACTGAAATAAACAAATGTGTCAATCAGCTGCCAGTGGTAGAAACGATAAGGTGAAACTGAATTACAACCCTGACAGAACCTGGAAGTAAGAAAAAGTAACAAAATTTAAAAATGAGAACAACTTATTTAAAAACTGGTTTGTTTTAACCTGCTTAAATGCAATGTTACTCTTTTGATTTTGTTAAAGTAAATATCCCAAACCAATTTTTTGAAGCAAATAATTTAGAGATTTCCTAGGCTGATTTAAAAACACATACACATAAATGTATTGTTTTAATATGCTACACATGTATACTAAATGTATTGTTTTAATATGTTGAACTATAAGTATAAAAATTTCATAGATTCAATTGTCTTTTTGCCTCATTCTGCACAATACATGATAAAATATGAACATTTAATGAATTCTAAAAAAAAAGGATGGGCTTTCTTGGGATTCCAAAGAAATATCTAATTGCAAAGAAACCTTCTTATGTATATTTTCTATATGTTTTTGAAATGTATGACATTTAACTTTAAAATTTTCAAAAGCATTAAATGTTATTCATTTCTACACATTTTCTGCTGAATTCTATTTTGCCCAATGCATGCTGAAAAAAGCAAAGAGCTTAAAAGAGAATGAATAAAAAAAAATTGTAGTCTCCAGTTAAAATGTACTTCATCATCTGTAACAGAAAGTCAACAGCCAGGGGGATTTATATCAATATATTTATGAAGATATAGTTATAATATATGTATTATTTCATGGCTGCCGTTTACCTCTTCGATGGCAGCAAGCGGACATAGTTGTGCCCCTCTGCTTTAAATACAAATGTTACTGTTGGATTGATTATAATTCAAAATCTATTTGTTCAGAGATTTTTAATTAAAAAAAAGAATACATTGCAAGGACCACAAGGACATCAAGTAATCAGTTAAATTTTAAGTTTTAAAGTGTTCTTTCCTGTGCCACAATGTTTATCCTGCAAAAAAAAAAAAAAAAACATCAAGACGCTAGCTAATTGGAAGCAACTTGCACACACATTCAGAACTAGTCTAGACACAGTGCAAGTGATTGATAATACCATGTTTACAAAAAAAAAAGAGGCCAATAAGAAAATAATCCCTTAAACCACACCAAAAATTAGCCTTTGTTACGATAGTGATTCTGCTACTTTGGAACGCACATTTCTTTACTTATTGAATACTTGGTTGCGGCAGTGCTATTTAACACTTGGCTGCGACAGTGCTATTGAATGTTACCTTGCATCTTTTAAAAAAGCTGCTGACAACACCAGTGATTATGTTGTGATTTGACTTAAAATTAAATCTGGTATTGGAATAAAAGTTTTTGTGAATTAAAATGTATGAGTAATTCTTAATCTTGAGCATTAAAAGTAAATTACCAGAGATGAAAAAAAAAGATAAGATTTATAGATTGACAACTAAGGTGCTGCACTTTAAAATATATATTAGTGTATAAAAAACTAGAATGCCGATCACATGGAAAGTGATGATTTTTAATGGAAAATACATCTAGCCATTTAACATTAGAATATGTTATGTGCTGTAGTATGAAATCCAAAATTCCAATACTTCTTTCATTACAGGTGAAATTACTACTGAAAAAACTTTTTTTATAGCCTACCTGTCATCCAAATATCCACCACACATGTCATGGCAGACAAGCATTTGAGGTCTTGAAGTTGGCTCGATTCCTTTAATTAATGAATCATTAGAAACTACCATTTTTTGTTCTTGAAGCAATACTGATTTATTGAAAGAAAAACTTTCTGGGTTCCACTGCAGTACTTCAATGAGACTGTCAAATGGCTCTGATATGACATTTCCTGATTCATCAAGTCCTAATTTCATGTTCATTCTTATATTGCTATCAAGTGATAAAATATATGCCTATTGATTAGTCAGAATTCTTTCACCTGTGCTTAAAAAAAGATATCATCACTGGGAGAGAAAAGGCCAAATAAACTATAACAGTCTATGTTAGATTGAATTGAAAACCAGTATGCTCATCAAATAAATTCATAAATAAAAATTAAATGTATCCATATTTGGATACTTTTTCTCTTAGCCCATTAAATATCAAAATGAGAACAAATGAGTTTTTATGAGAAGAAATGTTCATGTACTTAGACAATCAATTAAATTTATGATGATAAGCTAAAATAATGAAATTTAATGATGTTTGAAATGCTTTACTATAGATTTTTTTGTTGAAAATTAATAAAATGAGGTGAACTTGGTGGCATTCTTTGTACTTTAATATATTGGGCTTTGGGCAATCACCCATTTTTTTATCTTATTACTTACTATTAGTATTGTCAAGAGGGGCATACTAAACCCATTCCCCCCCCCAGATTAACTGATAAGTTGTTTTTACAAAAATGTTGAAAAAAAAGGTAAGGGGGAGGGGGTTACTATATTAATAATATTGATATTAGAGAAAAAAATAATACAAAATGAGGGATTGGAGTTAAAAACACTGCAGCCTATTGAATGCTTTTCTAATGAATCATTCTGAGAAATGTTTTTTTTTGGATTAACATGATTGAGCTTTTATCTATTCTATATATCATTTTCATAAGGCCGATGCTATGTCCACGAAAAATTTCGGGGACGCAATTCATAAAAAGAATATGTCCACTAAAATTTTGAAGATTTACATTAGTGCTTTTACATGCAACTAAAGTTTGGATTTATTTTTATATACATCTTTTAAAAAAATAACTGATTTAAAAATTATATTTATTTGTTATTTAAATATTAACCTTTTTTTTAGGAGGTAATTCTTAACTTAAGATGACATTTTTTCACATTATTTTATTTTTTTAATAAACAAAATAAGTGGCCAATTCAAAAAAAAAAAACTTATTAATTTAAACAAGTAAATGTGTATAGTCTGTTTATTTAAGTCAGTGCGCATGCCCACAAAATATTTAGAATACAGGTACTGATAAAAAATATGTACATGGCTTTGACCTTTGATCAATCTACTAATTTCTACCTTGTGTTTTTTGTTTTTGTTTTATTATTGATACTTATTTAAAAAATAGGTCTTAAGTATTAGTTCAGTAACATTCTATGATTGATATTCGCTTATTTAGTTTCTTTTCAAGACATCTGTATTGCGCCTTAGTCAATATTTAAAACTAATTTTTAATGAATCGATCAGTCCAGTGTTTCAATATCCCTTTGGTTTTTATGAAAGCTTGTCTTCTTGAAGTAAGACAAATATGAGGATGACTGGAAGAATCATGGACATAGCCTTTTTACGAACTGCGTCACCAAAAGTTTGTGGGCATAGCCTTTTTATGAACTGCATCCAGGAAAATTTTCATAGGCATAGCCATGCACATTGCATATTCATTATCTTCAAAGTGCATTTTGAATACAGCAAATGTGATGAAAAAGACACTGTTTGGAAATAAAATTCTTAATGAATATTTTACAGAGGCTATGTCCCCAAAACTGTTTTGTTGACAGAAGCATGAATTACATCCACACATATTTTCGTGAGCCTTTACACAAATGTGTCCACTGCAAGTCTAAACTCAACAAATTTTATGGACACAGCATCTGGCTTAATTTTATGGGACTTTCTCAGGGACGAGGCATGAGTGTTGCCTGTCAAAAGTCTTAAAGAAAAATTTATTGATGTTTTTGTGCACAAACAAACATAAATTTATATATTTGTATAAATAATAAGGCTAACAACCTATACAATATATTTATATATATATAATTTATAAATGAATATTTTATATATTCAAACTTGTAGTCGACTTGTTTACGACATTCCGCCCACAAGATCAATGATTCTTTTATATCTTAATGTAAAGGTCTTAGTGTGTATCAAACAAAATGGACAGTAAAATTGCTCGCAAATAATTGTAAGTTACTTTAAAAAACAGCGCATGTGACATCACAACCTTAAAAAAAATGGTGGAGTTTAATTTAAAATACAATGAAATATAGGCAAAGAAAATATTTTTTTAAAGTAACTTACAATTATTTGCGAGCTATTTTACTGTCCATTTCGTTTGAATCAATATACACTACGACCTTCACATTAAAATATA
This sequence comes from Bulinus truncatus, assembly GCA_021962125.1. NCBI lineage: Eukaryota > Metazoa > Mollusca > Gastropoda > Planorbidae > Bulinus > Bulinus truncatus. The sequence goes on along the minus strand of JAGDYQ010000106.1, from coordinate 2,645,682 downwards.
AAATAAAAGAATCATTTATCTCGTGGGTGGACTGTCATAAACTTTTACCTCATTTTATTATGAATGATTATGCTAACTATATTCAATAATTACATCACTAAAAATTAGTATTATTAGTATGACTTAGAAAATGACCAGCAACACTCAGTCACTCACACCTCATCCCGTGTCCACGGCTTGGCCTTATTATAATCATTTTAACAATTGTACATTTGTACTTATAATACTAATATACTGCTTTACCTTTACTTTTATCATATTTTATACTTATCGTCTATTTATTGCTAACTATTTCAAATCTCAAACAGTTGTGGTATGAAAGATTTAGAGCAATCACGGGAAAGTAAACAACCATTGAAATATATTTTGTATATGCAATTGTACACAACATTATGTACACAACCAATTGATAATCTCCCTTAGAAATGCTACTAAAAAAACTGAAAACCTATTTTACAGAACAAAACATTTTTTAACTTTTTTTTTTTTTTAAATCGACTATCTAGAGACAAAAAACTAAAAGAAGCGCGAGTCCATTAGATACGTCATCACATTTTAGATCTTTCTTTACCCCTCCCTACTTTGTGAACAAATCTCAAACTTAAGTGCCATCCCTTCCTTAGTAAAACTGCGTCAATTTTATACTTTACCCCCCCCCCCCCCAATAAAAAATAGAAACTTATAAACTTAAAAAAAAAAAAGTAATATAAAAAAAAATTCCCACCTCCTAACTATAATGTTAAAAACAAACTTAAAACTCCAACCCCTAATGGTAATGGTTTTCTATAATCACAAGGTACTAAAGAAGCAGAGGCGTACCTAGGGTGGGGGAGGGGATCCAGATTAGAAAGTGCCCCCCGGGCCCCAGCTTAAGGAGGGCCACAAAAATTTCTTTTTACATTAAATATTAAGTACATTATCTAATGTCATGGTGTCGAATGTCAAAATGCAGGGGCCCCCAAAGTAGCTAAGCCCCCGGGCCCCCAAATCCCTCGGTTCGGCACTGTTAAAAGAAGACAACATCCGACAGCTTTAAGGTAACTGTTAACGATCTTCAAAAAGAAAAGCAGTCGAAGAAAATCGAAGAGTAGTTGAAGACGAACGAAGACATCAAAAGGTTACTGCTACTACTTGGTCTACAAGCAACAGCGAAAGTGGCGATGAAGGCAAAGCTGATGACGATTTTGATATAGAGATTGCTGTTTACTACCAGTGCTCGATTTAAGAAAAAACCAGTGCCGGGGCCGAAAAAAAATTCTGCAGAGCCGGGGATAAATGTCTATGATTTCATCCCTGGCTGGGATATATTAGCCGGGGATGACAGGTCTCAGTGCCGGGGATATCCTCGGCATCCCCGGCGGTAAATCGAGCCCTGTTTACTACAAGAAGCTTTCGTCATAGGGTTCGATGCCAGACAAGAAATTTGAAATCAGAATTTCAATTTAGAAGTAAATGCCCATTGGTCATTTACTGGGACGGAAAGATAATGGAGGAAACGACAGATAATCCAGATCTGCAGTCTCACGTAGACGTAGTAGTTTTAACTGGGAAAGAAGTTGAGAAGATTTTAGGTTTAACTAAAATACCAACCGGAACTGGTAAGACACAAACCAATGCAACAATACACCTGTTAAGACTATGTGAGGTATCTGATGAGATTATAGGTATGTGTTTTGACCCAACATCCATCAACACTGGTGTTATTGTTGCAAGAGGAGCTGTTACATTTTGCCTGCCGACATCATGTGCATGAACTGATCATTGGAGTTGTTTTTTTCTCTGTGGCTCCACAAACAGCCTCAACATTCCACTGTTCAAACGTTTCAAACGATTTTGGCCAGTGACGTAGCTAGAGTAAACGTCACCCGGGGCAGTCCGTTCAAATGTCACCCCAGTGACCCCACACGACCCTTTGCTGAATGGTTAGATGTAGCTAAATGTTCTTACATACCTCTAGGCTCTACTTTGCTCTACTGACCGGTACGTTACTGCTTACATGTATGATCCAAGACAAAATCCGAATCCAATACCACAAAAAAAAGTTCAAATCCAAAGATTTTTAAAATGCAACTGTTCACTTTCAGAACATCTAAATGCAAAACACGACAATGCACCGCCCAAAAGTATCTCCTTCGACACTATAGTCCTAGAAGGAATGTCTTCTTGTTTTCATTGTGGCAAACAGGTCCATGACATCGTCAAAATCTATTTGTCTTGTAAGCTCGCGTTCATTGGACAGAACAGCCAGATCCGACAATCTCACAATCTCGACTGGCTTTTTATAAGTTTCATTTTGGAGAAACTTCTTTCACACGATGCCACAGAAACACATATTGTCAGAACGAATCTTAGAGTCAGCGTAAGATATGACAATGATTCAAAAAAGTCCCACTTGATGATATACCGTAGGAATTGCAATACAATCTAATGTATGGCTTCCTCCAAGTTTATTTCCGCTGCTTGTACGTGTCGCCATAAACGTGGAATTTCTAGACAGAGGTCTTCTTCAGCTCATCAAACACAGTTGTGAGCTTGGTAACAGAGAACTGTATTTCTTAGTCGTTGGCACTAATAATATGGTGTGGCTGAACGGCAGAAAAAGTCAGCAGAATGTCATTCACTGCCTTTCCTCTCGTATCTAACTCCATATGAAAAAGGTCCAGACATTCTAACATTGCTCTCTTGGTCTCCTGCTGCAATTACAATCCAGAATCTCTTGCTTCCTCTCCTGGTAATCTTCTATTTCTCGTGATTCTCTTCTCTGTAGGGATATCAAGTTCTTCACATTTCGCAAAAAATGTGTACAGTGCCTCAAGACTTCCAAAAAAAACGATACACAAGACGGATTATTAGCAAACGAATGTTTGCCACAAAGGTTCAAAGAATCTTTGGAACAAGGTACAACAATTGCCTTTGGATTAATGACTTTGATCTTTTGTTGAACACCGCCGTGGATTCCAGCCATGCTTGCTGCATTATCGTACCCTTGACCGCGACATAACTGAATATCCAGTCCTTCGTTTTCTAGTTTCTCGAGGATATCGCCAGTCAATGCAGTAGCTGTTTTACCTTATAGATGAAAAAAATCTAAGGAATGACTTCAACTGTACCACCGCTGATGTGTACATATCTAATTTAGAAACCAACATGCAACACTGCGTCGACCAATTCTCACGTGCATGCCTCAACTTTGGTCTCACCATCAGCACACAGAAAACCGAAGTGATGTACCAACCAGCCCCAGGCAAACAATACATTGACCCCAACATCCACGTTAACGGCCAGAGACTGAACACGGTGGAGAAATTCACCTACCTTGGCAGCACTCTCTCTCGTTGTGTTGTAATGGACGACGAAGTTATCGCACAAATCGCCAAAGCCAGTGCAGCCTTTGGTAGACTTCACTCCAACGTCTGGAACAGAAGAGGTATCAGCCTACCCACCAAGTTGAAGGTGTATCACGCCATCGTCCTCCCAACACTACTGTACGCAAGCGAAGCCTGGACAGTCTACCAGCGCCATGCCAAGAAACTCAACCACTTTCACACAACCTGCCTCAGGCGCATAATGAGGATCAGATGGCAAGACAAGGTTCCCGACACTGAAGTCCTTGCCAGAGCCAACATGTCCAGCATCTACACCATATTAATGCGCTCTCAGCTTCGCTGGGCAGGCCACCTCGCTCGCATGCCAGACCACCGACTGCCTCGAAAGATCTTCTACGGAGAACTGCAGCAGGGAAAGCGCTCTCGCGGAGGCCAGAAAAAGCGCTACAAGGACACGCTGAAGTCCTCTTTGAAGGCTTTCAACATGGATCCTGATTGCTGGGAGGAAGATGCCCAGGACAGAGCTTTGTGGCGTCACTCTGTTCACATAGGCGCTGGGTTATGTGAGGCAAATAGAACTGTTGCTGCTGAAACGCGACGCCTGGTTCGCAAAGCTCGCGCTGCCGACCACCATCTGACAGCCACCATTCCCTGTCCCCACTGTCATAGACATTTCCACGCAAGGATTGGACTAGTCAGCCATCTGCGCACACACCGACACCCACCAACCAACACTCCAACCTCTGATGACTAGATGGTCTTCATCGAATACGATGGACGAACACTACTACTACTACTAATTACGGTTGACATTTGATCTGTATGCGAAACGTCCGGTCACATTTCCTGGTTGGGTTTTTAAAACAATTCTATTTTCAAACTATTTTCACACCTTAGCCTAGCTGAAAAATTTTGTTGGAGGTGACATAGTGTCACCCTTCATATGCTGTCACCCGGAGCTCTAGATGCTTACGATATGGCTCGCTGAATGATGAAAGTGATATACTGCTTCAAGGTCTACTTGTTTAAAAATCAGTTCTAGCTCACACCTTCAGAGGTCAAGATTTTGCAAGGATTCTACTTGTTTGCTACTCGCATTTACGTCAAGGCTTGGATCTCATGTCCTGTGAGTCGTGATGCTCCGTTTACTGATCTTTTGTTATTCAAGCAAATCTCACGAAATTCTGTAAAATATACAAAACGGTGTCTGATGCTGCGAAAAGGAAATTCGAAAACCATCCTTGGTAATAGTAGTCCAGAGGTGCTTTTTGTTTTCTGAAAACGTTTCTGCAGATGAAAACCGCAGTATTGCTGAAGCGATGCCGAATACTGGCGATGATTGGACGGATCGAGTGTTTAAAGTGAAGGATTGCACTAACTTGGGGACAAAAGAACTACATCACTTTGTAGGTACATCATCACATCTGAAATGCGTTCAGTCGGTATTGATACCAGTTTCGATGAAGTTGATCCAGTATCCTGGGATCAATTGCCGTCATTTGCTGAAGCTAAGTGTATTGTTGATGCCTTTAAGATTATCAATGATGCAGTCGAGCGGTCAGTTGCACTGATGTCATCATTTGATAAGTCAATCACTAAAATGGAATCTGAAATGCAGAGATTGCTGCAAGTTGTAGAATATTACAGACAGAGAGAGCCAAAGTTGATGAAAAATACACTGAAGTTATCTAAGAAGCGTTGAACTGAAGATCATTAGTAACGTGTACTTGTTTATGTTTATATTACAATGTATACACGAATAAACAAGTAGTAGGCTAACTGTTGCATATTATTATATTTATGCTATTTAACATGTCTAATTCACTGTAATTAATGTTTAATGTTGATTTTAAGATAATGTTTAATTTAATATTTATATTATAAGAATTCATGTCATTAAAGAAGATACTATAAACTTCAGGCTCGATGAGCGGCATCTAAATGTAATTCAATTTCAATAAAATTTGACATGAAAGTATAGGAATTTAAACGGAAAAAATTTTACAACTATGCAATATTAAATTGCAAAAATTTTTTTTAAAATCACCCTATTGTGTCATGGATATAGTTACAAAACTAGATGTTTACAGCAATCGAAGAATATAATGTACGCAAATAACAAATGTCTTTAGTAAAACTGTGGTTCACCTACGTCATAAAGAATACTATGCGATTCTAACTTGCATACTTTCATTTAGATTCAACTTTACCATTTTGATTGATCCGTTGCAAGTAAATGCAGGTTGGTGAAAGTGGTGGGTATATGTTGGTAGCAACAAATTTGTAACCACAGCAGGGGTGAAGTCTTAATTTCTAGTCATAAAAATCAAAAGATCAACAGTCAAAATATTTTCTTACCGACATTTAAATGGCGCAGTCCGCTTTCTTTAGTTCCCAACACCTCGTACGTAGTCTCTTATCAGTCTAAAATGTAGGAGCATAGAAGTCAAAATCATAAAGTGACAGTGTAACGCCCTAAAATATTGATGTGTGTCTGTGGGTGGAGTAGGGGGAGGGGAGCTTCCAGGACGACCAAATCAACTTTATTCACAGCCAGAAAAAATCTCACATTCTGTGAGGAATATTAAAATAATCAACATGTTTTTGTTTAGATGGTTGCTAAGGAGTGACCAGAACTGCTGCCTGTCACATGGAACCAGGAGATGGCTCCAACAAAATACTTCATTTACTTCTCAGCCTTATCAAAGACTGGATGTACCAGTTTAATTTGTATATAAATCCTTTTCGCTAAATCTGTGTAAGTGATTCTATTTTTTGTTATTATTTACATTCAATGTCATGATTTAATTTGCTTAGCAAATCTTTGAGAAATAAATGAAAACTTCAGTAATTAAAACTATGATGAGTTTAAACCTTCAACCTATTGATAATTTATTTAGCCGTCTAATATAATACTTCAGTTTTAATTTACATTATATTAAGTCTGATCTTAGTTAAAAAAAACACGTTTCACTTAATTCGTGTAGATAACATGAGATGGTTAAATGGCATCCACGTTTACACAAATTAATTGTTTAGACCAATGATACATAAACTAAAATGTTTCAGCTTGACATTGAAAATATTTGTATGATGAACAGTTCAATGTCAATTGATAATTACTTGAAAATTAGAACAAATGCATATTTTCATCGGAAGTCTACAAGATGCTATTTAATTAACTGGAAATTTAAAAAAAATGTCATCTAGATGTCACAAGTTTGCAAAATACTTGAACTCTAGTTCCACGGGATGAGGTCGAAAAAAAAAACGTGGCAGGCAATTAAACAGTTAAAAGTTTAATAATTGTGCGTAAAAAAGAAAATTATAGTATACAAAACCTAGGAGCTTTAATACAGTAATAGAGACAAATGGGACATAAGCATACATTGACTTCATTTATAAACAAAAACTGCAGACATGTAAATATAAACCAAGACAAGTGGAAAAAATAGCCATGAAGTACAAAGAGACATTAGGAATAAAAGATGCTGGTCTATCTTACAAAGAAACTCATATACAAATAGAAGTCTTGCTTTATAAGTAGGAAAGTATTCTTATTAGTTTATCGATTAAAAAGAAAAAGTTGTACTCGAGTATATTTAAAGTAAAAAAAAATATAAAAAATCTGTATAAAAAATGACTCAAATTAATACTGCTCAGAACAGTATGATGTTTAACTAAATTATATTGACTAAAAATGCGAAAATATTGATTTATTATTTTATATTTTCTGGAGTAGCGTTTTGATTATCTATTTTTTGAAACAAGATTTTTTTATTACTGTTTTATTACATACTTTTGGTGTAATATAAACCAAGTGTTGTGCTCATAGTGTATTAACGAATAACTTAACATTTTAAAATATATTTTAATATATTTGGTATTTTAAAAAAGAATTTTAATGGCTTTTGTCAATAAATTTGAAATACAATAAGCACACTAAAAAAATAAACTTTAGAACTCGGAATATTTATGAGCGCGTGCTAAACTTAAGAAGCCATAATCTTTTTAAAACATTATAAAAAAGGAACTAGATTCCGGGCTTCATAAGAATTAAATTTATTGACATGAAAAGTCTAAAATAGTGTATTGTCATAGAGAATACTCAAAAGTCCAAAATTACAAATCAATTGGGCTTTAGAAAGTTCATGAAAATTATTTCAAATATCTTAAAATACAAAACCCATCTACCACCAGAAAGTGACGCTAATAAAAGTATAGAAACTAAAAAGATTTTCCAACAAACAAACAAAAAATATCTCAGGAAATGCCATTTTGTGCCGTGTAACCAATAAAAAAAATGTGCGTCCGTAAATAAACAAAAAAAAAAAATGAACACGTCCCACAGTTAATGTCACGTCTTAGAGTTAATGACACGTTCCACAGTTAATGTCACGTCTTAGAATGAATGACACGTTCCACAGTTAATGTCACGTCCCACAGTTAATGCCACGTCCCACATTTAATGTCACGTCCCACAGTTAATGTCACGTCCCACAGTTAATGCCACGTCCCACAGTTAATGCCACGTCTTGGGTTAATGTCACGTCTTACAGTTAATGTCACGTCTTAGGTTAATGTCACGTCCCACAGTTAATGTCTCATTCCACAGTTAATGTCACGTCCCACAGTTAATGTCACGTCCCACAGTTGATGCCACGTCTCACAGTTAATGCCACGTCTTGGGTTAATGTCACGTCCTACAGTTAATGCCACGTCCCACAGTTAATGTCACGTCCCACAGTTAATGTCACGTCCTACAATTAATGTCACGTCCTACAATTAATATCACGTCCTACAATTAACATTGCCTTAATGCCATGAAATTGTTTGTTCAGTAAGTTAGAGTTATGAAAACCTTTTTCCATTCATGAGGGAAAAGATAAGAATAAAAAAAACTGTTAAGTCGCTAACTATTTCCCTTACATTATTTATGAAGGTGGATACAAACAAAATAAACAAGTAATATTATTTTCTTTTTTTTTCTCCATTGATTTAGGAGGATATCGTCAAAATGAGTATCAAGGAAGGATTTATGAAATCAAACTTGCTTATCAAAATAGCCCTTATAGTTGTCCTGGTAGCACAGATATTCAGGTCGGGAGAAGAATTTTTTAAATCTGTTTTATTTCTATTATTTCCTGGTAATAGTTAATCAAACAAAAATATATATTTCACGTAATAGTCTATAAGGATAGGATGTTTGTAGCCTGCAAAAATCTGACCAGTATGACAGTCTTTTTGTGTTGACGATATAAATGATTGATATACGTGGACGTATGTTATCTGTTGGTGGAAGATGTGTTTGATATATGTGTGCATGTTATTTGTTGGTGGAAGATGTGTTTGATATACGTGGGCGTATGTTATTTGTTGGTGGAAGATGTGTTTGATATATGTGGGCGTATGTTATTTGTTGGTGGAAGATGTGTTTGATATATGTGGGCGTATGTTATTTGTTGGTGGAAGATGTGTTTGATATATGTGGGCGTATGTTATTTGTTGGTGGAAGATGTGTTTGATATACGTGGGCGTATGTTATTTGTTGGTGGAAGATGTGTTTGATATACGTGGGCGTATGTTATTTGTTGGTGGAAGATGTGTTTGATATATGTGTGCATGTTATTTGTTGGTGGAAGATGTGTTTGATATACGTGGGCGTATGTTATTTGTTGGTGGAAGATGTGTTTGATATATGTGTGCATGTTATTTGTTGGTGGAAGATGTGTTTGATATACGTGGGCGTATGTTATTTGTTGGTGGAAGATGTGTTTGATATATGTGGGCGTATGTTATTTGTTGGTGGAAGATGTGTTTGATATATGTGGGCGTATGTTATTTGTTGGTGGAAGATGTGTTTGATATATGTGTGCATGTTATTTGTTGGTGGAAGATGTGTTTGATATACGTGGGCGTATGTTATTTGTTGGTGAAAGATGTGTTTGATATATGTGTGCATGTTATTTGTTGGTGGAAGATGTGTTTGATATACGTGGGCGTATGTTATTTGTTGGTGGAAGATGTGTTTGATATATGTGTGCATGTTATTTGTTGGTGGAAGATGTGTTTGATATACGTGGGCGTATGTTATTTGTTGGTGGAAGATGTGTTTGATATATGTGTGCATGTTATTTGTTGGTGGAAGATGTGTTTGATATACGTGGGCGTATGTTATTTGTTGGTGGAAGATGTGTTTGATATATGTGTGCATGTTATTTGTTGGTGGAAGATGTGTTTGATATACGTGGGCGTATGTTATTTGTTGGTGGAAGATGTGTTTGATATATGTGGGCGTATGTTATTTGTTGGTGGAAGATGTGTTTGATATATGTGGGCGTATGTTATTTGTTGGTGGAAGATGTGTTTGATATATGTGTGCATGTTATTTGTTGGTGGAAGATGTGTTTGATATACGTGGGCGTATGTTATTTGTTGGTGGAAGATGTGTTTGATATATGTGTGCATGTTATTTGTTGGTGGAAGATGTGTTTGATATACGTGGGCGTATGTTATTTGTTGGTGGAAGATGTGTTTGATATATGTGGGCGTATGTTATTTGTTGGTGGAAGATGTGTTTGATATATGTGGGCGTATGTTATTTGTTGGTGGAAGATGTGTTTGATATATGTGTGCATGTTATTTGTTGGTGGAAGATGTGTTTGATATACGTGGGCGTATGTTATTTGTTGGTGAAAGATGTGTTTGATATATGTGTGCATGTTATTTGTTGGTGGAAGATGTGTTTGATATACGTGGGCGTATGTTATTTGTTGGTGGAAGATGTGTTTGATATATGTGGGCGTATGTTATTTGTTGGTGGAAGATGTGTTTGATATATGTGGGCGTATGTTATTTGTTGGTGGAAGATGTGTTTGATATATGTGTGCATGTTATTTGTTGGTGGAAGATGTGTTTGATATACGTGGGCGTATGTTATTTGTTGGTGGAAGATGTGTTTGATATATGTGTGCATGTTATTTGTTGGTGGAAGATGTGTTTGATATACGTGGGCGTATGTTATTTGTTGGTGGAAGATGTGTTTGATATATGTGGGCGTATGTTATTTGTTGGTGGAAGATGTGTTTGATATATGTGGGCGTATGTTATTTGTTGGTGGAAGATGTGTTTGATATATGTGTGCATGTTATTTGTTGGTGGAAGATGTGTTTGATATATGTGTGCATGTTATTAGTCGGCTGAAGGTGTGTTTGATATATGTGTGCATGCTAATAAATACTTATAGAATTGTAAGAATTAATTGGGGTAAAATAAATAATTGTACTTTCCTTACAGATTTTTTACCTGACTTTTTCTATTTAATTAATTTCTGAATGTCTAGACATGTTGACACCCTGCCCTGACTACCGGTAGTTTAAGTTAACAAGCTATCACCATGCAGCCTATTGAAGTTTTTTTTCTTATCCGACAGTTGGATAGCCTTCACTACATCATCCTGGGAAACAGGAAAAAATAGCCTAGGAGCTATCGGACTATGGAGATTTTGTGTGTCGCTAAGCTGTTCTTTTTTGGATGGAACTAATGCAGGCAAATGCTAATAATACAATATGTGTTGAGTTATTGCTTTTTTTATTTCTTAAAATGTTCATTAACATGACTTTCCAAACTAAACATCTTCAGTTTTGTTACTTTAAAAGATAGACGTTAGCGCAAATGGGACGACTTCCCCAAACCTCGCGTCTTTTAGAACTATGAGTTTGGAGATTATTTTAGTTACCTAAATGTAAAAAAAACTAAAGGTTTATTGAGAACAAAGGAGGAAGGGAATTTTTTTTTCAATACACTAATTAAATAGCTAAAATTTGAAACATATGTTAATTATGTGTTGTATTTACATGACAATAACGTATTACAAAAGCCAAACTTGACCCTTTTTTAAACGACAAATGTTAACCAAGCGCTGTAGTACCTATTTATTGGCCTAATGCCGATTGGACCAGTAACGCTGAAAATTGTTTTCAAGATTTCTATTTCTGCGCCCCATCTAGCTCGGCGCCGTGTGCGGCCTCACGAGCCGCTCTACACTTCCTACGCTACTGATTTTCCGAGCTATCAATCAATATTTATACGCAATAAAATTAATGATTCTGAATAGTTGTAGCAATAATAAAAAATATACAAAAAAGCAACAAAAAAAAAACCAACAACAAACAAGCCCAAAAACAAAAAAAAGTTGAATATAATTCCCGTAATCAAATTGATTTATTTTATAAGTTAGGCATTTAATTATTACTAGTTGCAAGTACCCGGCTTTGCCCGGGTTTAAAATAAGGTTTTCTGTTTACCTTTTGTTTTCTCCCTCCCCCCTCTCTCCCTCCCTCCCCCTCACTCTCCCTCTTTACCCCTCTCTCCCTTTCTCTTTCCCTCACTCCCTTTCTCCCTCCCTCCCTCTCCTTCCCTCTCTAACTCTCCCATCTTCCTCTCTCTCCCTATCTCCCTCCCTTCTTCTCTCACCCCCGTCCCCCGTCTCTCTACCTTCATCCCTTCCTCCTCCCCCTCTCTCCCTCCCTGCCTCCTCTCTCTCTTTATCTCTCACTCACTCCCATTTCTCCCATCCTCTCTCCCTCCCTGCCCCCTCTCTCCCTCCCTCCTTTCTCCCTCCCTCCCTCTCCCGTCTCCCTCTCTCCCCTCTTCCTCTCTCTCTCCCCATTCATCCCTCCCTCATTCCCTCTCTCTCCCTCCCTGCCCCCTCACTTTCTCTCTCTCCCTCTCTCCCACCCTCTCTTCCCCTCCCTCCCCTCTATCTTCCTCCTACCCCCTCTCTCCCTCCCTTCTTTCTCTCTCCCTCTCCCCCCCTGCTCCCTCTCCCATCTCCCTCTCTCCCCCTCCTTCTCTCCCCCTGTCCACTCCCCCTCCCTCCCTCTCTCCCCTCCCTCCCTCCTACCCTCCTTTCCTCTCTCTCCCCCCTGCCCCCTCCCTCACTCTCTCTCTCTCTCTCTCTCTCTCTCTCTATATATATATATATATATATATATATATATATATATATATATATATATATATACTTATTATTATGGCTTCACACTTCTTCTAAAATCCTTCTTCATTCCTTTCTTTACCTTCCTCAAACTGTAAAACTGTTGAAAATTTTTACATATTTTTTTTTATTTCGGGGCTAGGGTTAGGGCTATGGTTAGGGTTAGGCTTAGGGTTAGGAATAGGGTTAGGGTTAGGAATAGGGTTAGGGTTAGGAATAGGGTTAGGCACAATATCTATAGCCGGATCCCGAAAAAAAATAATACGGAGTCCGTCTAGTCGCGCATGCGCACATCTATTGCTGGACGGCAGAAAAAGAAAATATTACAGTTTGCTGGTCGAGTATAAACTGCGTTTCCATTATTTGTGTTTTTGCAGCTGTATATTTTGAGATTATTTTTTTTTTTACATCAATAGGTTTTTTTTTACAAAGTTCTTGGTCAAAATAAGTAGCTTTTTGTTTTTGCTATATCATAGCCAGTGTTGTGCATGAGTTAACTCAAATGAGTTTAACTCACGAGTTAACTCACGAGGAGTGAGTTGTGAGTTTGAGTTTAACTCATCTCAACTTAAATGATTTATGAGTTTAATTAAACTTTTATTTCTGCGAGTTTGAGTTTAAATTGAGTCGATAACTCAACTCATTATCAACCTCTTTAAAATTATTTCAAGAAAAAAAAATTTATGCAAGATTATTTATCTTGCTTTATTATAATCCTTTGTTTGTTCTCTTTGTTTATGTCAGTGCTTGCAGAATTATTTTCCCGCGCCAAATAGTAAATTAGTCAATCGCGATCCAAATCAGTTGAATTAGACGAAATTATCGTTGTTGTTGTTATTAGAATAAGTATAATGACACAAGTTTTAGATGGTATTGGTTGGGGAAAATGTCATTTGTAGAAAAACATTGACGAAGAAAATCGATCATCAGTTTGTGTTGATTCCCAAAAATATTTCATTAAAAAGAGACATACGATTTTGTATGTACAACAGCAGATATATGGTCAGTAAATAACCAAAGCTATCTGGGTATGACAGCCCATTGAATTGGTGGTAATCTCACCAGAAATTCAGTAGCACTGTTATGCAGATGCATGATAGGCAGCCACACATTCGACAAAATTGCTGAAGTCATTAGTAATGTTCAATCACACTTTGGAATTGAAATTTCCAAACTAAAACACACTGTTAGGATGGAGCTAGCAATTTTTGGAAAGCTTTTGAAATATTTCTTAATGAAAATGAAGAGGATCCAATTCAATTTATAGATATTGACTCCTTCACAAAAAGCGATCTGAACGATGTTCCTAATTCGGATGAAAATTTAGTAGTTCTACATAAAAACAGAGATGCTGTTCACGTGCTTTTAATTTGATTGCAACAACTGATGCAGATCATGCAAAAGTCATCTGCCATATATAGCAGGCAATACAATTCAGTGATGGGAAATGTTAGGCGATCTGGAACGGTGTGCACAGAAGTTCCAAGGCCTCTGATGCAGTTAAAACTATTTGTGCTGATGTTGGAAAAGGAATATTATTTTACATGTCCAACAAGGTGGAATTCTACTTATGATACAATTGTCTTTTGCTAGAATTGAAAGAAAACTTATATGACATTTGTTTGTCCATGGAGTTACCTAAATTTAAATCAACCGACATTGATTTTTTAAATGAAAATTAAATGTGTTTTTCAACCAGTGGATTCTATACTTGACACACTGCAAGGCCAGAATGATTGCTATTAAGGTATGTTGATTTCTAGGACTATACAGCTTCGTCATTCGCTTTGTCAAATTCAAAACAAGAATCTTATTTATTGTCAACCGTTGGTTTCAGCCATTCTCAATGGAGTTCAAAAAAGATTTGGTGACTTTTTAAAGTTAAGTAGGCCTCAAATGAAAAGTGCAATTTTGGAAGCGTTATAAACTACATTGGGTTCCACCAAGAGATAGAGACTTGATAAGAAATGTGTTTTTTCAATCAGTTGGGTCAGGAATGAATACACAATCCACTTCAAGTGTTGCTTCTGAAATAGATTATGATTATGACTATGAAAAGACTGGTGTAAATTTAGAAAAAGTCCATAATGCTGAAACAGAAGTTTCCATTTTATCTGGCTGATGCAGATAGAAATTTAAATATGTTGGATAAGTATCCTTATGTCAAAAAGTATTTGTTCAATTCAATACAACTTTGCCATCTTCTGCAGCTGTTGAGCGTTTGTTTAGTGTCGGAGGACAAATTGAAACCAGCAGGCGAAACAGACTCTCTGACGATAATTTTGAAAAGCTGCTGCTGTTAAAAGCAAACAATGAATTTTTAGCTAATTAAATTGAAGTGATTTAATTTTCAATAATTTTTTGATGACACGTTTTTTTTCCACACTGACATTAAAATTACATTTTAGAAATAATGTTTAAAAAATGAGTTTATGAGTTTAACTCATTTTGTTCACTGAGTTTGAATTAAACTCATTGGAAAAAAATGAATTGAGTTTGAGTTTAACTCTTTTCTGAAGAAATGAGTTGAGAGTTTGAATCAAATCATTTTTGGGTGAGTTTGCACAACACTGATCATAGCTTAAAGTTCCAATCGCATGACTTTGAAATCAACACATTTTTTTACTCTTAAAAATCACCTTTCTCTTAAGAAGATTGACGGAAACAACTGTGTAGTTTTATTCTGTTAATAAAATTCTTATATGCTATCAATCAGTAGTCTAAAAAATTAATTTTTATTTCAATTTTAGTCAATATTTCTTAAACATTCAATAGCTTATTTAAGTATATTCGTCAACATACTCTTTGAAATAATATTTTCAGATAACTTAGCTGCTACACAGGCATTCGGAATCTTTGGTTTTGTCAGTCTGAACATCGGTTGTCTTCTCCTTGTTCTAACCGTGTTCTATGACAAATGTAAAGGTAACAGTGAGGCCACACTGGCATCTGGGATATCTTTGATTGTTTCAGGTAAATTACATTGGTGTGTATACAAATATGTAGGCCTATGCAATTATACTCATTTAGCTATGGTTTAGATGCAGTGCACTACAAATAACTATATTTTCTGTATAACATCTCACCGAAATCAAATGTAACCGATGCAAAATAAAGTGTCCCTACGATTTTCTATTTGACAGCTGTCACGTGGCTTATCGCCGTGATCGTATTTGCTGCCAGCGTCCACCGTAGCTCCAGTCTCGACCTTGATTTCTCTTTTGCTCTGGCTGTCTGTGCATTAGTGCTGGCTCTAGGGGCCGGGGTACTGGTAATACTGAACGTCAAAGGCGGAACATCAGTGGGTTCTAAATAGAAGAACATCTACATAATTGATATGATCTGGTTATTTGAAAGAGATATTAAAAGAATAACAGAAAGAAAAAGAAAGAGGGAGCGAATGAAATAAAAAGAAATAGATAGAGAGAATGTGTGTAAAAAAGAACTATAAACAATGATCTTCAATCTTGATGTTTGGTAACTGACAAATACTATGTATAAAACTATGGTGATAGCAGTTAAAAATTTGGACTAATCGAACATAACCCTTTTAATTCAAAGTTATACTCTACTATTAGGTCAATTTTAAGTATACTAATAAATTTATAAAAAACATTTTTTAAATAATTATTTGATCTTTACTAGAATTTAGTTGGCTACCTAAGCTTCAGTTCATGAGGAATACATTTTTCGATTTAAGAAAAAAAGTGACTTTGAAAACGATAAATTAGTTATTAACTATGAGTCTTTTGATATCTATCTTTGTTACAAGAAGCAAATTGTATCTGCATATCCTCTAAAATTTGTTTAACGACACACACACACACACACAAACACGCACACACACACACACACACACACACACACACACACACATATATATATATATATATATATATATATATATATATCAAACAACAAAGAACTAAACTAAAAAGTATCTTATTTTTACGTGTTTCGAGCGATGGATAGATGGTGTTTTTATTTTTTTTTATCTTTTCTTTATAGTTTAAATTTTCGATTTGTCAGCCAATATGGTTTATGACACTTTGTTTAATCATTTGTATAGCAGTACTTGAATGATACGAATGTCTAAATGATACATTTGAATGCTTCTCTTTGCATGTCTTAAGGAGATTTGACACACATTGTTTTGTATAAATCAGTGGTACTCAAATTTGTACTATTCGCCACCCTCTTTGACAATTCCTTTTGTTTTTGCGACCCATTGTGCCAACATGATTTTTGTTTCCACGACCACGTACAAAGATAAGGTACAACAGATTAAACAAAATTGTGTTTAATTTTATAAAAAAAATATTTTAATGTGTCCGTTACCCACCAAAAGGTCACGATCCGCAAATTGAGGATCACTGATTTAGATTATTAACTTTCAAAGTAATTAAAAAAAATTAATAGAAATTCCTTTAATCAAATTTTAACTATAAAAGGATAAGGGAACATTCACTTATTACGTTACGCTTTTTTTTTTTAAAACATTCCTTAATAATGTGTACCACACTTTGGCAACCACACCCCCAGAAGGCGTTACATAATAATTGAACGACCTTGGCGTGCAAAGAAATTTTTTGTCAAAGGTATTTTTTTTAATATTAATATAATGTTTGTTGCAGCTTATATTTGCTGCTTGTTTCTTTGCTTTGAAAGCATCAATGTGTTATTTATTTTACCAAAATGTTATAGTTTTCATTAATTTATTTCAGTAATATCACTCAGATAGTGAAATTGATGACTTGTAATATATGAATCTAGCTTTTAAAAGAATTACCATGTGTGCTGGTCAGCTTTTAAGCATGACCTTAAAATCTCTTTTTTTTTTAGTCCGTTAAGAACATGATTTGTCTGGCAAATTGTTATTATGACAGAAATCCAATTTACGTGTTTAAAAATATTCCGATATAGTTTATTACAAGTATTGCCTACATGAATAACCGTATTATTTTATAGCCTCTAATACACACTGTAAGCACACTCGGAACTGTTAATTGGAAAAGGCTGAGATAAAATAAATCACTTTTTTATGTTTCTCTGCAATAAAAATAAATAAATAGAAGCGGAGTGCCCTAATGTCTATCGAAAATCACCAAACAAACATATCTTGGTAAAGATAAGATATTTCTAATATTGTCTCTTTTTATAAGAGAAAAAAAAATCAAGAATCTCAAGTGGTTGAAAAGTTATTTATGTATGGACTCGAGTCAACGTCGTAATATGTTTTTGCCGTTATTAATTAGATCCATGACGACCAGGTCGTAAAAGCAATAAAAATGACATGATTTCTTTATCTCTGACCTAATTTAAAACTTCCTGACACACGTCGCAAGTTATCACTGGGACCAGTATAGACCTGACAGCGGTCCGATTCAAATGAGTTGGGGAATTTTCAAAGATTTGAAGTGGTTTACGGGGGGCTAGAAGTAAAAAAGCATGCAGCTTGAGTACATGGGATTCGCAAGAATTTCTAGTTAAGAGACGAATAGAAAATTCAAGCCATTGTACCCGCTTATACATATGAATATTCTTAAATATAACTATGGGTTCCGATTCATCTCGTACATTGCTATAGAAAATGTTATTGTCCTTGAGACAGATTAGTAGTTTACATTTACGTTTTTTACCATTAAAAACCGCATGAATCAATTGTTATTAATGCCCTCTGCATAATAAACAAAAGAAATAGTATTAAATTTGTAATTTAAAACCTATGTAAACATGTCACATACCATTCAGCTCTGTACATAAATAGCATGGCTTTTTGAATGTCACTACATTAATAAATATTCACACATAAAGCAACCGCCTGCGAATATTGGGGCCCTGACTTTCTGCACTAATTTGGGTTCCTCAGAATACACACTCACCAATCGCTAAGTCATTATCTAGTACATCATTGCCCGACGGGTACCCTAAAAAGGGCAATACATATTTATTGGTTACTCATGTCACAGACTGTATATTTAAAGTCATCTTCCGTGTAGCATCAAACCCCCCACCCCCTTTTTTAACCACCCCCTTTTGTATACCCCCCAACCCTTCTTCTAAAAGAATGTATGGCACCCACCCCCTATAAATGTGAACGGAGCTGAATAAAAGTCCGTGTCATGGGAAGCAGTGAAAACGCACATACCTGTTCCCCCCCCCCCCTCCTCCCATATTCCATCTTCTGTCGCTTCCAAAGTTTAATTGCTTGAGAGTGTAATTTATGGTGGTCGGTCGAACTTTTCGACCCCGCCATTTCGACCCCGCGACACTTCGACCCCGCGACGTTTCGACCACGGGACAGTTCGACCCGGACTATTCGACCCCGTTAACTGATCAAAATAATATTTGAATTATTATTTCTTTGTTTTAAATATGTTTAGTAACTTTGTTCAACATGTGTTTAATTGTTAAAGAAATTTTCTTTTAAATTTAAAATGTGTGTTTTAATTGTTTAAATTTTTTTTTGAATTGTATAAAATATGTGTCTTATTTTTTTGTGGACAGAAGCTGTGTTATTACACTCATCAAATCCCCAACCACTTTTTTTTTATTATAACCCCGCTCTGATCAGCGAAGACGCAATTGTGTTAGTGTTGCCAGACAGGTAGGCCTATAATACAGGTATAATAACAATAAGGATATTTCAGCAGGTAAACGTTATACTGAACTGTATCAGGTTTTCCTATATACTGTAACTTAGTCAGGGTGGCCCTATATACTGTGACTTGGTCAGGGTGGCCCTATATACTGTAACTTAGTCAGGGTGGCCCTATATACTGTGACTTGGTCAGGGTGGCCCTATATACTGTAACTTAGTCAGGGTGGCCCTATATACTGTGACTTGGTCAGGGTGGCCCTATATACTGTAACTTAGTCAGGGTGGCCCTATATACTGTGACTTGGTCAGGGTGGCCCTATATACTGTAACTTAGTCAGGGTGGCCCTATATACTGTGACTTGGTCAGGGTGGCCCTATATACTGTAACTTGGTCAGGGTGGCCCTATATACTGTGACTTGGTCAGGGTGGCCCTATATACTGTGACTTGGTCAGGGTGGCCCTATATACTGTGACTTGGTCAGGGTGGCCCTATATACTGTGACTTGGTCAGGGTGGTCCTATATATTGTGACTTGGTCAGGGTGGCCCTATATATTGTGACTTGGTCAGGGTGGCCCTATATACTGTGACTTGGTCAGGGTGGTCCTATATATTGTGACATTGTCATTTGTGCCTGTGACTGAAGTAGACACAAACAATTGGTCAATGAAACTCGTCTGCAAGCATCAGAACTCTAACCTTACGGAAAAACATATTTTAAACTATTAAAGCAAATATTTTAAACAAAATTAATACAATATAAATATTTTAACAATTATACACATTTTGAACAAAGTTAATAAACATATTAAAAAAAAAGAAATAATAATTCAAGCATTCTTTTTATCAGTTAACAGGGTCGAATAATCCGGGGTCGAACTGTCCCGGAGTCGAACTGTCGCGGGGTCGAAACGTCGAGGGGTCGAAGTGTCGCGGGGTCGAAATGGCGGGGTCGAAGTGTCCGGGGTCAAAAAGTCGTGGAGCCGTAATTTATAGCACCCGTCCATACTGCACGGGTCTGTTCAGACTCCCGACTCCTCGAGTCGGTACAATACTGTAAACTTAGCAGACAGCTAAGAGCTCTTTTCATATATATATATATATATATCTTTGTTTCCATTAAGTCAAGTGTTGGTTATCGTACACACATCCGACTTGAGTCGTTCTGTATTTGTTCGTCACGTGGCTGTACACAAATAAATTATTTGACCTTACGCATTCAGTTCAAGATTGAGATCACTCAAAGACAACGGCCATCCCATAGTCTACCTGCTAGCTTGTGACAACTCACGCCATCCAGCATTTATTTTGGAATTTGTAAAATTATGTCTTTAAATGAAACAGAGTCTACTTATACATTAAGTTTTGTAGTATTCACCTTTGCTTTGGACACCAAAATGTCAAAGCATAGAGCATGACACCAATAACGCTCAGTTCTATGATGTAATCTAGAAACATGTATCTTTGCTAGCTGAGACAATGTACAAAAAGCTAGGTTTATTGCATAACAAGGACATGCTTTCATGCAAGTCAATGGCTACCGAAAAAAGGTCCAATCATGAGACATATATGTGCAGTGGGATGAGTCCGAGAGTGGAGGCAAATTTTACAATCGCGGGCCATTATTGATTCTTAAATTTGATACAAGGGCTTGACCAAGAGCAAAAAGTTAATAAGAACTAATATAAATTAAATGTTAACGTCATTGATATGGACGAGCGGAATTAATCAATTAATTTTTTTGTTCAATGTTAAATCTTAAAATATTTTATATACATGCACATATGGTCATATATCAGTTGAATATTTAATTTAGATTCAGGTGTGCGTGTTGTGTATGTGGGGGTGGGTGGGTGACAACACACTGCTTGTACCGGTGTGTCGGAAAGGTTGGGAGCGGATCTAAATGATAGTTTAAGGAAAAAAATAATAGCGTACACTCTAATTCAGTTTTAATCTATTGACATTATGTCAATATCGAACCTGTGTTTGTCACAGGTACTGAGAGATAATAATGTCGATTACTTGGTTGATTCGTATGCGGTATATTTGTTTTCCCCGATAGGAGTGACATAGGTCAAAGTTGGAGGTCTCGAATAAATTGTTATTAGGGCTAAGATTTCTACGACCTAGCTCAAGTACATATAAGCAATGAGGGTGATAGGGGAGGGCAGATGATCTTGCAGCGTGTGAGTGTGTGAAGTCCTTGTAAGAATGAGATAAAATCTTTTAGATCCTACGGACCACTAATCGGACAGTTATTATAGTGCAATTCTTTCATCTCCACCATACCCGATTGTGTAATGCACTACGGAAGACAAAGCGGGGACTTTTACCATTTCCTGAAATATCCATTGGACCTCACCTGGGATTGAACCAGGGATTACCTGGTTGGCAGTTGAACGCTTTACCACACGACCATCCGTATAATGTTTGTCTGTTGACCACAGTGCCCTGGATTCGAGTCCCGCTCGTAAAGTGTTTTTACGCCAGGTGGATGTCACAGGGTATTCCCTATGACAGTGCACTAAATGAAAGGTTATGTTGAACGGAAAAAAGAGGAGGTGCGATTGGGAGACCGTTGTGGTTAGTAAAATGAAATACATTAATTTTCATAATCTCTCTTATTGTGTTGGAGTTAATTTATAATCATATTGTGACATTTGGGGGCTCGTCTAAAAAAAAGAGCGGTTTCTGAAAGGTACGTCACACGTTTATTTTTTATCAACATGAATCCCAATTCGCAAGACGATTTGTTTGAATTGTACCGTCAAAAAGGGGTCTCATTAGAACTACAAGGTGAGAAGTTAAGTGGATTTATTGAAAATGCAATGGCGCGGGATGAAAGAGCGAAGGAGCGAGAGAGGCAATTAAGAATGATGGAAATTGAACTAGAAAAAGAAAAACTGCGAGGAGGTAGAGAAGATATCAAGAGCGAACAGCGGGCGACATATGCAGACACGTGGAGGCCGAAACTGCAGAACTTCAATGAACAGGTGGACCTGATGGATGCATACCTGCAACGATTCAGAATTCATGCAGAAAGCGCTGGTTGGCCAAAGAAAGAATGGGGCAAATTTCTATATAATTTACTCTCAGGAAAGGCCCTTCAAGCATGCATGTCTTTCACCATGTCTGACCTGGAGGACTATGATAGGATGTGCGAAGTCTTGCTTACCAGGTTCGGACTGACGGAAGAGGGCTACCGCAGGAAGTTCCATGAAGCTACACCTTAACCAGGGGACACGTTCCACCAGTATATGGACCAAGTACAGTTGTATTTTGACAGGTGGGTGCATCTATCTGGGGCCGAGCTAACTTATACAGCTCTTCGAGATCTTGTGCTACGAGACAAGATTTACCAGTCATGTGATTCTGTGCTGGTGGCGTTTCTCAAAGAACGTAAGCCGACCAGTTTGGCAGTGGTAGTAGAACTTTGTCAGCAATATGCAACGGCTCACCCAGAGAGGAGCATGGGAGTTGAACGTGTTGCCGAATTATCTTTCGCTGCAAGAACGGTGGCGGGTGTGTCCAGGAATAGAGTGGCAACCAGTGGTCGAGAGACCGTGATCTGTTTTAATTGTGGGAAGGCTGGTCACATGAGAGCCAGCTGCAACCTGGAACAGAAGGATTCTAAATGCAGTTACTGCCGTAGATGGGGTCATAGTGCACGGCAGTGTAGGACTGCTAATCGAGCCGCAGTGGGTATGGAAGTGAGTGCCGGAGGGAGACAGGATGTCGTAGAAGCATATCAACCGAGTCAGAACGTTCCACCGGACCACCGCATGGACTATGCAGGGTCACTGAAATGTCGACGGGGAAAATTATAATTTTATTCTGGACTAGTCGGCGATCAGAAGGTTAGAGTTCTACGGGACACAGGCTGCACCACAGCAGGCGTAAGACGTTGCTTTGTGTACCGCTCGCAACTAACGGGAAGGACCCTATCATGTATGACTTTTGGGGGGAACATTGAAACGTACCCAACTGCCGTCATACAAGTTACGACCCCATTCTTCTCTGGAGAATTAGAAGCCTGTGTGTTGGAGAATGCAACCGCTGATTTGATAATAGGGAACATAAGGGGTGTGCAACAACCCACTTTAGCTGGTCTACAGCTGTGGCAACAACATCATGCAGTTGATAGCCAGGGAGGGGCAGCGGTGACCTGAGCTCAAAATAAACGAGAAGAGGGAAATGCAGTAGGAAACAACCGAGACATTATGAAGGCGATGTCATGTCAAACAGAAGACAGGCATGGGAAGGAGATGTCATGTCAGACAGAGGTCAGGGAGATGAAGGAGGCGGCATGTCAGACAGATGTCATGCAGATGGAGATGTCGTATCAGACAGAGGGTATACAGATGACGAATGTGGAATGTCAGGGGAGGTCAGGCAGAATGTTGAGGCGACCTGTCAAACGGATTATACGACAGAGTAAGGCAGTACAACAGAAGGTGGAGAAAATACAGAAGTTGAAGGATGATAAAGATTGTTGTCATGACGACACTGTAAAGATCAAGAAACATTCCGTTGACTACAAAACGCAGGAGAACGTTGAGACAACGTTGGACGTTAAGACTATGCAGAACGTTGAGGCAGCAGGCCAGTCTTCCGTGCAGGTACTCAGGGCTGGCAGTGCAAATGATTCAGAACCTGTGTGTTACAAAACTTGTGGGATATCCACATCACGGGAAAGAAGTACTGGGCCTGTAGTGTACCTAGGCGACCCTTTCTTCTGGCTGAAGTTCATGAAGCGTAAAATATGTCTGGCCATCTTCATTGGTTTCATCGTAAATATATTTCACATTCAACAGGATATCCAGCTCGGGAAAAACTATTTCTCGGCCAGCGAAGAGTGGAGAGAATACTTCGACTTCGGCAATGTGAACAACATACCAAACCACATCACCTACATGAGCTGCACTTTGGCTGTGGTTTCATTTATCAAAATACTCTATCAGACCTTTACTCTGGCCTACAGGCACCTGGGGGTCATCACCAGGGTCGCTTATGAATCGTTCGGCTACTTCATACTTCAGAGATGTCATGCACCCTTGAACTTCCTGAACAAACGCAAATCTTTCAACGCCATAGTAGCCGATGGGTGTTGCTACTACCAGACTTCACAGTTATTGTGGAGGTGCTACCTGGAACCAGGTGGTGGAAACGTTATCTAAACAACCGAGAGATGGCAGAACCGGCATCAAGGACACATGTGTTTGGAAGGCAGACGACGGCAGCCCTAAAGACACCTACTTAGTGATTGAGTAGACATAACTATTGTTATGTTATTTGAATTTATTGTAATTTTTTTCGTTATAATATATGTATTCGATGTCATGTTACCATAATTGCCATTATTTGGTCATTTTGTTAGTAATGAATATTACTAATTAGGACATTCGGTTGGATAGGATACATTTTAAGTTATTTGTTTATTGAAGGGGAAGATGTCCCAGAACCATTATTTTGATTATTTGACATTTTATTAATACTTACACTCAATGTAATACATTTTGGTTGTTAACATTGTGTATGGGAGATTAATGTTTTCACTGTGTGTTACTGTTGTGATGGTGGTTTGTTGGGTTTCACAGCCACATCAGGATGGGGTACCTGGGGTTATTTTGTTCTTAATGATGTTATTGATTGTATTTGGTTATCCTTTTTTATAAGTAGGGGTATCGTTAAAAAAAAACAAAAAAACAATTAGCATTGTTTCTATCAAGGTGGAGGGTATGTCACAGGGTATTCCCTATGACAGTGCACTAAATGAATGGTTATGTTGAATGGAAAAAAGAGGAGGTGCGATTGGGAGACCGTTGTGGTTAGTAAAATGAAAGAATACATTAATTTTAATAATCTCTCTTATTGTGTTGGAGTTAATTTATAATCATATTGTGACAGTGGACATGGAGTATATTGTACATACAAGCTATTTCAGCCATTCCATATCAATCAGGGTTGATGAACCAGACGATATTGCTGAAAAGAATTAATTTTTTCACGGCGATTAATTTTTTTTTTCTTAAAAGAGTACATACATCTTATTTTTTACCAGATTAGAAAAAGTCCGAAATTAGTCTGGCTTTTGTCCTCTAATCTTGAAACTCATTTTTTGGACCTTGTTCTTATTTAGTTAGAAAGTTTGAACACTAGTAGATTCTAGACGGCAAGGTTTTAATAGTTTTGAACCCGTAAAGTAACATCCAATATAATAATAGTGGTCTGGATTCTGCGTTAAATCAAAAGCGGAAAAAAAGAATTTCAACTGGCGTCTTGCCTTCGTCTCGATTCGATATGTGTTTAAAAAAAAAATCTACAGCTTTGAATAGTTTCTGCGGTTCTCATACATAAAACCCAAAATCTAAAATATGAAATAATTCCATTTAAATATTTGTTTGTTTGTTGTTTTTTTTGTATTTCTACAACATAATACATCTTTAAATTGTAAATAAAATCATGAAAAAATCGGGTCAGTCCGAAACTAAAAATAACCTAGACTACTGATCAAGCCTAAGGGAATATAACTCTATGCAAAAGATTTGCAGGGTACAGCTGGTCTATATAAATAATAGCGATGTGGGTTCTGCGTTAAATCAAAAGTAAATACTTAATAGAGCAGTATTTCAGTTTAAAATCGTCAAACGTAACATTAGTACTAAAATGATGAAAAAATCTGATCTGTCCGAAACCCAAAATAACCTAGCCCACTGATCAAACATAAGGGGTTATAACTCTAAGCAAAGGTTTTGAAGGCTACCGCTAGTAATATACATAAAAGCGAATTGGGCTCTGCGTTATATCGAAAGTACAGAATTAATACAACAGTATTCCAGTTTAAAATAAGATCATGAAAAAAATCAGATCTGCCCGAAACCTAAAAAACAGCCTAACCTACCGTCAAGCATAAGGGGATATAACTCTATGCAGAAGTTTTGCAGGGTACAGCTAGTCATGTAGTATTACAAACCGAATAACATTTTTTTTTTAGAAATGCTTAAAATGGGAGCACTTCGCCTTGAGATTATAATGTCGAAATAATTCGATGCATAGCACCGCGAAACAGTGTACATTTTTTATTTCTTAAATAAAATTTCCAAACTAATTAACTCATGTTACAATGTGCAACATTAAATAGAAAGTTTTATTCTTTTAAAACTAAAAAGTATTCAAAAAGAGTAAAAAATAGTAAAAAAAATTACTTTGATCATAAACTTATTTATATAAATTACCATTAGTATATTTAAAAGCTTGGGTGATTAAAATATACAGATCTTAATGTCTTTATAAGACTTGTTGATGAATATATTTTGGTGGGCACGTACGCTTTTATTTTTAGTAACTATAAATTAGGTCATTTTGAATAAGATCTACGGAAGTGGTTCTCAAACTTTGGCTTAGTCAATGAGAACTACGATAAAAGAAATAGAATAAAAGGGAATATTTGTATTAGAAGATTTCCCCTTTTACTTTGTAGATATACATACATACATATATTTGTGTTACTCATACATAAATAGGGTTGTAGTTATTATTCATACATATAGTTGTGTTACATATACAGAAATAGGGTTGTAGTTATTTAAGGCTTGCGGAGCCGCCAAATTTTTTCCGGCTTCAGCTCCCACAAATTTGACGGCTCCGGCACGGCTCCGGCTCCCTATTAAGATAGTATCACACGAGACAAAAATTTTTGTAATTGCGCCACGCAAACATGCCGCTGATAAAAGTTATGCAAATTTTGCCGCGTTCACCCCCATAGTCAGGAACTTGAAAAATATACGCATGTCGGTTTTACTAAAAACAAACCATTTCAGTGCATCCAGAATCATATCATTATTTTTGACCGAGGTTTCACTAGTCGCCATTTTGATAAGTAATAAAAAGTTATTTCAATAATCAAATTAGCAAATAGTAAAATGATACATTATTTAAAATATTTTAAAGACATCAGTATTTATATTTATTATTTATAAATTCGAAGTGACTATTCAGACCCGGGTACCAATAAACTCCGATTTTTATTCGGACCCCGTCCCTGTAAAGTCTGATTGTTATTCGGACCCACAGCCTTATAAATTTATCTACTCTATTTCAGCTATTCTGTTTATAATAAAATTGTTAAATACAGAAAGCGACCATTTTGTTTTTAGTCTATTACAAATTCGCGGTCAAATAATATACAAAATGACTCGTTATATTAATCGACGTAGTAAACATTTATTTTTAAATGATTGATACAATTATTCTATGAAATTAAACTGTTTTAACTTTATATATAACAAAATAACATGCCATTAAAAAAATTCGGGAGGGTAAACAAGATTTAAAATGAACAAAAAACGATTCCCCATTAAAGATTTCTTGTAGTGATTTGCGTGCACGCTATCATTTAAATGCTGTTACTGTTGTGGCGTTGGTAAAACTTGACAACATTTCAAATTGTAGGAGGCAAACATTCAAACAAATTTGGAATTTTAAAGCTAAAAAAAAAATTCTGCTTTAAAAAAAACATTTGGGAGCCGTGGAGCCGCCAGACTGGGTATGATAAGGATAGCGGGTAAAATTTAGTCTTGGTGTATCTTCTTCCCGGATCATGGTTAACAAAGTATCGTCATAAATGTCCATTATGATCGGAGTTTTCTGCTATCGATCATGTCTATGCAGCTAGTAGCCTCAAAGTGGATTACTAGCACACAGAAAGATCTAACAGAACTCGTTCGTTTCTGCTTTCTGGATTTCATTATTTTATATTTGTATTTATTTATATAGGTCTAATTGTTTATGTTTATATTTTATTAGGCCTATTTCCACTCGACTGAATACTTAAGGGAAGCTATTCAACCTTTTTTTTCACTCAATGTCGCACTTTTGACTTATCTCCCTTTAAATTGTAGCAGGACTTCTACTAAAGTCGTGAATAGTAAAGTGTCGACTCATTTGTGCATATACACAGACTCGCGCTTATCAAGCCTACTTACTTTTCTTCTAGTTATAATGTTTTAATAATTATTAGTGTATACTAAAAACTAATTTACTTGGCGAATAATTTTTGAGACAGTTTTATTTAAGAATTTAAATTTATTTATTTTTGAATTCTCAATCTATTGAAACTTTTGTTGGTTTTTTTTTTCAAAAGTTCCCTATTCGTTCAGACGATAAATCTGTGAAATAAATAAGCCAAGAAAACTATTAAAACTGTCAGATAATTGCGGACCTTGTACAAAGTATTCCAATGTGTGCACTCCCAGATTTTATTGTGCACCGATATACGCGTGTGTCAATAATCAAACCTCTGAAATCAAATTTAATTCCCTCCTGAAAAAAAAGTTCAAATTCCTAATTGATACAGTTTTATTAAAGGAATTTTTTTGCACTATAATGTATACTTAATTATAAAACGTATAAATTAGATAATACATTCCAAAAGTTCAATTATTCTCGTTCTCTTGACGGCCCAGTATTTTCTCTACTCACGTTGACACAAAAGATCATAAACCGTCTCAGTAAGGGTTGAGTCAAATGGCTCAAGCGCAAGGGAAATGAACTGAGTAAAAAAACAAAGCCAATAACAACATTAAAAGCAATTGTCAGATTCCAAGATAATAGTCTATAAGTTCATATCCCAAGTGAGGGTTTTATGTGTTTGGGCTAGGAAGTTTGGCTTTTAGTGTAAAAAGGAACAAAAGAGATAAAAATCAAAATAGTTAATTTCTATATTAAATAAAGAAAAACACATTAAAACATTAACTATCATTGGGGATATTTTCCCCACATTTGGACCAATGTAGCGTAAAGTATTACAAAAACAATCTTTTAGATCCTATAACCACTATACACCACAATTGGGCGGATTTTATGGTGCCCTCCTTTCATCCACACCATAGCCGATAGTGCAATTGTCCATGGAAGCACAGTCGAGCGCTTTACCACACGACCGTTCGTCCAAGCGTAAAAAAAAGTATAGCAAAGCAGTGCACACATTTTTGGCCAATAAAACCTAAAACTTTAACGATGAATTATTATTTTGCGCTACCTGGGTTTTTTTTTTTTATTTACAGGCATTGCATCAAAAATATGAATTTGTGAGAAATAGCACAACGTGCGGAAATTAATACTTTTAAAATGGCCCAAGTCTTCATATACCGGTAATAAAATGTGAAAACTTCCTTTGAAGATAAAACCAAGGGCTGGGTGGGATAATGTATGGAGCTAGTGGGTAACCCAAACCGTGTATCATGTGCTTTTCGAGTGCTCCTGGCTGGCGGACCACAGGGTGTACCAGTCCGGAAACTTGCTGGCCATCGGGCTCTATGGTAGTCTCCAGATGTTGAGAGACACAGTAAGTCTGATCTCACGGGCTCTAAGAGACTAAGTCTCAGCTCGCAGTTACACTGAGAGAGTTCAAAGAGAGAGAGAGAGAGAGAGAGAGAGAGAGAGAGAGAGAGAGGGAGGGTAACCCGTGTGACCCAGGTTTCATTTAGTCCATAATATCCTGACATTTCAAAGCATTCATTTCCAATAAGAAAAGAGAGAATGTGGGAGTAGCCAGGGGGTTGGAGTAACAATATTTTAGGTGTTTTTTTTAGAGCATTTTCGAAAAAAAATGCTCTATTGTCCCCGTTTTGTCTGTCTGTCTGTCTGTCTGTCTGTCTGTCCGTCATCACCCTAGATCTCAACAACCATAAGTCCTAGACCCATGATGTATTTATCATTTTGTAGGTCTTGGCCTGCCATGTGTGCAGCAAAAGTTCATTTCGCGATCTGACCTCTGAGGGCCGTAAAAGGGGGCTTATAAAGTACCGTTTTTTACTATATAAGCTATATTAACAATGGAGCGCCCTATATCTCAGCAACCATAAGTCCTAGACCCATGATGTATATATCATTTTGTAGGTCTTGGCCTGCCAAGTGTACATCAAAAGTCCATTTCGCGATTTGACCTCCCAGGTCCAAAATATAAGAGTTTTATGTACCGTTGTGCTTATATTTTAAATGTAAATAATAAAAGCTAATCAAAGGGGCGTAATCATTATTTATTTTTGTAATAGTTATTCAACATGATTACTTCCCTCTCTAAATTTATCAAAATTCATGCGCGTGGAGCAATATTTATGGCTGTAACCCGGAAAAAAAAAATACGGATTTCGTCCGGCGAAAATGCTCTAAAATGTGCTTTGTCCGAAACGGAAAAGACTTAAACTGCTTGTTTAAAATAGTCTGCAGTTTTCTCTTACCATATGAACACGTGTATATATATATATATGTATGTATATGTGTGTGTGGGTGTGTGTTTGAGGGTGATTCCCCACAGTGGTGTGTGATTGATGCTGATTAACTGCATATGTGTGACATGCTTGACCACTGCCTAAAAATATATATTTTAACTTCAATGGCCGAGGTTCTGAAACATGACACTATCGACCATATGATAAATGTTCCATTTTCGCTAATCACCTGTCACAAATAAACTTTTAAGAGAAAAAGAAAGAGAATTTCACTTCTTCACTCACCCATTTTCTTGATGGGTAAATTATTAAAAAATAATTTTTTTTGTGTAATCCACATAAAAAAGCAATTAATTATGATCCAGTAACTTCTTTTTTTTTTACGTTGAAGAAAAAAAATAAGCTTTTCCACAATAATATTAATTTTGGCCAGCATTTGGGGAAATGATTTACCTATCGGTAAGCTACTTGAAGCTACACCCACACACTAGCGGAATAGCACTTTTACACCCACAAACCAACACACAGTCTACAGGTGGGGACAAATGGTCGTAAAGCGCTCGACAGTCGTCATGAGAGGTCCCTGTTTCGATCTCCGGTAAGGACCAGTTGATATTTCAGATCTTAGTGAAAGTCCACCGCAATATCTCCCGTGATGATAGCTTGGCCATTGTACTGTAGGCTATAGTGTGGGGTGAAAGAAGGAAACCATAAAAACCGTCCAATTAGTAATAAATTTCATCTCATCTTTACAGGGTCTTCATACACATATGACGACAACAAAGCGTCTTGGCGAAGCGAATAGAAATTAACCACACAGAAAATGAACAAAATCGAACACAAAAATATTGTGATACAACTTTGGTTTCGAAAAAGAGTGAGAGAGAGAGAGAGAGAGAGAGAGAAAGAAAGAGAAAGAGAGAGAGAGAGAGAGAGAGAGAGAGAGAGAGCAAGAAAGAGAGAGCGAAAGAAAGAAAGAGAGAGAAAGGAAGATAGAAAGAGAGAGAAAGAGAGAGAGAGAGAGAGAGAGAGAGAGAGAGAGAGAGATAGAGAGAGAGAGAGTGAGAAAGAAAGAGATAGAGATAGAGGGGGTGGGAGAAAGAGAAAGTCTCTGTGCATGTGGGCTTAAATTAAAAAAAGCAAAATCACCTGACATTTCACTACCAGACGTTGAATACAAAGCTGATTTGTATTTGTACAATTATTCCAGTGTAAAGCTTATTTGTTTACTACCAATATAACGCTTTTCACCAGTTTAAGCCAAGGTGCGACCATGGACAATATGAAGTCTGGATTTAAAATATAATAAAACCTTAGAGTGAAAGGAAAGTCTCTGTTAATGAAATCTCGTAACCAAAACTTTTAGTACCAAGCAAATGCCTAGAATTAAAACCTTTTTATTGCAGTACTCATGACGACAAAAAATGTATTAGTAGACTAGTGTGTAATAAGTCCTTTACAAGGATGAGATAAAATCTCTTAGATACTATAAACAACTAATGAGATGGTTTTTTGGTGCCCTTCTTTTATTCCCAACATGGCCGATAGTGCGAT
This sequence comes from Bulinus truncatus, assembly GCA_021962125.1. Taxonomy (NCBI): domain Eukaryota; kingdom Metazoa; phylum Mollusca; class Gastropoda; family Planorbidae; genus Bulinus; species Bulinus truncatus. Next base: position 2,613,969 of record JAGDYQ010000106.1, on the reverse strand, counting down.
GGCCATGGAGAAACCACGTGAGATATGTGGGTAACTTTCACCATTACTTGAAACATTCCCTTGGTTCTCCTTGGATATCGAACCAGGGATCATCAGGTCAACAGTCGCACGACCATCTATCCTCTTGCCCCTTAAATGGGGAATATTTTGAGGTTTTCTAGTGCCCTTTTTTCATTCACAACATAAACGGGAGTGTGATGACCATAGAGACACCACGGGGGACATGGTAGGAATGTTCACCATGGCCTGAAAAATTCCCTTGGTTCTCACCCAGCCCGGAACCCAATATTATACGTAGTAGAGAAGAGGTTTTATATGTTGCATAGAATAGGTCTCATTTGTATTTGAGAATAGTAAAGAATTTGTTCCATGTGTATTGCAAGTGTAATAACGAAGTGGTATAATATGTAGGAGAAAATTGGTTACATGAGATGAAGTAGTTTTATGAACAATATTAATTAGTTTTTTTTTTTTAATTTCACCAATTGGGACATGGACATTTTGAACATGGCTGAACTTTTTCAAATCTTTTTTTAACTTGTCATGCTTGCGAGCTACATCCATGGGTGTGACATATTTAACTAAACTTTGTTCTACATTGATGGCTGGGCTCTAAAACTTGTTGGTTCTTTCAAACTTTCCTTACTTTCTATCATTATATACTATTCAGAATTTTCAAACATTAATAAACACTCTGTCAGAGTTTGTAAAGAAATAAATTAACTTGCGCTCTAAAGATATTTGTAAACTGGAAGAAGTAGGGTCAAGGGTCATCCATTTTGCCCAGACGCTTAAAGAAAAAAAAAACATTTTTAGAATGTGCTAGAAATCTATAACTGTAGGGGCCCAACGTTTTAAATATGATATATATTTTGTAGTTGTTTTTTTTTTTGGGTGTGCCACGGACATTTTCTGGCGTGCTAATTCCGGAACGCTTGGCGCGTATTTGCCATCCATGATCTAAGAGAGAGAGAGAGATAGAGAGAGAGAGAGAGAGAGAGAGAGCGGGAAAAAGATCTGGATGTGTCTGGACTACTCCACATCCTGATATAATCGAATCAATGAGACTATTACTTTATAGAAAATAAAACCCATTTTACGTCATTGATTTATTTGACCATTGTCCAGAACGTGTAGAAATAGTAAAAGCCAATCTGGTGAAGGCTGTAACAGTATTTATAGACCAAATAAAAAGATACTTGATCAAATCAATACAATTGGGGGGGGGGTCTTTGAATGTTTAAAGACTCAACGAATGATAACAAGAGCGATAGTTATAATGTAAAATACAACATAGGATAAATACATTATATGATAATGCGATTATTACCACAAATGATAAATACAACACTTGTTAAACGCATCACATGATACGTACATTACATAACAAAAAAAAAAAAAACAATGCAAAACACGATATATAATTAATGAAACTAGATGAATGAAAAAAAAGGGATTAAGGTTTATTTTTCTTTCTTAAAAAAAGCGTATCACACCGGAAATTTTTCCTGGTACGCCAAAAAATAACAAAAACAAATGATATATTTCATACAAAACCATAAGAAATTGGCACGCTGGTAAAAACAAGCAATTAAGATTGTTCCAATCTTGGACACAGGACGTGTTAGCGCATTTTCGTAATGTGTATTATGGGTTATATAAAAAGTAAGGAAAGTAAGTCATGTTGAATAACTGTTACAAAAATAAATTATGAGTTACGCCACTTTGTACGCCCCTTTGTTAATATAGCTTATATAGTAAAACATGGTACCTTAAGAAGCCCTGGTATTCGGACCTCAGAGGTCAGATCCCGAAATGGACTTTTGATGCACACATGGCAGGCCAAGACCTACAAAATGATATATACATTATGGGTCTAGGACTTATGGTTGCTGAGATCTAGGGTGATGACAGACAGACAGACAGACAGACAGGCAAAACAGGGACAATAGAGCATTTTTTTTCGAAAATGCTCTAAAAAAGTCATTTTAATTTAAATTATTTTTTGGAGCGCGTAAATTTTTCATTTCAGTTTGATTTATTTTTTTTCCCTTCGAAAAAATCCTAATTGCTAACCAGTCTTAGATCCTGTAAACCACTAATGGGTCAGTTTTGTAGTGCCCCTCTATCATCTCTACCATATCCAAGAGTGCGAGGGGCATGAAGACACCACTGAGACATGGGTATGTATTAGGTCACGCTGGGAGTTGAGCCCGTCAACCGGCTCAAACCAAAACACCTCCCAACCAAGCCACCCCTTACAACTCTTTTTTTTCAGTCTTTTATTCTCTCTCTCTCTCTCCCTCTTTCTCTCTCTCTCTCTCTCTCTCTGCATCTCCCCCCTCTCTCTCTATTTCTCTCTTGCGTGCTCGTTAATGTGTGAGCTGTACAATGCAGTAAAAATGAATGACATTACTTGGACACAAAATTTCAGTGATTTAATATAATTTTATCAACAACCTCTAATATAATAACTCGACAAATACTTAGAAAAGAAAAAAAATATATTTTCATGTTCTTTGTGTTCCATTGAGATTCGTATAATCTCTCTATATCAAACATACCGTCAAATATCATTTAGTGCCCCTAATTATTTTCTCTTATAAAAGAACAGAATACAATTCTTAAAACAATCAATTTAAGTCTTTTCCGTTTCGGACAAAGGACATTTTAGAGCATTTTCTTGTACGGTCACGACGGACGAAATCCGTATTTTTTTCCGGGTTACAGCCATAGATAATATTATTTATTTTGATAAACAGAGAGGGAAGTAATCATGTTGAATAACTGTTACAAAAATAAATAATGATTACGCCCCTTTGATTAGCTTTTATTATTTACATTTAAAATATAAGCACAACGGTACATAAAACTCTTATATTTTGGACCTGGGAGGTCAAATCGCGAAATGGACTTTTGATGTACACTTGGCAGGCCAAGACCTACAAAATGATATATACATCATGGGTCTAGGACTTATGGTTGCTGAAATATAGGGCGCTCCATTGTTAATATAGCTTATATAGTAAAAAATGGTACTTTATAAGCCCCTTTTTACGGCCCTCAGAAATCAGATCACGAAATGGACTTTTGCTGCACACATGGCAGGCCAAGACCTACACAATGATATATACATCATGGGTCTAGGACTTATGGTTGTTGAGATCTAGGGTGATGACGGACAGACAGACAGACAAAAAGGGGACAATAGAGCATTTTTTTTCGAAAATGCTCTAAAAATGAAATAGTTACTACATTTAAGTTCTTAGTTAATTTAGTTGTCCAATTCTGTAATTTTTCTTTAGAGATGAAAAGATAACACGAATGATGAGCATATTATCAAAACATTAGCATTAACACACCAGCATGATACCAGCACAATTTTTGTGAAACTTTAAAGCAGTGCTACGTCAAGATTACAGTGACACTACGTCATCATAATAGTGACACTACGTCAACATAACCTTGGCACTACGTCAACATAACCTTGGCACTACGTCAACATAACAGTGGCACTACGTCATCATGATAGTGACACTACACCAACATAACAATGGCACTACGTCAACATGACAGAGGCTCTAGGTCAACATAACAGTGGCACTACGTCATCATGATAGTTGTATTACATCAAAATAACAGTGGCACTACGTCAACATAACAGTGGCACTACATCAACATAACAGTGGCACTACAACAACATAACAGTGACACTACACCAACATAACAATAGACCTACATCAACATAACAGTGACACTACACCAACATAACAATAGACCTACACCAACATAACAATAGCACTACATCAACATGACAGAGGCTCTACGTCAACATAACAGTGGCACTACTTCCACGGTTTTCAAATTGTTGACATACTTTCGCACTTGTTTGTTTACAGTCGCCAAAAATACTGAGAATGGGTGCACTACATCAACATTCACCGGTAAATCTACTATAAGTCTCCTTGTGTAAGAATAAAGACCGGACCTCTTTTTTAAATGTTTGATTTTATTTACAAGGCAAAATGAAAAGTAGAGGGGGTGGGGGCAGTAAAAGATATAATCGGCATTTATAATTTTAGCTAAAAATAAATAAATATCTCCTGATCGCAATTTTATAGCCATTCATAACACCAGGAAGAAGTAAACCTCATAGCTGAAATAATATTGCTGTTATGTCTTAGTCTTTTCAAATTTTTCCTAGAAGTCAAGTTCACTATGACAGCCAAATACACGCCGTCAACAAAGTAATGTCAAGTTCTGTCATGTACACCCACACTTTCAAAGAAACATGTTGTACAAAACAAGCTTTATATTGGGAACACTGAGCTAAGTTTTATTAAAGCACAGTGTGTCGGCATTGATTCCATGCTAAATAAAATAAAAACTGATTTTTTAAAGAGGAACTAAACATTTGTTCAACTGAGCTTTTTATACGTGTGGGTTCTTTTTAGAATATATTTATTTATATGACCTTGTCAATTATGATTTAAGTATATTTTACCAATTTCTTGTCTCTACAAAGGTGTATATATTTTTTGAGCGTACTTGCGTTTTCTTTATTATTTTTATTGGCTTATAAAATATGAAATCACTGGGCAAGATGTTATTTATTTCAATATTTTTTTATGAAAAAATATAATTACTAACTTTTAAATTAATGAAAATGATATACATAGTTCATTCTTTCTCACAATAATCATATGATTATAATTAGAATTTGTTATATCATTTTTGATAAATGAAATAAACCACTTTTGTAAAAGCAGACCCTCCCTTCTATAACATATTTATGTATGGTGATTTATTTTACCAGGGGTTTAGCCCTTAACTCCCTTCTGTTTTAATTATTTCCTATGGTTTCCTGATATTTTAAAGAAGACAAACTCATATGTTTGTATTATAGCTATGGTAATTTTTATTTAAAGGATATGTTCCACAAAAGATGCCGAGTTAAAAATTCATATTAACAGACTATATGCTTTAATAATTCAAGCACAAGTCATATTTCTTTAATTAAATGTATGTACGTAAATGTATACAAAAATATGACCACTTCTATGAACAAAGCACACTAAAGTTAATTTAATTTGGTACAATTGTGCCTCATTATCTTCATCTTAATCAGTTTTGACAGGCTAGTCGGAAGTACTTGAACCATGCTAATCTGGCTGATCTGGAGAAGTGTCAAAACATTTTTCTGCTAAGATGGTAGATGTAGAAGGAACACTTACCCCGGTGTTCTGTAGACGTGGCATCCTTTCTAACTATTATATAATTGTGTGCGCTGGTTGATAAAAGTCTTTTTTTGGGGGGGGTATTGATTTTAAAAATAATAATGCTGTCAAATAGGTGAATCTTTTTAACAGTGTCATGGTTTTTATGAACAATTTAAGATATTGTTTCTATCTAAACTATGACTTAGAGATGTTAGGGATTTTGCGCATAAGTTCATTTTGGAGACATTTAATATCAGATTTGACAGGAGGAATAAGTAAGGATTTTCTCTCATTTGTTAAACATTATGAACAGTCATTTCATTTTCCCGTGTTTAGTACTCTGAAATGTGACTAAAAAATAGTCATTTGCCAGAAATGAAAAACAGTTAGCTTTAATGTTAAAAACAATGTAAAAGTAGATAATGGCATATTTTATAATTGTCAGTTTTCCTTAAATAAAAAAAAAACAACAACAAAATAAAAAACAACAACGGACTAATGCTTTCACTCATTTGATAGAAATTCTAATTTATTTCTACGCGAGTGTGTTGCCAGCCAAAGTGAAAGACAAGTGGCATTCTTATGACATTTACATTTGCAGCTTATGATAGAATTATTGATTGAATTGTGAGATTTAGAAAGCAGGCTAGAGAAAATAGTTTCAAACTTTTTGTGTATGGGAAAAGGGGGGGGGTGGGGCTTATTTAAAAAAAAAAAGAGGATGTAGTCGAAACAGGTTTGGTAATCACTGTGCTTGGTGGCCGAATATAACGGAAAATTTATAATCGCTATTTTATTTTATTTATTTTTTTTGGGGAGGGGGTGGTGTGGGGGGGGATCCACAAACAGGTAATAAAAAAATAGAAATCTTAACAAATAAATAGCCAACCTTAGCACAAAAAATGGATTGAATATATTTATGTGGAGCAGTGGCGTTAACCTTTCAACATGAAGTTAAATAATGTAGTATTTAGTTTTGAGATTATTATATTTGCCTGATGTAATGCAATCGATTACATTTTACAAATACACATAGACACAGATACACAGAGAATATATGGGCTAATGCAAAAGCCATTTCCAGTATGGCACCAGTGTGTGATGCCCCTGTAAGAATGAGATGAGAGGCCTAATGAAACCACTTATAGAATGATTTTTTAGGATGCCCTTCTATCACCGCCACCATAGCCAATAGCGGAAAGAACAAATATAAATTAAAACAATTTGGCAGGTTTCTTCCTTGCATAATGCATCGCGTACCTCTGATTCTTTTATTTACCTTCTATTAACATATATTTAAATAAGCCTTTACATATATTACAGTCTTATATATAAGTACTTCAGTAGCCATGGTGATGGCAATGTTTAAGACACAACATTTCAAACAATATGAAATATAATTCAACAGTAAATTAAAAGCTACTCCGTGAATGCTTTCCCACTATAGCTACAATCCCTTCTCTAAAAATACACACACTTCAGTTTTTATCTACAATTCATATTAACTCATCCACATGGTAGTATCGTTCGGTCCATTCAATCATCGGTTTTAAACATCTTTGATCAACTGGCAAGCCACAGAATGTTGGGGTTGAGAAGGGATGACGTTTTGGACATCAAAGCATGACTCAGAGGTTTTCACTGAGTTCAATATCATTTAGTTGTTGGTCAGAGGTGAGGGTTAGAGAAGTCTCACCTTTGTACAGCTCCGGAGCACAAGGTTGCTTTGATCTGGTTACAGCTCTTGGGTGCACATTATGAGGTGTGGATGAGGAAGTGTAAGACACCCCCCCTCCAGCGGACAAAACCCCCAAAATATTAAGATCGAATTAAAGCCGATATCATTGATAATTCTATATTTACAAAATTGACCATGCGCGAGGCGTAATATCTGTCAACACAGTATATAAAATAGGCATGTTCCTATGTGATTTTACCTAAATAAAGGATTGGCTTTCGACCACTGTGGTTCTTATGCTGTTTGTTTTACCTTTTGCTGTAATATGTGTGTCTGGTGCGAGAATTAAAAGGCAGAATAAAGATTCGGCCAGTCTTGACCTTGGGCTAAAACTATTATGATATGGGGGTAGATGAAGTATTGAAGGATACTTCAGTCTTAACAAAAACATTTTTAGAAGTCTATTAAAGTTTAATCAAATGGTTTAGATCGCGGATGAGAACCAAGTTAATTGACCAGATCCTGGTGAAAGTTGGTGAAATGTCCCCCAAGTTCACTCAGCTTCAAATGGGTACTTCATTTGTGGAATAATTATTAAAGGCTATAATAATACGCCATAAAGTATTGCCAATGCTGGGGTTGGTGAGGGTGGCAAGAGAGATAGAAATAGAGAGAGAGAGAGAGAGAGAGAGAGAGAGAGAGGGAGGGAGAGAGAGAGAGAAAGAGAGAGGGAGAGAGAGAGAGAGAGAGAGAGAGAGAGAGAGAGTGAGAGAGAGCTTATAGGACTCCCGATTAAACATGATTTGCAGTCCTAACTTTTTACCTAATTTGAATATCTTTCTAAGAATTATTCGAATAGACATGTTTTGTTTAGATGGTTGCCAAGGAGTGATCAGAGGTTAAACCGAGATTACCTCGAGATGGTTCCAACTAAATACTACACTTGTTGCCCAGCCTTAACAGACGCAGGACTCAGGAGGTTTGGTGGTTGTTTATTTATCTGAATCAATGTAAGTCAATGTTTGTTTTATATTTTCAGTAACGATATTTTTAAAAATAAACATTAACACGTAAACGAGGATGTCAGGAGGCATCACATTTTAGAGTTGGATTTAAAGTAGGAAAATGAAATTTTAGATGAATTTTTTTACTGTTATTAAAAATGTGTTCATTTTTGGCGTAGTAATAAGTAATTTTCACCATAAAAAATTGGGTACTTTGGTATACATATTTTTGATAAATTAGCAAACCCGCCTCTTTTTGGAATGGACTTAAAGCTAAAAACTATACCTTATTTAAAAAGGGCATCCGCACCTATTCGATGGGCCCAACTGTGTGACATTCAGAGATCATAAGGATGGGCCCCCTCTTCATGCATAATTCTTTAAATATTTCACATTAGGATTCTGTAGGTTATGGGACCCCAAAGGTGTATAAGGTTAAATATTATACTACACAGGATACATAGCGAAAATCTATACCTGTATTAAATAAACACGGTCCTTCTCACTAACAAGGAATATACAGAAATGAGCCCCCTGTTCAATCTTACTACCATTAATTTTTTTATCAAAGTTTCCTTAAGTAATGGGGCCCCAAAGTGTAAGAAAGATAAAAAAAAATTTGTTACATGGCAATTTTTGTAAACACTATACATCATTTAATAAAAAGACCATGCCATCAATAATGTGGGGCATAATAATGTGACACCCAGAGGTCATACAGAAATGGGTTCCTTTATCATTCATAGTGCATTGGACTGTGCATTGGACTGTCGATCTGAGGGTCCCTGGTTCAATCTCCCGTGAGGACCAATTGATATTTCAGGTCATGGCTAACGTGCCCTCTATATCTCTCCCATGGTGCCTCCATGGCCATTGCACTATCGACTATGGTGGGGATGAAAGAACGGCAGCAAAAAAAAGCTGTCCAATTGATGGTTTATAGTAAATTACGATTCTGTTAGTTTTGGGTCCCCAAAGTGGAAAAAAAGTTTTAAAAACTAATTACAAATGATACATAGCAACACTTGTGCCTTGTTTAAAAAAGGACCGTTGCATATACAGGCGAGGGCGCGATAACGTTAAACTTAAGGACTAAATAAAATGCGTTCCTTTTTTTATGCATAATGCAGTAAATTTTTTTTATTTAATTCTCCTTAAGTTATGGATTTCCAAAGTGAAACCGAGGACAAATAATAAATTTAAATGGAAATATAGCGAAAAACTTACAAAAAAATAATGACCCCTGTATTAAGACGTGGCTATGAGAGTTACCCAATCATACACAATACATTGTCTTTGTGATTGATTTGACTCAAGTTTACAGTATCGAGGCGGTCAATCGACACAATTTTTTTTAATACAATAGATATATACAACAAAATACATAATTTAAAATAAAATGGCCCCTGCATTATAAGAAAGACACAAAAGACAGTTAGTAACTAAATTAGTAACCCATTTTTTTTGCCGACTATGTTTGCAGACTAAGAGTAGTAAGCAGTAATAGAGAACACTATGCATCAAGTACAATCGGATTATTTCCCCTGCCTATTAGATGTGTGTGTGTGTCTCTCTCTCTCTCTCTTTCTCTCTCTCTCTCTCTCTCTCTCTCTCTCTCTCTCTCTCTCTATATATATATATATATATATATATATATATATATATATATCTCGCTCTAGATGTCTCTGTTCTGATTTCTATTAAACTTTTTGGCCTCTAAAAGCAATCTCCTTAATAAAATAAAATATCAACAAAAGACTATCGAAAAATAAAAAAAGGTTTTTCAAAAATAGTACAAAATGCAATAAAAAGTAAACATTAAATCGTTCTTTACTCGGAGAAGGATGCCGAGAAAGGAATGGGCAGGAAATGCTCAGTTTCAAAAAATTGATTACAAGAATCACAGCCAAAATGTAGAAAATAATACAAGATTGAAAAAAAAAAAAGCAGCATTCTTTTTCAAATTATAAAATACACTAAGAATTGATAAATACATTTTTCATCATTTGGTAAATAAAGCGTGGGTGCCTTCCTGTATCACTTATCAAGCTCTATTTCACTCATTATATAGAGTAATAATTTCTCTATTATCTAATAAAGCTCTTTAACACTCATTTATTAATCACATCAACCACGCTTTATTCTCCGCGTGATGAAAAATGTATTTTTTTTTACTTTTTTTGTATGCATTTTATACTTTTTTTTTTTAAGAATCAAGTTTTTTTTTAATGTTCTTTTATTTTATTCCTGTTATAGTGATCTAAAAAAAAACTGGGTGCACCCTATAATCCGTAAAATACAGTAAGTTATGCACGGGGTGGGCCCCCCCACACACACACACTCCAACTAGTTGATTTTTTTTTCAATCTATTTATCGGTCTATTATCCGTTAAAAAAATCATTTCTTAGAAACCTACTTCTAAACTTCTATCAACATATTTCTTTCAGATGTTATATAAATTATACAAAAGGTGACAGGCATGTTACTTGTTTTATTTTTTTTCAATTTATGAAAGACGACTACATTGTACTATGTTTGTAAATGAAAATCAGCTGATCGGCTAACAGTCAGCTTACATATAGATCTACGGTTAATTCCAACTATATTCACGATTATTTTAAGCGATTAACACCTAAAAAAATAATTTAAATAGTTAATAAAGAAATTTAATATTAATTTTCTAATAATTCATATTATTTTTATTGTAACACACCCTCTTCGCAGCAACCTTCGGCAATTACTACGGCATAGGGCATGATGATATTTTCATAATAATAACCATTATTTCTTCCTGAATAAAATCTAGGTATCCAGTAAGCAGTTGTTTGTAAAGAATGTCAGTAACCAATATAATGTTTAACATTTCTTTCGCATTAAATTATATCAATCCATAGAATGTATTATTTTACTAAACAAAAATTAGCTGTTGGTAAACTGTCTGCTTACAAAAATTCTACGTTTTATTTACACCTGTATTTTAAATTATTCTTTAAGTGTACTATTATCATCTAAAAGATTTATCCATTTTATGGAAAATTAAATCATTTTATAGCTCTTAAGTCAACCATTTTTTTTTCAATACAGCTTCTATGATCACATCTATGATTATGATGAAGCTTCTTTTCTATGCTCACATCTATGATAATGATGAAGCCTCTTTTCTATGCTCACATTTATGATTATGATGAAGCCTCTTTTCTATGCTCACATCTATGTTAATGATGAAGCCTCTTTTCTATGCTCACATTTATGATTATGATGAAGCCTCTTTTCTATGCTCACATCTATAATAATTATGAAGCCTCTTTTCTATGCCCACATTTATGATTATGATGAAGCCTCTTTTTTATGCTCACATCTATGATAATGATGAAGCCTCTTTTCTATGCTCACATCTATGATTATGATGAAGCCTCTTTTCTATGCTCACATCTATGATTATGATGAAGCCTCTTTTCTATGCTCACATTTATGATAATGATGAAGCCTCTTTTCTATGTTCACATCTATGATTATGATGAAGCCTCTTTTCTATGCTCACATCTATGATTATGATGAAGCCTCTTTTAGATTCACCGCCACTATTTCTGCCTGAAAAGTTGGCAGAAGTCTAGAAAATAAACTAAGAAATCTTGTTAGTTTTATTAACGTGTAGAATACTAAGTAAAATCGGCCTCTGTATATTGAGTTCTTTAAAAAAAAATTGGTAATGAAACAAAAGACTAATGCGAATTGTGAATTTTTTTAAAAGAAAAATATGAAATAGTTTAATGCAGTATCATATACATGTTTTATATTAATTGTGATATGATCTTTTTTTTTTATTAATAAATAACTTTTTTTCTCCACGCTGTAAGGGTTTATGTTGAGCTAGATGTTCTTAGTAGAATTTATTCTGCTTATATTTATTTTTAAACATTTCTAAAATTAAAGGCCAAAAAAAAATATTTCTTGACATATTTTTTTTTCTAATTTAGTACTAAAATTTACAATGGAGTATAATTTTACATAGTCTGAAAGATATTAATAATTATGAATTTTTGACTTTACAATGTAATTTTAAGTCGTTTGGGTTCATTTATTAATTATTTCACTATGACTCACGTGTACAAACCGAAAAGTAATTAATTTTAGGGATGTGATGGAGCTAATGAAAATCCGCATCCGTCGGATTCGGATTTGGCAAATATAAATCCGTCGGATTTGAATGCGAAGCGGATTTGACGAATGGGGAGTATCTAAAATACGTTCATGACCAAATACGACGTCTAATCTGTGGACAGCTGAGTAAGGGTCCAGGAGTTTAGTTTTATTTGTTTTCTTTATTTCGAGTTTTCGAAAGTCTCTAGGTTTTTTAATTTTAGTTACGATTTCTACGGCCGTGTTTGTTCTGAAAACGGTAATTTTTCAAACGCAGTGGCTAGACGGACTTCGTATTATTTTTGATCGGGGTCTGTCTATAGATGTGCGCATGCGCGACAATCGAGATTAACTTCCAACTCTTTAATCGCTCGCCGACTTTAAACAACATCATAAATCTTTTAACATAATTTACTACCTTATTTTATCTTAACTCATTGGAAGAAAATGAATATAAACAGTAGACTGCATTTCCCACGAAAAATCCTATAATTGTATTAGTTAATTTTTTTCCAATGACGCACAGATAATAACTTTAAATAATTAGAGTTCTCATTCATTCTGTTTACAATAGAAACATACTTCTCCGATTATTAATTAACAGCAAATGACGTCATCAACTTTTAAAAGTTTTATAAACAAATAAAAAAAACCTGGTATAATTCTTTATAATCTTTATTAATAGTGAAAAATAAACTATATAGTGTTTATTTGTTTAAAAAATGTCACAAATGAAACAAAGAATTTGTCACTGTCTTTTTCACCCAAGACTTCGTTTTGTTGGTATTTAATATAAGTATAAGAAAAAAAAAAACGCGTATTTTATATGGTTTCTGGGAAAGGGGGGGGGGTAGATGCTAATTTAGCGCATAATTTTTTAATTTTTTCGTTAATTTTTGTAGTTTGAGTGATATTGTTTTCCTCCGACTTTATTAGGCTTGGACAGACCAGAAAAAGTAATAAAGCATAATTGCCGTGCGTGCGGACATCTTTACTCTTAATCTCAATTGGCGTGCATGCGCACATCTATAGACAGATCCCGAAAAAAAAATACGGCGTCCGTCTGTGCGAACTCTAGCCACTGCGTTTTTCAAATTCGAATCCGATCGAATTTTTTTTAAAAATCCGTCGGATTCGAATTTGCTCAAAAAACGTCGAAGTTCGAATGTCGTCGGATTCGAATTCGAACTTCGTCCCATCCCTAATTAATTTTTTCACATTTGTTTTACTAAAAAATATCACATTAAAAAGCATCTAATCACAAATGTAGATACACATATGTATACAGTTGAAGGCGTTTTTTTTTATAAAAATATGAAAAACATCGTTTATTGGGGGGGGGGGGGAACGTGCGGAGATCTATAATAAAAAAAAATACTAAAAATCACATGAACATCGTAATAAATTTCGTACATAAACATCGTACATAAACATCGTAATAAACATCGTACATAAACATCGTACATAAACATCGTAATAAGTATCGTACATAAACATCGTACATAAACATCGTACATGAACATCGTACATAAACATCGTAATAAACATCGTACATAAACATCGTACATGAACATCGTACATAAACATCGTACATGAACATCGTACATGAACATCGTACATAAACATCGTACATAAATATCGTACATGAACATCGTACATCGTACAAGCGTGAGTCCGTAGCACTTTTGCTTTAATCCTCATCGTAGTTGGGAAGTTTTCCTTTTTTATGATCTTTTTTTTATTTTCAGTCTCTCTCGGATATTGTCAACATGAGTATCAAGGAAGGATTTAAGAATTCAAAGCTGCTTATTAAGATTGCGTTGATAGTTGTTCTTGTTGCACAAGTTTTCAGGTTTGAGTGATACTTTGAACTATTTTTTTCTATATGCCAAGGTAATAAAGCCCTGCGTATTTGTCAGTTTTTGATGGCGTGTAAACATGTTTTGTAAAATTTAGTTGAAGGCCTGGGCGCGCAAGGCGATGGAAATAGAAATCTTGAAAACAGTCAGTACATTTATTTCCAACGATATCGTTTATTATTAAAATCTAGATGTACACTGATGAACCTTTGCATAGAGATATATTCCCTTAAATTTGATTGGTAGGAAAGGTTATTTTTGGTTTTGGGAAGATCCAATTTGTTCAGAATTGTATTAAAATTTAAAGGTGCAAAATGTCGTAGAAATACACACAAAAATATTTAAATGGAATTTTTCACATTTGGGTCATTGGGTGTCATGTTTGAAAACCGTTGAAACTATTAAAAACTGTAAATTTAAAAAAAAAACATTTATCGAATCAAAGCCGCCGGCAAGATGCCTTTTGAATTCTTGATTTCAACTTTCGATGTTACGCATTATATAAATACTAGTCGTCCCGCGGCATAGCATACACCGCCTTATCAATCAATATAATTACTGTAATTTTTTTTAAATTAGCAATCAAACAAAATAACAGACTGACATATTCGGAGAAAATACATACTATGCAAAGTTGAACTTTGACCTATCATTTGCAGAATTTATGGTCACTATCTGGCACCTTCCAGCAACGTGTGTTTTATTTTATTGTTTACAGATTTTTAGTTAATTCTTTGGATGCCTTGATTGTCGATGACTTAATTTTCTCTTCATTGGTTAGATATATTTTAATGCCTTGTTTTTAAGATCCGGATTTTTTTTATTCAGATTCTAACAAACACATTTCCGGAGTGAGTGTTTTAATTTGTATTGCTTTTTTTTTTTTTGGTTCACTTTGTGTCTGCATCAATCCACCCCATCTCCCAGCACACTATAGTGTTATTTTGATGTAACATTTTTTTTTCATTCAGGCCATGCCAATCTCCATATTACCTGTTTTGTGTATTTTTTTAGACTTGCTCAATACAGCTTAAGATTTTTTTAATATTACCTTCATCCTACACTATTCAGTACAGATAAATGTTAGTTAATATTTTTTTTTGTAATGCGTACATATTCTGAAACAGTTAACATTTGTTTGTAATGCGCCATACATATTTATAATTTAATTAATCGGGATTTTCCCCTAAACAGCAGCACAAAGATATCAAAACACAAGATTTCACCATATCTAATATTTTATTGTCTACACTTCAGCGTTGAATATCTTCTCTTGACCCACTTTAAGCCTAATGTTAGCGCCGGGCCCAGCCACAGCACTTTCACATTTTATCTATATTTATAGCCTACAACATTTTTTAAATTATAAAATTGGAAATCAGTTCAATATTACTTGATTCTTCACACATAATTGGATTTTTAAATGTGTTTTTATTTAAAAAAGAAATATTTTTTTTACAATAATCAGTTGACAGATTCTATTTTATGTACAGATTCCCTCTTTTTCCGCGATTAAACGGCTACAGAATTTACCGCGACTGGGGATAAATGAGAAATTAAAATAATCTGGTTTTATAAAAGAAATCAGAAAACAACGGGAGTTGTCGAACCTTGTTGAACGCGTTTTGCTTTCTGTGACGTAATCGGTAATTCTACAAACTCGAGAAATCTCTATATATATTGTTGAACGCGTCTTGCTTTCTGTGACGTATTCGGGAATTCTCGCAGGCCGCCGTTGCAAGGTTGGGCGAAGAGGAGAATAATATATATAGACTAGCTGTCCCCTGCGAAACCTTTGCATTGAGTTAGGTTCCCTCAGGCTTGATCGATAGGCAATGATATTTTTGGTTTCGGACAGATCCGATTTTTTTCATAACATTTATTACAATAGAAACATGAAATATGTTGCAGAAATAAAAAAAAAATTAAATGGAATTATTTCACATTTTAGCTTTTGCGTTTCATGTTAAAAAATCGCAAAAACTATTAAAAACTGAATTTAAAAAAAAAAAAAAATATCGAGTCGAGACGCGGGTAAGTAGTAGGCATCCGTCCATCTCGGAAGATGATAGTAGCGCTCTAAAGGTTAGTCATCAGTCGTGTTTTTGAGGGCAGGATTTGAAATGGCTCAGCAGACCGATCCTGGATCGACAGACTCTACCGCACTGACTACAGTTGAAGCTGGATGAAGGGTTGAGGGCCTGTTTCTGCTGTGTAATCTTACTTTTTAGTCTTTTTATTTCCAGCTGTTGGTTGCGTAGTTGTTCTCCATTTAGGATGCCTTTGTGAACGGTCGTCGGCGAGCTGTTCCCAATTGTCGAGGCTGATGCCAGTCAATTTGAGGTCGCGTTTGCAAACATCCTTGAAGCGCAGTTGCGGGTACCAACGGGGCGATGCCCCGTGGCCAGCTCGCCATATATGATGTTATTTGGTACGCTACCATCTTGCAATCGATGCACATGACCCAGCCATCGTAGACGTTTTTGGCACAGAAGGAGATGTATGCTCAGTGAGCTGGCTTGTTTGAGTACGGCAGTGTTGGTGATTTTGTCCTGCCATCTGATGCCAAGGATGCGTCGGAGACAGCGAAGGTGGAAGCTCTCGAGACGATTTTCCTGTTTGGTATAGGTAGTCCAGGCTTCGCTGCCATACCGTAGAGTGCTGAGAACACATGCCTGGTATACTTTGAACTTGGTGTTCAGTGTCAATTGGTTGTTGGACCATACACGTTTGCTTAGTCTGGCCATGACGCTGGCTGCTTTGGCAAGCCTCTTGTCGATCTCGTCATCCAGGGACAAACTGCTGGTGATGGTGGAGCCCAGGTATGTGAACTTGTCGGTGACCTCCAGAACGTCGTTGTCGATGGTGTTTGAGGGTGGAGCTGGGATGTCTTGACCCATGACGTTGGTTTTCTTGATGCTGATGGTCAATCCGAATTCTCTGCATGCTTGAGCGAAGCGATCCATCAGCAGCTGTATGTGTTCCTCTGTGTGTGCCGCCAGGGCCGCGTCATCAGCAAACATCATGTCTCTGACAAAAATAGTGCGAATCTTGGTTTTTTGCTCTTAGGCGGGCCATGTTCAGCAGCTTCCCGTCATTCTGGTGTGTAGGTAGACACCTTCTGCAGAGTCCATAAATGCAAAATTCAGCATCATAGAGAAAAATATGCCGAATAGTGTAGGCGCTAGAACACAGCCTTTGACTCCGCTTTTGATTGTGAAGGGTTCTGAAGTGTCCCCATCGTAGATGACGACTCCCTGCATATTATCGTGAAAGGAGAATATAATGTTGAGCAACTGAGGTGGGCAGCCGATCTTCTTCAGTAGCCGGAACAGGCCACTTCTGCTTACGCGAGACGCGGGTAAAACGCCATTTTAAATTCCTTTTTCCGCTTTCGATTTAATGCAGAACTCAGACCACTATTATTATATTATTTGTATTATTTCTTATAAAGTATTGTAAACACTCACTTGATCTGCTCTTGATCCGGCTCTTCAATCAAATTTAAGAACCCGTTGCGGCCCTTCAGTGGTTATATCTGCAATCTTTCGTAAAAACAACACTTTGCGTTAATCTTATTTGTACATGGCAAGGTGTGAAATAGAAAAAACTGGAGATCGATGATCTTTAGATGTCAAACTGTAAAGGAAAGGGCTAGTACTGGTGTATAATATGTATATACAGGTACACATATAACTGCAAATCATAGTGTTAGATATGTATTGAACACAGATAAATTAAATTTCGTTAACAGTACTTCTGTAAAATGGAAGAATAAATTAACAGTTCATGCGGTTTTTTTACCATTACGATGAAAAAAGTATCATCAGTTGTACATGTATTATCGAAATGTCACACATACACTCGAGATGGACACCATAAGCAGCAGTTAATGCATTGTGTATTTAAGTAACTAACGAGTATGCTCTATTGCAACATGTGTCAGAGTACTCGGGATGAATTTTTATGCTAAATCTGGAGCAGTCAATTCAGCACCTTCAATTAATTTATCATTTCTGTGTAGGCCTATGCTGGGATATTGCTCAAGGGAAAAAAGACGCGTGAGAACACTACATACAGAATAGACAGTATATGAAAAAAAGTTATCTTGTACTTTAATTTAACATGAAATGTGTAGTTAAAAAATGAAATATGTTTTTAGGGTCTCACACTTTTCAGAATGGTGGGTAAGAGAGTGGGCAACAAATATTTCTTGCGACTATAGCTAGCTACGACTCTACTGATAATATGGTGGCCATATGTTTGGAACCAGGAAGTCAAAATGGTACACACAGAACTCATTGAATAGCCACATTCTGTTCAATAATATTTTAGGGCTGGAGATGGGTTCCAGTTTTAATTCAAACTCGTCATAAAGGGAAGGAAACTCGTTGATTTAGTTATATTGGCCAGATTAGATTTAAATTATTACGATCGGGGGGGGGGGCGTAGTTCGAAGTTTGTTATTTAACTTTATATTTGGGAGGGGATGACGTTAAAATGATACCTTTTTATTTAGTTATTCATAAATTTGTATTTGTATGAAATGGGGGGGGGGTGGAAATAAAAATTACCATGGCCGGGGGGGGGGGGGTACCGAAAGTTTGACAGTTGTTGACAATGGGCAGTAGAAGGGGGGTTTCTCGCCAAATTAGAACATGTCCAAAAGATAGTTACAAGATTTAAAGACACACACGGCCACCTACAGAAAGTGAATCTAATTAAAAACTTATAAAAACGATTAAAAATGAAGTTTAGTCTTTTTTTCTGCTATGTGACTGTGTGACCATGTCTTTATTAAAATAATTTTTAGTTAATCTGTGATAACACAATACTAATTGTATCACTTTTCTCCTTTCTCTTCAAAAGTTGGATCGCTTTTACAACGTCTTCGTGGTTAAGGTTGCCAACCGGTTATTCTCTTGGACTGTGGAGAGGATGTACAGGGTCCATTTGTAACTTGGTAGACGGAACCAACCATGGTAAAATATTTACCATAAACTATATGTTTATCTCATTAGTACATTACATGACATTTTATCTATGACACCTCTATTAATGGTGCTTATCTCTTGTTGCATTTTATTAGTGACCCAATGACCTTTTTAAATCCTCTACATCTGAGACGTGTATAAACATGTTGACACAGTAGTGAGTGTTTACTGCCGAGATATGGGGATACTGGCCGAAATTAACCTTGTTGAAATTTTTCCGAGAAATTCTATAATCCCGGCATCACGAGATTCTATTTATACTTATAATGTACCTGTTTATTGAAAAATAAAAAATCACTCTTTCACATGAAGTTGATTTTTTTACTCAAATATCTTTTTAGGAAGAAGTGATTTTTAATTTTTATTTCACCTGTGTCGATGAAGTTAAAAATTTTTTTTTTTACAATGTTTTGTTGATCTGGTTGACTGTCAACTACCAGTATGTAAAATGCTACATGTGACTAATGGCGACTAATCAGCAGCCTCTCTATACATGTATATAGAAAGATGGATTAAAAATGATTAATACATGATTGATCGTTAATGGGTTTGTAAATAATAGATAATAGATTTATTAATTAATAATGTAACACACACACACACACACATACATATATATATATATATATATATATATATATATATATATTAGGGTGGGTAAAAAAAATTTTTTGGAGTTGGGAATTTGAAACACATTTAAAAAGTTGACTATGATCCTACTGATTGTAAAAATGTAAAATTTGTAAAAATCAGATAATGTCTTTCTCCCAACTTTTAATTCAAGGGGGTATGGGGGTGGGGGAAATGCACTATGTTTAAAAAAAAATAAAAAAATTTTGTTTACATATTTTAGATACTAATAATAGCTATGAATTAACTATATTGCAGAAAATTTTTTTTAGATCAATTAAAATGTATTTTCTGAATGTAACTCATTCAGAAAGTTCAATAATTTAAAAACTTAAAAGTCATTTTTCTCTGAAAAAATATTTTTGACATTTTGCTTTCCTATGGCAAGAAAATCTCAAAAACCACGTGTCAGATTTTGATAAAACTTGTAATTTATATTTAGAAGAGGTGCATTTATAGAATGTCAGAGGCTTTTCAAGAAATTTTAAGTCCTTTTTTTTTGGCAATTTTTAAAATTTTCAAATTAGCATTTTTTGCTAATTTTCACCATACAAAATTTTTTAAATTCATACAAAAAAATTTATTTATTACATTATCAAAAAAGTACTCTGACATTCCCTAAAGTAAGCTTTCCTAATTATAAAAATGTATGAATCAGTCCATAAATATTTCAGAAATATTTGCCACAAAAAGGTCATACATTTCAAGATGGCGCCCTGCCACACCCACAAATATCAATATTTTAATATTTTTTTTGCACAAAATTATTTTTAAATCTACTATATCATTACTAAGATATTAAAATGTCTTAAACTTTAATAATAAAAAAAGTTTTTGCTTTGACTCGGGTACCCCCCAATGTAAGACATTTTACAACATTTAGAATGTTTGGTATAAGTAATATAAAATTGTTAAATCTATAAATCGTTCATGCAAAATATACAATGTATATATGAATAATACTGTTTACGGATTGTCACAGGAAACTTGCTTTGCTTTCAACTTTCAGAAGAACATCCGTTAATTTCTTTGTTTGCAAAACCATCCCATGTAAAGAGCTATGTCCGTACACTTTCAAACTAACAGCAGTAACTTCTTTAATTGCTCTTTCAACAGCTTGAGAGTGACAAGGAATTTGATCCAGTATGATTGGGTTGTTGTGTTTAAGTTCATCATCACAAATATGTTCCAGCAGAGGAGGGGATGTCACTGCAAAAAGATCCCAGTTAATCATCTGATCATATGATTTAGCTACAATATTTAGGATTATGTCATTTTTGTTGAAAATTCTAACTCTGCATGGAGCTGGTTTATGTCGTGCTGTTATGATTTTATTTACTGCATACCTTCCAATTTCTTCATCAGCCAATATAATGTTTTCTGGATGTGCAAAGTAGCAGTTATTTTCCAGTACAGGCAATATAATAGATTGATCAGCAGTATCAAGGTTCTGAAGCAGTTGTATCATATAGAAAAAGTTTCTAGCCCCACTTTGACAAGATGGATCGCACAAATCCTGTTCGCTTTTTTTAACCATCTTTGCTCTCATCAGTATGTTCCTTGGCTGCCCTATCTCTGCAAATTTTTCAATGTCGACGCATCTTTGCTGGATCCAGAGCTGTAGATGGTGTTAACATGCCCTTCAACACAGCATTAATTAACGATAAGACATGTATCCCTAATGCTTAGTTTACATCGATCCACTTCTTTGCATAGTTCTTCATATTGATATCTGTTTTGTTCTTTGGAACATTCCTCATCGCTGGAGAAGTCTGCATCAAGTAGTTCATCATCTTCAGCATCCTGATCTGGAATATCATTATCTTTCTCATCATTGACGTTATCATGTGTGGTTCCTATCTGATCGCCACCCTGCATCAATGAATGTTTTCTTTTCTGTCGACTTTGTAATATTTTTGCTGTTTGCTTGTCAACATTGTCTATTAACATATTTCTTGCCGTCTTTTGATCCACCCAAAATGCCCACTCAAGTACAGGAATTTTTACTGATTGTGGACATTTACAGTCTCCTCTATCCCTAACACCTGCATCAAAACTTTTACATGGACATATGTCAAATAACTTTTTGAAGGAATTGTACCCCTCTTGAAAAGTAACCGATGATCGCTTTATATTTCTCAAGTTCATGACCTTTGGCTATAAGTCTTTTTACTCGAACAATTATACTGGTAATATCATATATATAGAACAGCCATGGGTAAACTACGTCCCACGGACCAAACCCGGCTCACCGTCGAGTTTGATGCGGCCCGCCACTCGTTGTAGCACTAGCATTTCTGTTATTGCAATTATCTTTATTTTAATTAGCATATGTCAACACCCGCCCGCCGGTCAAAATTACCTACCCAATGTAGCCCACGATATAGAAGATAGATTAATGTATTTAATTGGATGAATAAGTCGATAGAATAAAATTTACTTTCTTTTTAACTACAGATGGGCTAGCTACTACACAGGCATTCGGTATATTTGGTTTCGTCAGTCTGAACCTCGGTTGCCTTCTTCTTGTTCTAACCATGTTCTATGACAAATGTAAAGGTAACAGTGAGGCCACACTGGCTTCTGGGATATTGTTGATTATTTCAGGTAACGTAAATCAATTGTTAGCACAACAACAGTAGATTGTGTTTTGTTTCAGTATTATTAGATGCTTTTTTTTTTTTTAAAAAAAAAAGGCCATGTGAAATGTATTATAATGTTCTCATTTTAAAATTGTTCCAACAAACACTATCTCTTCCATAGCTGTCACCTGGCTAATTGCTGTGATTATATTTGGTGCCAGCTTCATCTTATTCCTTAATTTTTCTTTTGCTCTGGCCATCTGCGCCTTTTTGCTGGCTCTAGTGGCCGGGATACTTGTACTAGTGAGCACCAGAGGCGGAACAACAGTGGCAGCTAAATAGAAGAAAATTTATTGGATGATCTGATCTGGCTATTAGAGAGATATGTCTCAAGAAAGAGAGAGAGAGAAAGACACACAGACACAGAGAGATAGAGAGAGAGAGAGAGAGCGAGAGAGAGAGAGAGAGAGAGAGAGGGGGGGGGGAAGTGAGCCAAAATAATATAAAAGAAATATATTTGTATAGGTATATAGAACTTTAAGTTATTTTTTTTTATAGATAAATGGGAAATCTCCAGTGTAAAAAGTTGATGGTTTAAAGACCTGTGATCTTTACTGCTCACAAACTACTGTTTTGGAAAACCTCTTAAAATATACTTTAGACTAACTATATAAAATATACACACACAAAGATAGAATAATGTTTAATAACCAGCTGAACCCTGCAAAAACATTTGCATGGCGGTATAGTCCCTTAATTTCGATAAGTAGGCTAGATTATTTTTGGTATCGGGTAGATCCGATTTTTTCATGATTGTATTTTAAACTGGAATAGTAAGTAAAGTAAAGTTCCCTTCTTAGCCCTAACGGGCCATCGGGGCAGATGAAGTGTAGAATTCATCTGTTTCTATAACCTCGGCATATAAAGGGATTGTGTGGTTAGCACAACGCCCAGCCGCCTTTACTTCCCCAACTTTAAGTCAGGTACCCATTTAAAGCTGGGTGGACTTGTGGGACGACTATGCATCAAATTTTACCTGGAAAAATTCCATGGGCCTCACCGGGGATCGAACCCAGGACTCTCAGGTCGGCAGTCGAGTATCTACACCACTCGGCCATCCGTCCCTTAAACTGGAATACTGTTGTATTAATTCTTTTTAAATCGCTTTTCTATATATATATATTATTTGGTCTATAGATTACTCAAAATTAATCAGGTTATTGACCTAAGTTGAAGTTCAAATATAACACGTTTTTGAAATTGATAACAATAATTAGCACAAGCAAGTAAAAAGTGATTAATAATACATTAAACCACCGAAATGTATATCTATAATTGGAGAGATGGACTGAAAAAATGTCACCATCTTGCTGTGTATTACTTTAAAAAAAATGGTATATTTCTTTAATAAAGTTATTTAATAATTACTCATGCATCTTCATAGAGACAACACTGAACTAACACTTAAAATATTTAGAATACCTCATTAATATGGTAGACGATTCCACCCACTGAGATCAAAACTAATTACTGTAGCCCTAAGCTAGCCAGTTATTTACAGAGGCCATTGTTAAAAAGAATACTTGATTGACTCTTCCAACTACGGGCCTTGTTGTCTAGGATTGTTAAAATAGGATAACATTATTTGTACACCCACTATTTTATTTTGATTTGTAGTTATGTTTGAAAAAAAAATTGTCCCCAAACAAAAATACATGTCGTATTGAAATTATTGATGGTTGGTGTTTAGTATTTTTTACAAATTGTTTTGTTCTTCGATAAATTAATACGTGTATGTCATTCACTTATTTAGCAGTATTTCAATGATATGAGGAAATGGTATGAAGAATTGACACATACGTAGGTGAATTTCATCTCTTTGTGTTATACAGTGTCTGTGTATTGAAAAATACCATTATTATGTGTAAATCAAGTATTATCTCATTTAGTAAACACAGTCACAGTGCGTAATAAAGTATCAGCTCGTTTGTGCATAAACTTCTTACTATTCTTACTGGTTATAATGCAATATTAGTTCTGTGTTTAATAGACTAATATGTAATTTACTTGGCCGATAATATTTCAATATGAATTTAACTGTATTATTTTCAAATTATTAAACCATTAAAACAATGTTGTTTATTTCGGTAAATAATTTTCCTGATGCCCCTATTTATTCAGATTATAAATCTGTCAATAAGTTGGCCTTACAAATGATTAAAATTGTCTTTATTTTGGCTTCAGGGACTAAACAACGAGCTGATATGTATTATTTTGTTATCGAATTGCAGTCTTTGAATAACTTAATTCTAATGTGTGTGCATTCAAGTTGTAACTCTGAAATCAAAATTTAATTTGTTCCTGAAAGTGGTTCGAATTCCTAATTGCTACACAGATCTAATAAAGGAATTTTGTTTTTATAATAAATTATGAAATAAATAAATGAGATAATGGATTCCACAAGTTCAATTATTCTCTCTCTCTCTCTTGACGGGGGCCAGTATTTTCTCTACTCAAGTTGACACAAAAGATCATTAACCGTCTCTGTATGAGTAAATCTTCAATCGAAAGGGAAATGAAATGAGTAAAAATCAAAGCCAATAACAGCATTAAAAGCAATTGTCAGATTCCAAGATAATAGTCTATATGTTCACATCCCAATTGAAGGTTTTATAATAGTCTATAAATTAATATCACACTTGAAGGTTTTAAGTGCGTTTGGGTTAGAACGTTTGGCTCTAAGTATTAAGTGTTACTAAAGTGACAATGAATCAAAATAGTAAATGTATCTATTCAGTGAAAAAAATGTAAAAGTTAACTATCGTTGTTGAATATTTTTAGAGCATTTTCGAAAAAAAATGCTCTATTGTCCCCGTTTTGTCTGTCCGTCCGTCCGTCTGTCCGTCATCACCCTAGATCTCAACAACCATAAGTCCTAGACCCATGATGTATATATCATTTTGTAGGTCTTGGCCTGGCAAGAAATGACTTTTTTCCATTTCGCGATCTGACCTCTCAGGGCCGTAAAAGGGGCCTTAGTACCGTTTTTTACTATATAAGCTATATTAATAAAGGAGCGCTATATCTCAGCAACTATAAGTCCTAGACCCATGATGTATATATCATTTTGTAGGTCTTGACCTGCCATGTGTACATCAAAAGTTCATTTTGCGATAGGACCTCTGAGGGCCGGGCTTCAGGGCTCCTAAGGGGCTTATATATTATATATACACCTTGTACGTTCAATAACCCGTTCATTTGGTGCGAAATACTGCAGCACGTAGTTGCACCAAGATTTATTAAGAAACTCATCAAATGAAATAGTAAGCTTGTGTTCTGAGTTTAATTGAAAATATCAGAGCTATGCAACAATGGACGGAGTTTTCGGACGATTAAATGACTATAATTTAGAATGTTTTCAATTATGAGTCCTATTTCAGTAACCACAAACCACTTGTAGTTAGATTTAAGAGACAATAATTTTTTTTCAAATATAAAGAAACGTCTCTATAATTTTTTTTTTACAAATATATGCATTACACAATTGAATTTATAAACATTTCCAAAATTTACAAATATTTACTGAAAGCTAACAAACGTACTGATACATAACATGAAAATGCGCTAACACGTCCTGTGTCCAGAATGGAACAGGCTTACTTGCTTGTTTTCATCTCAATATATACAGTGTAGTTAGGACATTTACAACCAATGTAGTGCAAAAAGTTTAAACAAAAAATAATAGTCATGCAAAGCAGGGTACACTTTTTGGCCAATAAAAACTTTAAAGATGAATTATTTTTTTGCGCTACCAGGAGACTTTTTTTTTTTTACAGCGCATGGCATCAAAATACGAAATTACAAGAATTAGCGCAACGTGACGACACTAAATACATGTACTTTCCGTTAAGTTCCTGTACTAAAATATTTGAACTTTTTGCAAGATAAAACCAGAAAATGAAAGATGGTGGCTAGGAGTGGTTATGTATGGATTTAGTGTGTAAACTGTGTGACCTAGATTTCCTTGAGTCCATTGACCTGATAGTTCAAACCATTCATTTCTAACAACAAAGGAGAGAATGTGGGAGTAGCGGCGGTGGGGGGGGGGGGGGCAGAGAGACAATGTTTTAGGGGGGATGGGGAGGGTATGTGGTTTTTTTCAATAGTTTGCAGTCTTGTAATATATATGTATATATATTGTAGTTGATTAACCACAACAGTGTGTGACGTATACTGGTTAACTGTATACATTTGTTGGGTATGACTATTACCCACTGGCGGCGGAGCAGGGGCAGCGGCCCCCCCCCCCTTGAATTTCCAGTCTGTCCCCCGTCCCTAAAATTTAAACTTTGTTTAACTTTTTTAACTTTGTAATTCATTTTAGTTTATATGTATCATTTTCATTTTCATTTGATTTATTTCTTAAATTTAATATTTTAAAGAAATTATAATTAATTTACATTTTACCGTAATCAGTGAATCACATTATTGAGAATTGTTGTGGCATATTTTAAAACTAGTTGCAAGTACCCGGCTTTGCCCGGGTTCAAAATAAGGTTTTCTGTTTATTTAAGAAGCATAATTTGACGTTTAATTAAGATTTAAAATAAGATTTAAAATAAGACGCGTAAAAAAGGATTTATTTGCATGCAATAAAAGGGTGCATTTATCTTAAAGCAAAGGGATACACAACATATTTGGCAGTTCCTCTCTCCCCCCTCTCTCTCTTTCCCCCTCCCTCCCTTTCTCTCCCCCTCCCTCTCCATCCATCCCTCCCTCTTTCCCTCCCTCCCTCCCTCTTTCCCTCCCTTCTCTCTTACCCTCTTTCCCTCCCTCCACCCCTCACCACCCCTCTCTCTCCCTCCCTACCGGTTTCAGTTTCATGTTCATCATCATTCATGATAATTATCAGTAATTTTCTGATCTAATTTCACTATTAAATTTGTAAACAAATTGACATTACGAATCAGTTGACGACAGAAGTGCTCAATGTTCATTTTTATTTTTTTTAATATATTATTTTTTAATAATATCGATTAAATACTTGCTACAGAATTCCTATATTCTATTATTGAATTAAGGGGGTAAAAATTTGTCTTTCGTTCATATTTTGTCTTGCCCCCCCCCCGCCCCCTTAAAATATTTCGTTCCGCCGCCGGTGCAACTACCTTTCATTATGTTTTAACTTCTATGGCAGAGGTTCTCAAAAATGTCGTTTCATGTACTAAACTTGTGATAAATGTTCCGTGTTCGCGACCCACAATGACCCACTGTCACAAACTATGTTCCCTCTAAGCTGAGCGCGTGAGCGATCGCTCACACGAATTCAGAGCGTCGCTCATACTACACGTACGATCGCTCACTCCGACGGACGACATCGCTTAAATCGCTCACAAATTTTTGCCTCAAACAAAATGTCGCTCAGAGACAAAATTTTTTGCTCACTTCATACCACACCTTAGAGGGACCATTGGACTCACAAATAAACTTTTAAGAAAGAGAAATTCACTTCTGCATTCATCTTTTTCTGGATGGGTAAAATATAATTAATTATAATTTATATTTTGTTCTTAGATATTTTTTTTAAATCATTGTCTGGTTCAAGCTACCCACAACTACCCACATTTTTCTCAGGGGAGAAAATTACAGGAGTGGCTGGTTTTCGGTTCACGCCCCTTCGAGCACACGTGTGTTGGTCCGTGTCATACTATTGTTGAATACTGTCAATGGAATCTATCCCGATCTGACCCATCTACCCTGTCAGCTACGTCAACAACAAGAGATGTTTTATGTCAGCCAATTATAGTCAGCTAATACTATAGTCGGCTAATTTGTAGTGTGGGGAAAAAATATACTACAATTTAGACGTATTTTCTATCATAACATATTTGACATCAAAGTCTGATTATTTGTTAGAAGTTTGATAAGTCGGACTGCAGTGTGGCCCTATAAGATGTAATACTGGAACTTGTTTAATGTTGTGTATGTTGCCAATTTAGCCTTTTTATAAAGGGAGCAGTTATTCTGCGGTATGAAAATCGTGGAAAATTAAAACGAGAAACAAAGTACTTTAAAGAATTCTCTCAGTAAAATATGGCTCAAATGGGCGCAAGAATTGTTGTTCCAATCTTGAACTTTATAGAGAAATATTAGGCTAAATAAGAGATATGGATTTCTACTACTTAATATAAAAAAAAAATTCAGAAGATGTGCAGCCTGACCTATGACGTAATAATGACGTATTATTGAAGTTGTCATTAATAAAACATTATTAGTAAGTAAAAGTACTTTTAGGCATTTTTTTAAATCTAGCATTTTCTAGCATGTTTTCTTTTAAAATTTAGCATCTAAAACAGCATTACATTGGGCAACACTGTAAATCACAAAAGTCTATCGGTATTCAGTCATTGCAAAGATAGTATTTTTTTTTCATTAAATTTTTTTGGTTCAACTTGCAATGTTCTTTTCATTCTTTTTATAAGCTTTCATGAGTTCCGTTTATAATTATTGACTGAACAGTGGACATAATGTTAACTGATCAAAATAATAAAGAATAAAAAAAAAAAGACAAATTAAGTCATTACCAAAAAAAAAAAAACCACTTATAACATAAAGAAATAATCACACAATATAAATCACTGGTCTTCCGTCCATATTAAACTGGCCTATATCAATGATATATCCACAGAGAGTAATCACTTAACTTCATCTGTAGTATATTTCCTATGACGTCAGAACAGTGGTAGTGTACAATTTATCTGTTCCATATTAAGGGATGGTTGAGCCGTGTGGCTAATACAATGTCGAGCCACATTTTCTTCCCTGATATAATTGTGTCAGACAGCCTTTCAAAGCTGGTTGTACTGGTTGTACTTGTTGTACTTTCACCACGACCTCAATAAATTCCCCTAGGTTGACTGTCCAGAACTCTGTAACATAAAACCACCTGTACCCCATTTAACCTCATTCACTTTCAAAATATTTACTCAGCCTACTGCAAATGATCTTTAACCTTTTTCTCGCCACGGACCTGTCAGCGTTTGACAATTTCACCGCCTTCCTCAGGAAGAGATGTTGATTATCACTGGGCAACAGCCAAAAAAACGTCTGGGGTTTTTCAACTGATTTAGACTAATTTTGGTGTTCTGAGTCCGAATATCACGTTGATTTTGTTCGGTCAGGTCAACTTTTTGAGATACAGCCATAGACATACCTAACGAGCTATACATATTCTAATATCAGGGGGTTTTAAGTTCAATCATTTCTCTAAATTAGCTGCACAAAATTTAGCAGCAAAATAATCACAATTATAAAAACAGAGATAATTATATTTTATTTATAAATCATCAATCTGGATTTTCACATGATTATTTAATCATCAGCACTTGATTGTGTTAAATAAGCCAATAAAATTGTCAGGACAGTGAAAGTAGATAGACATAATATTGTTTAGATAGATAGACAGATAGATTGATGGATAGATAGATAAATAGATAGATAAATAGACAAACGAATCACACGGACAGTGAAAATAGGTCAGGAATGATGATTAATAGCAGCAGCGTGTAGAGTTAGATATTACATAATTAGACAGGTGAAGGAGGGGCGAAAGGGAAAGCTTGGTCAGTTGTAGGGTCGCGGAGATATACAGGTCACGACAGAAAGAGAAGGGGCAGTGTAGGTTTTGTTAAGTTTGAATAAAGTAGTCTAATTAGGAAGAAACGAAGAGATTAGTAGGAACTGTTTTATTGTATTGACAAAAGGGACAATTGATAGAGTAGACTTGATTAAATATTTGACGTTCACTATTGGATATTAGTGCTTTAGATCATTCAGTAAAGTGATTTTGATTCATAAAACGGAAGTGTTGTGAACTTGTTTTAGTTGTGTGAAAGAGTTAAAAATAAAAGAAAGTAGTTAAAACAATAAATAAAGAAGACCTTCGAGCCATCCCTGACACAAACTGATTTTAAATTTCACTGGCTTACACTCAGTTGCATCCAGCTATTACTTTCAGTTTATTGATATGGCTTCAGCGCGACGGTCATGCAGGAATAATCCTGACGTTTTTCTGCTGTGGAGAATAACACCACAGTAACACCACTGTAACACCACAGTAACACCAATGTAACACCAATGTAACACCACAGTATCACCACTGTAACACCATTGTAGCACCACAGTAACACCACTGTAACACCAATGTAACACCACAGTAACACCACTGTAACACCAATGCAACACCACTGTAACACCATTGTAACACCACAGTAACACCACAGTAACACCACTGTAACACCATTGTAACACCACAGTAACACCACAGTAACATCACAGTAACACCATTGTAACACCACAGTAAATAGAAAGGGATTAATTATGTTTCTTGGGTGGCCTAGTACCATCGATCCACGGACCGTTACCTGTTCGCGGCCCGGGTTGGAGTTAAAGAGGCAGCAGATAAACCGTCCGAAAAATAAAAAATTGCAAATCGTCACTTAGCATTTTAAACAGTACACATCAAATTACGAGAACTTTTTGGCATATAGTTGATCTATAGTAGATTTATCAAACGTATATGAACTATTTCATTCAGTAGAAACATTTATACAGAGAGCATACAAATAGACTGAAATAAACCCTCATGGACTGGTGTCATGTCCTAATAGGTGAAATAGTCGAATAGATTATACCTAGGTTATTTTCAACATTTATTAAAGACCATGTTTCAGTAAGTTGGCTTATGTTATGACATTCACTATATGTTAAAGTGTATTACTGTTTAATAATATATATGACTTGCTGTTTTAGTTTACATATGTAAGTCTGTGTA
The DNA here is from genome assembly GCA_021962125.1 of Bulinus truncatus. Taxonomy (NCBI): domain Eukaryota; kingdom Metazoa; phylum Mollusca; class Gastropoda; family Planorbidae; genus Bulinus; species Bulinus truncatus. Next base: position 2,583,029 of record JAGDYQ010000106.1, on the reverse strand, counting down.
TGCCAAATCTGCTGGGGCAATACGAATGGAAAGGAAAAGCGCAATTTGCAATGGTGTTTATAATATGGAAATACAATATTGTATTAAAAGTGCATCGGGAATTCGATCCTGAGCAAATAACATTATTAGTGGTAATATTATTGCTAATTAAATTGCTCCTTCAATTATTGTGGACTTATTACTTCACATATTACTCAAATGTTACTTTCAGACTGACACACATGTCCATTAAAGAAGATATAACAGTCACCATTTGATGAGTTAACATTTATTAACACAAACATAAGAATAATCTTTAAAAAAATCCATACAAGAAAACATTCTAAGTACTATATCATCACTTCCATTATACTTAAATATCATCTTTTTTCAGAAAACCATCTTACTGTCTCCACTGTGAGCCTCTCCTTTTCTCCAACTTCTTCACCCCTGGTCAGCATTTTCATTTGCCCTCAATTCTCCACCACTAGCCCGCTTTTTCAAACTCAGTAACTCACAACATGCACTTGACCAAAAGTTATAACAGAGTTATGAAAGATTTCACTAACTTGGGGACAAAAGAACTGCATCACTTTGTAGGTACCTCATCACTAGGGAGCGACCGATAATCGGATCGGTATCGGTATCGGACCGATATTGGCACTATCGGTTAATATCGGATCGGCCGATTGTTGTAGGGAACGACCGATAGTCGAACCGATATTGGCAGTATGGGTTAACTATTGGACCGGCCGTTTTTTGGCTGCCGATACATTGTTTTTTTTTCACAACAGAGTTGCAGAAAAAAAAATCAGTAAATAACCCAATTCTATAACCAGATCAGACAAGATTTAAAAAAGAAAGGAAAAAAAAAACCCGTACACAGAAACTGTTATGTCTTCATAACATTACATCAGAGATATGACCTTGAAACAATAGGATTGGCATTTCTTAATTCTAATGTATGACCTTGAATGATACAATTGGTGAACATCTGTGTGTATTTTGTTTGGGGGGGGGGTAAACAAGACACGCGTGGGCGAAGTGTTACAAAATATGTGAACATGGGTTGACATACGTCATACAGCACGCATACAGCACCAGAAAAACACGTGTTTGGCATTGTTGTTGCTTAAAGGGCTGTCCATTAATTACGTCAACAAAATAGGGGGGAGGGGGGTCAGAAAATATTTGACAATTGTTGACAAGGGGGAGGGGGGGGTCAAGAAAAGTTGACGTCAACAATGTTACTTTTTTTAATTTAATATAATTACTTAATAAATAGGAAAATTAAGCAGCGTTTGTAGTTCTGTGTTTCACACTCGCTTAACATTCAGTATTTTTTATTAAACTAACTATATGCCTACTAATTTTGCCACATAAACATATTGGAAGCCACCTTTTTTAGGGGGGGATAATCAAATGTTGACGTAATTTTATAGGGGGGGGGGTCTCTGGAAGTTTGACAAGTTGTTGACAAGGGGGAGGGGCGGGAGGTAAAAATCGCCAAAAATTTGTTGACATAAATAATGGACAGCCCCTAAAAAGAAAATATCGGTATCGGACTATCGGTAAAAATGCATATCGGTCGCTCCCTACTCATCACTATCTGCAATGCGTTCAGTCGGTATTGATACCAGCTTCGTTGAAGTTGATCCAGTATCATAGGTTCAATTGCCGTCATTTGCTGAAACTAAATGTATTGTTGATGCCTTTTAGGTCGTCAAAGATGCAGCCGAGCGGTCAGTTGCACTGATGTCATTATATAATAGGTCAATCACTAAAACGGAATCTGAAATGCAGGTATTGCTGCAAGCTGTAGAAGAGCACAGACAGAGAGTGCCAAATTTGAGAAAAATACACTGATGTTATATGAAAAGCGTTGAACTGACGATCATTAGAAACGTGTACTTGTTTATGTTTATAATACAATGTATGCATAAATAAACAAGCAGTATTTGTTGCATATCATTATATTTTATGTTATTTAACATTTCAACATGTATAATTTGCTGTGATTAATGTTCAATGTTTTTTTTAAGATAATGTTTAATTTAATGTTTTTATTATAATAATTCATGTTAGTAAGATATGAATAGGTAGAAAAAAATGACAATCCTTAGTCTTCCGTTGTAGTCAAGTAAGCTGTGATATTTCACAGAAATCATTTAATGTAAAAAGGAAATTCATTTGAATTTAAATAAAACAAACATAATATATATCTTTTAAAAAACAATAACAAAAGATCTGTAAAGGTTATCAGTCCTTTGCCCACCCCTAGCTACGCCTTTGCTTCCTCCGCCCCCTCTCCCCACTCAAGACTTCCCTGCCATAGACATTATAGCAGACCATACAGTAATTTATAGCAGCCCATACAGTAATTTATAGCAGACCATACAGTAATTTATAGCAGACCATACAGTAATTTATAGCAGACCATACAGTAATTTATAGCAGACCATACAGTAATTTATAGCAGACCATACAGTAATTTATAGCAGACCATACAGTAATTTATAGCAGACCATACAGCCATACAGTAATTTATAGCAGACCATACAGCCATACAGTAATTTATAGCAGACAATACAGTAATTTATAGCAGACCATACAGTAATTTATAGCAGACCATACAGTAATTTATAGCAGACCATACAGCCATACAGTAATTTATAGCAGATCATACAGTAATTTATAGCAGACCATACAGTAATTTATAGCAGACCATACAGTAATTTATAGCAGACCATACAGTAATTTATAGCAGACCATACAGTAATTTATAACAGACCATACAGTGATTTATAGCAGACCATACAGTGATTTATAGCAGACCATACAGTAATTTATAGCAGACCATACAGCCATACAGTAATTTACAGCATACCATAGAGTAATTTATAGCAGACCAAACAGCCATACAGTAATTTATAGCAGACCATACAGTAATTTATAGCAGACCATACAGCCATACAGTAATTTATAGCAGACCATACAGCCATACAGTAATTTATAGCAGACCATACAGCCATACAGTAATTTATAGCAGACCATACAGCCATACAGTAATTTATAGCAGACCATACAGCCATACAGTAATTTAAAGCAGATCATACAGTAATTTATAGCAGACAGTACAGTAATTTATAGCAGACCATACAGCCATACAGTAATTTATAGCAGACCATACGGTAATTTATAGCAGACCATACAGTAATTTATAGCAGACCATAAAGTAATTTATAGCAGACCATACAGTAATTTATAGCAGACCATACAGTAATTTATAGCAGACCATACAGTAATTTATAGCAGACCATACAGTAATTTATAGCAGACCATACAGTAATTTATAGCAGACCATACAGTAGGTTATAGCAGACCATACAGTAATTTATAGCAGACCATACAGTAATTTATAGCAGACCATACAGTAATTTATAGCAGACCATACAGTAATTTATAGCAGACCATACAGTAATTTATAGCAGACCATACAGTAATTTATAGCAGACCATACAATAATTTATAGCAGACCATACAGTAGGTTATAGCAGACCATACAGTAATTTATAGCAGACCATACAGTAATTTATAACAGACCATACAGTAATTTATAGCAGACCATACAGTAATTTATAGCAGACCATACAGTAATTTATAGCAGACCATACAGTAATTTATAGCAGACAATACAGTAATTTATAGCAGACCATGCAGTAATTTATAGCAGACTATACAGTAAGTAATAGCAGACCATGCAGTAATTTATAGCAGACCATACAGTAAGTTATAGCAGACCATACAATATTTTATAGCATATACAGTAGTTTATAGCAGACCATACAGTAATTTATAGCAGACCATACAGTAATTTATAGCAGACCATACAGTAATTTATAGCAGACCATACAGTAATTTATAGCAGACCATACAGTAAGTTATAGCAGACCATACAGTAATTTATAGCAGACCATACAGTAATTTATAGCAGACCATACAGTAATTTATAGCAGACCATACAATAATTTATAGCAGACCATACAGTAATTTATAGCAGACCATACAGTAATTTATAGCAGACCATATAGTAAGTTATAGCAGACCATATAGTAATTTATAGCAGACCATATAGTAAGTTATAGCAGACCATACAATATTTTATAGCATATACATTAATTTATAGCAGACCATACAGTAATTTATAGCAGACCATTCAGTGATTTGCAGCAGACCATACAGTAATTTATAGCAGACCATACAGTAATTTATAGCAGACCATACAGTAATTTATAGCAGACCATACAGTAATTTATAGCAGACCATACAGTAATTTATAGCAGACCATACAGTAATTTATAGCAGACCATACAGTAAGTTAAAGCAGACCATACAGTAAGTTATAGCAGACCATACAGTAATTTATAGCAGACCATACAGTAATTTATAGCAGACAATACAGTAATTTATAGCAGACCATGCAGTAATTTATAGCGGACCATACAGTAATTTATAGCGGACCATACAGTAATTTATAGCAGACCATACAGTAATTTATAGCAGACAATACAGTAATTTATAGCAGACCATATAGTAAGTTATAGCAGACCATACAGTAATTTATAGCAGACCATATAGTACGTTATAGCAGACCATACAGTAATTTATAGCAGACCATATAGTAAGTTATAACAGACCATACAATATTTAATAGCATATACAGTAATTTATAGCAGACCATACAGTGATTTATAGCAGACCATACAATATTTTATAGCTTATACAGTAATTTATAGCAGAACATATAGTGATTTATAGCAGACCATACAATATTTTAAAGCATATACAGTAATTTATAGCAGACCATACAGTGATTTATAGCAGACCATACAATATTTTATAGCATATACAGTAATTTATAGCAGACCATACAGTGATTTATAGCAGTCCATACAATATTTTATAGCATATACATAAATTTATAGCAAACCATACAGTAATTTATAGCAGACCATACAGTAATTTATAGCAGACCATATAGTAAGTTATAGCAGACCATACAGTAATTTATAGCAGACCATACAGTAATTTATAGCAGACCATACAGTAATTTATAGCAGACCATTCAGAGATTTGCAGCAGACCATATAGTAATTTATAGCAGACCATACAGTAATTTATAGCAGACCATACAGTAATTTATAGCAGACAATACAGTAATTTATAGCAAACCATATAGTAAGTTATAGCAGACCATACAGTAATTTATAGCAGACCATATAGTACGTTATAGCAGACCATACAGTAATTTATAGCAGACCATATAGTAAGTTATAACAGACATACAATATTTAATAGCATATACAGTAATTTATAGCAGACCATACAGTGATTTATAGCAGACCATACAATATTTTATAGCTTATACAGTAATTAATAGCAGAACATATAGTGATTTATAGCAGACCATACAATATTTTATAGCATATACAGTAATTTATAGCAGACCATACAGTGATTTATAGCAGTCCATACAATATTTTATAGCATATACATAAATTTATAGCAGACCATACAGTAATTTATAGCAGACCATACAGTAATTTATAGCAGACCATATAGTAAGTTATAGCAGACCATACAGTAAATTATAGCAGACCATACAGTAAGTTATAGCAGACCATACAGTAATTTATAGCAGACCATACAATATTTTATAGCATATACAGTAATTTATAGCAGACCATACAGTAATTTATAGCAGACCATTCAGAGATTTGCAGCAGACCATATAGTAATTTATAGCAGACCATACAGTAATTTATAGCAGACCATATAGTAATTTATAGCAGACCATACAGTAATTTATAGCAGACCATACAGTAAGTTATAGCAGACCATACAATATTTTATAGCATATACATTAATTTATAGCAGACCATACAGTAATTTATAGCAGACCATTCAGTGATTTGCAGCAGACCATACAGTAATTTATAGCAGACCATACAGTAATTTATAGCAGACCATACAGTAATTTATAGCAGACCATATAGTAATTTATAGCAGACCATATAGTAAGTTATAGCAGACCATACAGTATTTTATAGCAGACCATACAGTAATTAAAAGCAGACCATATAGTCATTTATAGCAGACCATACAGTAAATTATAGCAGACCATATAGTAAGTTATAGCACACCATACAGTAATTTATAGCAGACCATATAGTAAGTTATAGCAGACCATATAGTAAGTTATAGCAGACCATACAGTAATTTATAGCAGACCATACAGTAATTTATAGCAGACCATATAGTAAGTTATAGCAGACCATACAGTAATTTATAGCAGACCATATAGTAAGTTATAGCAGACCATACAGTAATTTATAGCAGACCATATAGTAAGTTATAACAGACAATACAATATTTTATAGCATATACAGTAATTTATAGCAGACCATACAGTGATTTATAGCAGACCATAAAATATTTTATAGCTTATACAGTAATTTATAGCAGACCATACAGTAATTTATAGCAGACCATACAGTAATTAATAGCAGACCATACAGTAATTTATAGCAGACCATATAGTAAGTTATAGAAGACCATATAGTAATTTATAGCAGACCATATAGTAAGTTATAGCAGACCATACAATATTTTATAGCATATACATTAATTTATAGCAGACCATACAGTAATTTATAGCAGACCATTCAGTGATTTGCAGCAGACCATACAGTAATTTATAGCAGACCATACAGTAATTTATAGCAGACCATACAGTAATTTATAGCAGACCATATAGTAAGTTATAGCAGACCATATAGCAATTTATAGCAGACCATACAGTAATTTATAGCGGACCATACAGTAATTTATAGCAGACCATACAGTAATTTATAGCAGACAATACAGTAATTTATAGCAGACCATATAGTAAGTTATAGCAGACCATACAGTAATTTATAGCAGACCATATAGTACGTTATAGCAGACCATACAGTAATTTATAGCAGACCATATAGTAAGTTATAACAGACCATACAATATTTAGTAGCATATACAGTAATTTATAGCAGACCATACAGTGATTTATAGCAGACCATACAGTAATTTATAGCAGACCATATAGTAAGTTATAGCAGACCATATAGCAATTTATAGCAGACCATACAGTAATTTATAGCAGACCATACAGTAATTTATAGCAGACCATACAGTAATTTATAGCAGACCATACAGTGATTTATAGCAGACCATACAATATTTTAAAGCATATACAGTAATTTATAGCAGACCATACAGTAATTTATAGCAGACCATACAGTAATTTATAGCAGACCATACAGTAATTTATAGCAGACCATACAGTAATTTATAGCAGACCATATAGTAAGTTATAGCAGACCATATAGTAATTTATAGCAGACCATATAGTAAGTTATAGCAGACCATACAATATTTTATAGCATATACATTAATTTATAGCAGACCATACAGTAATTTATAGCAGACCATTCAGTGATTTGCAGCAGACCATACAGTAATTTATAGCAGACCATACAGTAATTTATAGCAGACCATACAGTAATTTATAGCAGACCATACAATATTTTATAGCATATACAGTAATTTATAGCAGACCATACAGTAATTTATAGCAGACCATTCAGAGATTTGCAGCAGACCATATAGTAATTTATAGCAGACCATACAGTAATTTATAGCAGACCATATAGTAATTTATAGCAGACCATACAGTAATTTATAGCAGACCATATAGTAAGTTATAGCAGACCATACAGTAATTTATAGCAGACCATATAGTAAGTTATAACAGACCATACAATATTTAATAGCATATACAGTAATTTATAGCAGACCATACAGTGATTTATAGCAGACCATACAGTAATTTATAGTAGACCATATAGTAAGTTATAGCAGACCATATAGCAATTTATAGCAGACCATACAGTAATTTATAGCAGACCATACAGTAATTTATAGCAGACCATATAGTAAGTTATAGCAGACCATACAGTAATTTATAGCAGACCATATAGTAAGTTATAGCAGACCATACAGTAATTTATAGCAGACCATATAGTAAGTTATAACAGACAATACAATATTTTATAGCATATACAGTAATTTATAGCAGACCATACAGTGATTTATAGCAGACCATAAAATATTTTATAGCTTATACAGTAATTTATAGCAGACCATATAGTAATTTATAGCAGACCATATAGTAAGTTATAGCAGACCATACAGTAATTTATAGCAGACCATATAGTAAGTTATAGCAGACCATACAGTAATTTATAGCAGACCATACAGTGATTTATAGCAGACCATACAATATTTTAAAGCATATACAGTAACTTATAGCAGACCATACAGTGATTTATAGCAGACCATACAATATTTTAAAGCATATACAGTAATTTATAGCAGACCATACAGTAATTTATAGTAGACCATGCAGTAATTTATAGCAGACCATACAGTAATTTATAGCAGACCATACAGTAATTTATAGCAGACCATACAGTAATTTATAGCAGACCATACAGTAATTTATAGCAGACCATACAGTAAGTTATTGCAGACCATACAGTAATTTATAGCAGACCATATAGTAATTTATAGCAGACCATACAGTAATTTATAGCAGACCATACAGTAATTTATAGCAGACCATATAGTAATTTATAGCAGACCATACAGTAATTTATAGCAGACCATACAGTAAGTTATATCAGACCATACAATATTTTATAGCATATACATTAATTTATAGCAGACCATACAGTAATTTATAGCAGACCATACAGTAATTTATAGCAGACCAAACAGTAATTTATAGCAGACCATACAGTAAGTTATAGCAGACCATACAGTAAGTTATAGCAGACCATACAGTAATTTATAGCAGACCATACAGTAATTTATAGCAGACCATACAGTAATTTATAGCAGACCATGCAGTAATTTATAGCAGACCATACAGTAATTTATAGCAGACCATACAGTAATTTATAGCAGACCATACAGTAATTTATAGCAGACCATACAGTAATTTATAGCAGACCATACAGTAATTTATAGCAGACCATACAGTAAGTTATAGCAGACCATACAGTAAGTTATAGCAGACCATACAGTAAGTTATAGCAGACCATACAGTAAGTTATAGCAGACCATACAGTAATTTATAGCAGACCATACAGTAATTTATAGCAGACCATACAGTAATTTATAGCAGACCATACAGTAATTTATAGCAGACCATACAGTAATTTATAGCAGACCATACAGTAATTTATAGCAGACCATACAGTAATTTATAGCAGACCATACAGTAATTTATAGCAGACCATACAGTAATTTATAGCAGACCATACAGTAAGTTATAGCAGACAATACAGTAAGTTATAGCAGACCATACAGTAAGCTATAGCAGACCATACAGTAATTTATAGCAGACCATACAGTAATTTATAGCACACCATACAGTAATTTATAGCAGACCATGCAGTAATTTATAGCAGACCATGCAGTAAATTATAGCAGACCATACAGTAATTTATAGCAGACCATACAGTAATTTATAGCAGACCATACAGTAATTTATAGCAGACCATACAGTAATTTATAGCAGACCATACAGTAATTTATAGCAGACCATACAGTAATTTATAGCAGACAATACAGTAATTTATAGCAGACCATACAGTAATTTATAGCAGACCATACAGTAATTTATAGCAGACCATACAGTAATTTATAGCAGACCATGCAGTAATTTATAGCAGACCATGCAGTAATTTATAGCAGACCATACAGTAATTTATAGCAGACCATACAGTAATTTATAGCAGACCATACAGTAATTTATAGCAGACAATACAGTAATTTATAGCAGACCATACAGTAATTTATAGCAGACCATATAGTAAGTTATAGCAGACCATATAGTAATTTATAGCAGACCATATAGTAAGTTATAGCAGACCATACAATATTTTATAGCATATACATTAATTTATAGCAGACCATACAGTAATTTATAGCAGACCATTCAGTGATTTGCAGCAGACCATACAGTAATTTATAGCAGACCATACAGTAATTTATAGCAGACCATACAGTAATTTATAGCAGACCATACAGTAATTTATAGCAGACCATACAGTAATTTATAGCAGACCATACAGTAATTTATAGCAGACCATACAGTAAGTTATAGCAGACCATACAGTAAGTTATAGCAGACCATACAGTAATTTATAGCAGACCATACAGTAATTTATAGCAGACCATACAGTAATTTATAGCAGACCATACAGTAATTTATAGCAGACCATACAGTAATTTATAGCAGACCATACAGTAATTTATAGCAGACCATACAGTAATTTATAGCAGACCATACAGTAATTTATAGCAGACCATACAGTAATTTATAGCAGACCATACAGTAATTTATAGCAGACCATATAGTAAGTTATAGCAGACCATATAGTAATTTATAGCAGACCATACAGTAATTTATAGCAGACCATACAGTAATTTATAGCGGACCATACAGTAATTTATAGCAGACCATACAGTAATTTATAGCAGACCATACAGTAATTTATAGCAGACCATATAGTAAGTTATAGCAGACCATATAGTAATTTATAGCAGACCATATAGTAAGTTATAGCAGACCATACAGTAATTTATAGCAGACCATATAGTAAGTTATAACAGACAATACAATATTTTATAGCATATACAGTAATTTATAGCAGACCATACAGTGATTTATAGCAGACCATAAAATATTTTATAGCTTATACAGTAATTTATAGAAGAAAATATAGTGATTTATAGCAGACCATACAATATTTTAAAGCATATACAGTAATTTATAGCAGACCATACAGTGATTTATAGCAGACCATACAATATTTTATAGCATATACAGTAATTTATAGCAGACCATACAGTGATTTATAGCAGACCATACAATATTTTATAGCATATACAGTAATTTATAGCAGACCATTCAGTGATTTGTAGCAGACCATACAGTAATTTATAGCAGACCATACAGTAATTTATAGCAGACCATACAGTAATTTATAGCAGACCATACAGTAATTTATAGCAGACCATACAGTAATTTATAGCAGACCATTCAGAGATTTATAGCAGACCATATAGTAATTTATAGCAGACCATACAGTAATTTATAGCAGACCATACAGTAATTTATAGCAGACCATACAGTAATTTATAGCAGACCATATAGTAAGTTATAGCAGACCATACAGTAATTTATAGCAGACCATATAGTACGTTATAGCAGACCATACAGTAATTTATAGCAGACCATATAGTAAGTTATAACAGACATATAATATTTAATAGCATATACAGTAATTTATAGCAGACCATACAGTGATTTATAGCAGACCATACAATATTTTATAGCTTATACAGTAATTTATAGCAGAACATATAGTGATTTATAGCAGACCATACAATATTTTATAGCATATACAGTAATTTATAGCAGACCATACAGTGATTTATAGCAGACCATACAATATTTTATAGCATATACATAAATTTATAGCAGACCATACAGTAATTTATAGCAGACCATACAGTAATTTATAGCAGACCATATAGTAAGTTATAGCAGACCATACAGTAAATTATAGCAGACCATACAGTAAGTTATAGCAGACCATACAGTAATTTATAGCAGACCATACAATATTTTATAGCATATACAGTAATTTATAGCAGACCATACAGTAATTTATAGCAGACCATTCAGAGATTTGCAGCAGACCATATAGTAATTTATAGCAGACCATACAGTAATTTATAGCAGACCATACAGTAATTTATAGCAGACCATACAGTAATTTATAGCAGACCATACAGTAAGTTATAGCAGACCATACAATATTTTATAGCATATACATTAATTTATAGCAGACCATACAGTAATTTATAGCAGACCATTCAGTGATTTGCAGCAGACCATACAGTAATTTATAGCAGACCATACAGTAATTTATAGCAGACCATACAGTAATTTATAGCAGACCATATAGTAATTTATAGCAGACCATATAGTAAGTTATAGCAGACCATACAGTAATTTATAGCAGACCATACAGTAATTTATAGCAGACCATATAGTAAGTTATAGCAGACCATACAGTAATTTATAGCAGACCATATAGTAAGTTATAGCAGACCATACAGTAATTTATAGCAGACCATATAGTAAGTTATAACAGACAATACAATATTTTATAGCATATACAGTAATTTATAGCAGACCATACAGTGATTTATAGCAGACCATAAAATATTTTATAGCTTATACAGTAATTTATAGCAGACCATATAGTAATTTATAGCAGACCATATAGTAAGTTATAGCAGACCATACAGTAATTTATAGCAGACCATATAGTAAGTTATAGCAGACCATACAGTAATTTATAGCAGACCATACAGTGATTTATAGCAGACCATACAATATTTTAAAGCATATACAGTAATTTATAGCAGACCATACAGTAATTTATAGCAGACCATACAGTAATTTATAGCAGACCATACAGTAATTTATAGCAGACCATACAGTAATTTATAGCAGACCATATAGTAAGTTATAGCAGACCATATAGTAATTTATAGCAGACCATATAGTAAGTTATAGCAGACCATACAATATTTTATAGCATATACAGTAATTTATAGCAGACCATACAGTAATTTATAGCAGACCATACAGTAATTTATAGCAGACCATACAGTAATTTATAGCAGACCATACAGTAATTTATAGCAGACCATACAGTAATTTATAGCAGACCATATAGTAAGTTATAGCAGACCAAATAGCAATTTATAGCAGACCATACAGTAATTTATAGCGGACCATACAGTAATTTATAGCAGACCATACAGTAATTTATAGCAGACCATACAGTAATTTATAGCAGACCATACAGTAATTTATAGCAGACCATACAGTAATTTATAGCAGACCATATAGTAAGTTATAGCAGACCATACAGTAATTTATAGCAGACCATATAGTAATTTATAGCAGACCATACAGTAATTTATAGCAGACCATACAGTAATTTATAGCAGACCATACAGTAATTTATAGCAGACCATATAGTAAATTATAGCAGACCATACAGTAATTTATAGCAGACCATATAGTAATTTATAGCAGACCATACAGTAATTTATAGCAGACCATACAGTGATTTATAGCAGACCATACAATATTTTAAAGCATATACAGTAATTTATAGCAGACCATACAGTAATTTATAGCAGACCATACAGTAATTTATAGCAGACCATACAGTAATTTATAGCAGACCATACAGTAATTTATAGCAGACCATATAGTAAGTTATAGCAGACCATATAGTAATTTATAGCAGACCATATAGTAAGTTATAGCAGACCATACAATATTTTATAGCATATACATTAATTTATAGCAGACCATACAGTAATTTATAGCAGACCATTCAGTGATTTGCAGCAGACCATACAGTAATTTATAGCAGACCATACAGTAATTTATAGCAGACCATACAGTAATTTATAGCAGACCATATAGTAAGTTATAGCAGACCATATAGCAATTTATAGCAGACCATACAGTAATTTATAGCGGACCATACAGTAATTTATAGCAGACCATACAGTAATTTATAGCAGACAATACAGTAATTTATAGCAGACCATATAGTAAGTTATAGCAGACCATACAGTAATTTATAGCAGACCATATAGTACGTTATAGCAGACCATACAGTAATTTATAGCAGACCATATAGTAAGTTATAACAGACCATACAATATTTAATAGCATATACAGTAATTTATAGCAGACCATACAGTGATTTATAGCAGACCATACAGTAATTTATAGCAGACCATATAGTAAGTTATAGCAGACCATATAGCAATTTATAGCAGACCATACAGTAATTTATAGCGGACCATACAGTAATTTATAGCAGACCATACAGTAATTTATAGCAGACAATACAGTAATTTATAGCAGACCATATAGTAAGTTATAGCAGACCATACAGTAATTTATAGCAGACCATACAGTAAGTTATAGCAGACCATACAGTAATTTATAGCAGACCAAACAATATTTTATAGCATATACAGTAATTTATAGCAGACCATACAGTAATTTATAGCAGACCATTCAGAGATTTGCAGCAGACCATATAGTAATTTATAGCAGATCATACAGTAATTTATAGCAGACAATACAGTAATTTATAGCAGACCATATAGTAAGTTATAGCAGACCATACAGTAATTTATAGCAGACCATATAGTACGTTATAGCAGACCATACAGTAATTTATAGCAGACCATATAGTAAGTTATAACAGACCATACAATATTTAATAGCATATACAGTAATTTATAGCAGACCATACAGTGATTTATAGCAGACCATACAATATTTTATAGCTTATACAGTAATTTATAGCAGAACATATAGTGATTTATAGCAGACCATACAATATTTTAAAGCATATACAGTAATTTATAGCAGACCATACAGTGATTTATAGCAGACCATACAGTGATTTATAGCAGTCCATACAATATTTTATAGCATATACATAAATTTATAGCAGACCATACAGTAATTTATAGCAGACCATACAGTAATTTATAGCAGACCATATAGTAAGTTATAGCAGACCATACAGTAATTTATAGCAGACCATACAGTAATTTATAGCAGACCATACAGTAATTTATAGCAGACCATACAGTAATTTATAGCAGACCATACAGTAAGTTATAGCAGACCATACAATATTTTATAGCATATACATTAATTTATAGCAGACCATACAGTAATTTATAGCAGACCATTCAGTGATTTTCAGCAGACCATACAGTAATTTATAGCAGACCATACAGTAATTTATAGCAGACCATACAGTAATTTATAGCAGACCATACAGTAATTTATAGCAGACCATACAGTAATTTATAGCAGACCATACAGTAAGTTATAGCAGACCATACAGTAATTTATAGCAGACCATACAGTAATTTATAGCAGACCATACAGTAATTTATAGCAGACCATACAGTAATTTATAGCAGACCATATAGTAAGTTATAGCAGACCATACAGTAATTTATAGCAGACCATATAGTAAGTTATAGCAGACCATACAGTAATTTATAGCAGACCATACAGTAAGCTATAGCAGACCATACAGTAATTTATAGCAGACCATATAGTAAGTTATAGCAGACCATACAGTAATTTATAGCAGACCATATAGTAAGTTATAGCAGACCATACAGTAATTTATAGCAGACCATATAGTAATTTATAGCAGACCATACAATATTTTATAGCATATACAGTAATTTATAGCAGACCATACAGTGATTTATAGCAGACCATACAATATTTTAAAGCATATACAGTAATTTATAGCAGACCATACAGTGATTTATAGCAGACCATACAATATTTTATAGCATATACAGTAATTTATAGCAGACCATACAGTAATTTATAGAAGACCATAGAGATTTAGCAGACCATATAGTAATTTATAGCAGACCATACAGTAATTTATAGCAGACCATACAGTAATTTATAGCAGACCATACAGTAATTTATAGCAGACCATACAGTAAGTTATAGCAGACCATACAGTAATTTATAGCAGACCATACAGTAAGTTATAGCAGACCATACAGTAATTTATAGCAGACCATACAGTAATTTATAGCAGACCATACAGTAAGTTATAGCAGACCATACAATATTTTATAGCATATACATTAATTTATAGCAGACCATACAGTAATTTATAGCAGACCATACAGTAATTTATAGCAGAACATACAGTAATTTATAGCAGACCATACAGTTAGTTATTGCAGACCATACAGTAATTTATAGCAGACCATATAGTAATTTATAGCAGACCATACAGTAATTTATAGCAGACCATACAGTAATTTATAGCAGACCATACAGTAATTTATAGCAGACCATACAGTAATTTATAGCAGACCATACAGTAATTTATAGCAGACCATACAATATTTTATAGCATATACATTAATTTATAGCAGACCATACAGTAATTTATAGCAGACCATACAGTAATTTATAGCAGACCATACAGTAATTTATAGCAGACCATACAGTAATTTATAGCAGACAATACAGTAATTTATAGCAGACCATACAGTAATTTATAGCAGACCATACAGTAATTTATAGCAGACCATATATTAAGTTATAGCAGACCATACAGTAATTTATAGCAGACCATACAGTAATTTATAACGGACCATACAGTAATTTATAGCAGACCATACAGTAGGTTATAGCAGACCATACAGTAATTTATAGCAGACAATACAGTATTTTATAGCAGACCATGCAGTAATTTATAGCAGACCATACAGTAAGTTGTAGCAGACCATGCAGTAATTTATAGCAGACCATACAGTAAGTTATAGCAGACCATACAGTAATTTATAGCAGACCATACAGTAATTTATAGCAGACCATACAGTAAGTTATAGCAGACCATACAATATTTTATAGCATATACATTAATTTATAGCAGACCATACAGTAATTTATAGCAGACCATTCAGTGATTTGCAGCAGACCATACAGTAATTTATAGCAGACCATACAGTAATTTATAGCAGACCATACAGTAATTTATAGCAGACCATACAGTAATTTATAGCAGACCATACAGTAATTTATAGCAGACCATACAGTGATTTATAGCAGACCATACAATATTTTAAAGCATATACAGTAATTTATAGCAGACCATACAGTGATTTATAGCAGACCATACAATATTTTATAGCATATACATTAATTTATAGCAGACCATACAGTAATTTATAACAGACCTTTCAGTGATTTGCAGCAGACAATAAAGTAATTTATAGCAGACCATTTAGTGATTTGCTGCAGACCATACAGTAATTTATAGCAGACCATACAGTAATTTATAGCAGACCATACAGTAATTTATAGCAGACCATACAATATTTTATAGCATATACAGTAATTTATAGCAGACCATACAGTAATTTATAGAAGACCATTCAGAGATTTGCAGCAGACCATATAGTAATTTATAGCAGACCATACAGTAATTTATAGCAGACAATACAGTATTTTATAGCAGACCATGCAGTAATTTATAGCAGACCATACAGTAAGTTGTAGCAGACCATGCAGTAATTTATAGCAGACCATACAGTAAGTTATAGCAGACCATACAGTAATTAATAGCAGACCATACAGTAATTTATAGCAGACCATACAGTAAGTTATAGCAGACCATACAATATTTTATAGCATATACATTAATTTATAGCAGACCATACAGTAATTTATAGCAGACCATACAGTAATTTATAGCAGAACATACAGTAATTTATAGCAGACCATACAGTTAGTTATTGCAGACCATACAGTAATTTATAGCAGACCATATAGTAATTTATAGCAGACCATACAGTAATTTATAGCAGACCATACAGTAATTTATAGCAGACCATGCAGTAATTTATAGCAGACCATATAGTAATTTATAGCAGACCATACAGTAATTTATAGCAGACCATACAATATTTTATAGCATATACATTAATTTATAGCAGACCATACAGTAATTTATAGCAGACCATACAGTAATTTATAGCAGACCATACAGTAATTTATAGCAGACCATACAGTAATTTATAGCAGACAATACAGTAATTTATAGCAGACCATGCAGTAATTTATTGCAGACCATACAGTAATTTATAGCAGACCATATATTAAGTTATAGCAGACCATACAGTAATTTATAGCAGACCATACAGTAATTTATAACAGACCATACAGTAATTTATAGCAGACCATACAGTAGGTTATAGCAGACCATACAGTAATTTATAGCAGACAATACAGTATTTTATAGCAGACCATACAGTAATTTATAGCAGACCATACAGTAAGTTATAGCAGACCATACAGTAATTTATAGCAGACCATACAGTAAGTTATAGCAGACCATACAGTAATTTATAGCAGACCATACAGTAATTTATAGCAGACCATACAGTAAGTTATAGCAGACCATACAATATTTTATAGCATATACATTTATTTATAGCAGACCATACAGTAATTTATAGCAGACCATACAGTAATTTATATCAGAACATACAGTAATTTATAGCAGACCATACAGTTAGTTATTGCAGACCATACAGTAATTTATAGCAGACCATATAGTAATTTATAGCAGACCATACAGTAATTTATAGCAGACCATATAGTAATTTATAGCAGACCATACAGTAATTTATAGCAGACCATACAGTAATTTATAGCAGACCATACAGTAATTTATAGCAGACCATACAGTAAGTTATAGCAGACCATACAGTAATTTATAGCAGACCATACAGTAATTTATAGCAGACCATAAAGTAATTTATAGCAGACCAAACAGTAATTTATAGCAGACCATACAGTAAGTTATAGCAGACCATACAGTAAGTTATAGCAGACCATACAGTAATTTATAGCAGACCATACAGTAATTTATAGCAGAACATACAGTAATTTATAGCAGACCATACAGTAATTTATAGCAGACCATACAGTAATTTATAGCAGACCATACAGTAATTTATAGCAGACCATACAGTAATTTATAGCAGACAATACAGTAATTTATAGCAGACCATACAGTAAGTTATAGCAGACCATACAGTAATTTATAGCAGACCATGCAGTAATTTATAGCGGACCATGCAGTAATTTATAGCAGACCATGCAGTAATTTATAGCAGACCATACAGTAATTTATAGCAGACCGTACAGTAATTTATAGCAGACCATATAGTAAAGTTATAGCAGACCATATAGTAATTTATAGCAGACCATATAGTAAGTTATAGCAGACCATACAATATTTTATAGCATATACATTAATTTATAGCAGACCATACAGTAATTTATAGCAGACCATTCAGTGATTTGCAGCAGACCATACAGTAATTTATAGCAGACCATACAGTAATTTATAGCAGACCATACAGTAATTTATAGCAGACCATACAGTAATTTATAGCAGACCATACAGTAATTTATAGCAGACCATACAGTAATTTATAGCAGACCATACAGTAAGTTAAAGCAGACCATACAGTAAGTTATAGCAGACCATACAGTAATTTATAGCAGACCATACAGTAATTTATAGCAGACAATACAGTAATTTATAGCAGACCATGCAGTAATTTATAGCAGACCATACAGTAATTTATAGCAGACCATACAGTAATTTATAGCAGACCATGCAGTAATTTATAGCAGACCATGCAGTAATTTATAGCAGACCATACAGTAATTTATAGCAGACCATATAGTAATTTATAGCAGACCATATAGCAATTTATAGCAGACCATACAGTAATTTATAGCGGACCATACAGTAATTTATAGCGGACCATACAGTAATTTATAGCAGACCATACAGTAATTTATAGCAGACCATATAGTACGTTATAGCAGACCATACAGTAATTTATAGCAGACCATATAGTAAGTTATAACAGACCATACAATATTTAATAGCATATACAGTAATTTATAGCAGACCATACAGTGATTTATAGCAGACCATACAATATTTTATAGCTTATACAGTAATTTATAGCAGAACATATAGTGATTTATAGCAGACCATACAATATTTTAAAGCATATACAGTAATTTATAGCAGACCATACAGTGATTTATAGCAGACCATACAATATTTTATAGCATATACAGTAATTTATAGCAGACCATACAGTGATTTATAGCAGTCCATACAATATTTTATAGCATATACATAAATTTATAGCAGACCATACAGTAATTTATAGCAGACCATACAGTAATTTATAGCAGACCATATAGTAAGTTATAGCAGACCATACAGTAATTTATAGCAGACCATACAGTAATTTATAGCAGACCATACAGTAAGTTATAGCAGACAATACAGTAATTTATAGCAGACCATACAGTAAGTTATAGCAGACCATACAATATTTTATAGCATATACATTAATTTATAGCAGACCATACAGTAATTTATAGCAGACCATTCAGTGATTTTCAGCAGACCATACAGTAATTTATAGCAGACCATACAGCAATTTATAGCAGACCATACAGTAATTTATAGCAGACCATACAGTAATTTATAGCAGACCATACAGTAATTTATAGCAGACCATACAGTAAGTTATAGCAGACCATACAGTAATTTATAGCAGACCATACAGTAATTTATAGCAGACCATACAGTAATTTATAGCAGACCATACAGTAATTTATAGCAGACCATACAGTAATTTATAGCAGACCATACAGTAATTTATAGCAGACCATACAGTAAGTTATAGCAGACCATACAGTAATTTATAGCAGACCATACAGTAAGCTAAAGCAGACCATACAGTAATTTATAGGAGACCATATAGTAAGTTATAGCAGACCATACAGTAATTTATAGCAGACCATATAGTAAGTTATAGCAGACCATACAGTAATTTATAGCAGACCATACAGTGATTTATAGCAGACCATACAATATTTTAAAGCATATACAGTAATTTATAGCAGACCATACAGTGATTTATAGCAGACCATACAATATTTTAAAGCATATACAGTAATTTATAGCAGACCATACAGTGATTTATAGCAGACCATACAATATTTTATAGCATATACATTAATTTATAGCAGACCATACAGTAAATTATAGCAGACCTTTCAGTGATTTGCAGCAGACAATAAAGTAATTTATAGCAGACCATTTAGTGATTTGCTGCAGACCATACAGTAATTTATAGCAGACCATACAGTAATTTATAGCAGACCATACAGTAATTTATAGCAGACCATACAATATTTTATAGCATATACAGTAATTTATAGCAGACCATATAGTAAGTTATAGCAGACCATATAGTAATTTATAGCAGACCATATAGTAAGTTATAGCAGACCATACAATATTTTATAGCATATACATTAATTTATAGCAGACCATACAGTAATTTATAGCAGACCATTCAGTGATTTGCAGCAGACCATACAGTAATTTATAGCAGACCATACAGTAATTTATAGCAGACCATACAGTAATTTATAGCAGACCATACAGTAATTTATAGCAGACCATACAGTAATTTATAGCAGACCATACAGTAATTTATAGCAGACCATACAGTAAGTTAAAGCAGACCATACAGTAAGTTATAGCAGACCATACAGTAATTTATAGCAGACCATACAGTAATTTATAGCAGACAATACAGTAATTTATAGCAGACCATGCAGTAATTTATAGCAGACCATACAGTAATTTATAGCAGACCATACAGTAATTTATAGCAGACCATGCAGTAATTTATAGCAGACCATGCAGTAATTTATAGCAGACCATACAGTAATTTATAGCAGACCATATAGTAAGTTATAGCAGACCATATAGCAATTTATAGCAGACCATACAGTAATTTATAGCGGACCATACAGTAATTTATAGCAGACCATACAGTAATTTATAGCAGACCATACAGTAATTTATAGCAGACCATATAGTACGTTATAGCAGACCATACAGTAATTTATAGCAGACCATATAGTAAGTTATAACAGACCATACAATATTTAATAGCATATAAAGTAATTTATAGCAGACCATACAGTGATTTATAGCAGACCATACAATATTTTATAGCTTATACAGTAATTTATAGCAGAACATATAGTGATTTATAGCAGACCATACAATATTTTAAAGCATATACAGTAATTTATAGCAGACCATACATTGATTTATAGCAGAACATACAATATTTTATAGCATATACAGTAATTTATAGCAGACCATACAGTGATTTATAGCAGTCCATACAATATTTTATAGCATATACATAAATTTATAGCAGACCATACAGTAATTTATAGCAGACCATACAGTAATTTATAGCAGACCATATAGTAAGTTATAGCAGACCATACAGTAATTTATAGCAGACCATACAGTAATTTATAGCAGACCATACAGTAAGTTATAGCAGACAATACAGTAATTTATAGCAGACCATACAGTAAGTTATAGCAGACCATACAATATTTTATAGCATATACATTAATTTATAGCAGACCATACAGTAATTTATAGCAGACCATTCAGTGATTTTCAGCAGACCATACAGCAATTTATAGCAGACCATACAGCGATTTATAGCAGACCATACAGTAATTTATAGCAGACCATACAGTAATTTATAGCAGACAATACAGTAATTTATAGCAGACCATACAGTAAGTTATAGCAGACCATAGAGTAATTTATAGCAGACCATACAGTAATTTATAGCAGACCATACAGTAAGTTATAGCAGACCATACAGTAATTTATAGCTGACCATACAGTAAGCTAAAGCAGACCATACAGTAATTTATAGCAGACCATATAGTAAGTTATAGCAGACCATACAGTAATTTATAGCAGACCATACAGTAAGCTAAAGCAGACCATACAGTAATTTATAGCAGACCATATAGTAAGTTATAGCAGACCATACAGTAATTTATAGCAGACCATATAGTAAGTTATAGCAGACCATACAGTAATTTATAGCAGACCATACAGTGATTTATAGCAGACCATACAATATTTTATAGCATATACAGTAATTTATAGCAGACCATACAGTGATTTATAGCAGATCATACAATATTTTAAAGCATATACAGTAATTTATAGCAGACCATACAGTGATTTATAGCAGACCATACAATATTTTATAGCATATACATTAATTTATAGCAGACCATACAGTAATTTATAGCAGACCTTTCAGTGATTTGCAGCAGACAATAAAGTAATTTATAGCAGACCATTTAGTGATTTGCTGCAGACCATACAGTAATTTATAGCAGACCATACAGTAATTTATAGCAGACCATACAGTAATTTATAGCAGACCATACAATATTTTATAGCATATACAGTAATTTATAGCAGACCATACAGTAATTTATAGAAGACCATTCAGAGATTTGCAGCAGACCATATAGTAATTTATAGCAGACCATACAGTAATTTATAGCAGACAATACAGTATTTTATAGCAGACCATGCAGTAATTTATAGCAGACCATACAGTAAGTTGTAGCAGACCATGCAGTAATTTATAGCAGACCATACAGTAAGTTATAGCAGACCATACAGTAATTAATAGCAGACCATACAGTAATTTATAGCAGACCATACAGTAAGTTATAGCAGACCATACAATATTTTATAGCATATACATTAATTTATAGCAGACCATACAGTAATTTATAGCAGACCATACAGTAATTTATAGCAGACCATACAGTAATTTATAGCAGACCATACAGTAATTTATAGCAGACAATACAGTAATTTATAGCAGACCATGCAGTAATTTATAGCAGACCATACAGTAATTTATAGCAGACCATATATTAAGTTATAGCAGACCATACAGTAATTTATAGCAGACCATACAGTAATTTATAACAGACCATACAGTAATTTATAGCAGACCATACAGTAGGTTATAGCAGACCATACAGTAATTTATAGCAGACAATACAGTATTTTATAGCAGACCATGCAGTAATTTATAGCAGACCATACAGTAAGTTGTAGCAGACCATGCAGTAATTTATAGCAGACCATACAGTAAGTTATAGCAGACCATACAGTAATTTATAGCAGACCATACAGTAATTTATAGCAGACCATACAGTAAGTTATAGCAGACCATACAATATTTTATAGCATATACATTAATTTATAGCAGACCATACAGTAATTTATAGCAGACCATTCAGTGATTTGCAGCAGACCATACAGTAATTTATAGCAGACCATACAGTAATTTATAGCAGACCATACAGTAATTTATAGCAGACCATACAGTAATTTATAGCAGACCATACAGTAATTTATAGCAGACCATACAGTAATTTATAGCAGACCATACAGTAAGTTATAGCAGACCATACAGTAATTTATAGCAGACCATGCAGTAATTTATAGCAGACCATACAGTAATTTATAGCAGACCATACAGTAATTTATAGCAGACCATACAGTAATTTATAGCAGACCATACAGTAATTTATAGCAGACCATATAGTAAGTTATAGCAGACCATATAGTAATTTATAGCAGACCATATAGTAAGTTATAGCAGACCATACAATATTTTATAGCATATACATTAATTTATAGCAGACCATACAGTAATTTATAGCAGACCATTCAGTGATTTGCAGCAGACCATACAGTAATTTATAGCAGACCATACAGTAATTTATAGCAGACCATACAGTAATTTATAGCAGACCATACAGTAATTTATAGCAGACCATACAGTAATTTATAGCAGACCATATAGTAAGTTATAGCAGACCATACAGTAATTTATAGCAGACCATACAGTAATTTATAACAGACCATACAGTAATTTATAGCAGACCATACAGTAGGTTATAGCAGACCATACAGTAATTTATAGCAGACAATACAGTATTTTATAGCAGACCATGCAGTAATTTATAGCAGACCATACAGTAAGTTGTAGCAGACCATACAGTAATTTATAGCAGACCATACAGTAAGTTATAGCAGACCATACAGTAATTTATAGCAGACCATACAGTAATTTATAGCAGACCATACAGTAAGTTATAGCAGACCATACAATATTTTATAGCATATACATTAATTTATAGCAGACCATACAGTAATTTATAGCAGACCATTCAGTGATTTGCAGCAGACCATACAGTAATTTATAGCAGACCATACAGTAATTTATAGCAGACCATACAGTAATTTATAGCAGACCATACAGTAATTTATAGCAGACCATACAGTAATTTATAGCAGACCATACAGTAATTTATAGCAGACCATACAGTAAGTTATAGCAGACCATACAGTAATTTATAGCAGACCATGCAGTAATTTATAGCAGACCATGCAGTAATTTATAGCAGACCATGCAGTAATTTATAGCAGACCATACAGTAATTTATAGCAGACCGTACAGTAATTTATAGCAGACCATATAGTAAGTTATAGAAGACCATATAGTAATTTATAGCAGACCATATAGTAAGTTATAGCAGACCATACAATATTTTATAGCATATACAGTAATTTATAGCAGACCATACAGTAGTTTATAGCAGACCATTCAGTGATTTGCAGCAGACCATACAGTAATTTATAGCAGACCATACAGTAATTTATAGCAGACCATACAGTAATTTATAGCAGACCATACAGTAATTTATAGCAGACCATATATTAAGTTATAGCAGACCATACAGTAATTTATAGCAGACCATACAGTAATTTATAACAGACCATACAGTAATTTATAGCAGACCATACAGTAATTTATAGCAGACCATACAGTAATTTATAGCAGACAATACAGTATTTTATAGCAGACCATGCAGTAATTTATAGCAGACCATACAGTAAGTTGTAGCAGACCATGCAGTAATTTATAGCAGACCATACAGTAAGTTATAGCAGACCATACAGTAATTTATAGCAGACCATACAGTAATTTATAGCAGACCATACAGTAAGTTATAGCAGACCATACAATATTTTATAGCATATACATTAATTTATAGCAGACCATACAGTAATTTATAGCAGACCATTCAGTGATTTGCAGCAGACCATACAGTAATTTATAGCAGACCATACAGTAATTTATAGCAGACCATACAGTAATTTATAGCAGACCATACAGTAATTTATAGCAGACCATACAGTAATTTATAGCAGACCATACAGTAATTTATAGCAGACCATACAGTAAGTTATAGCAGACCATACAGTAATTTATAGCAGACCATACAGTAATTTATAGCGGACCATGCAGTAATTTATAGCAGACCATGCAGTAATTTATAGCAGACCATACAGTAATTTATAGCAGACCATACAGTAATTTATAGCAGACCATATAGTAAGTTATAGCAGACCATATAGTAATTTATAGCAGACCATATAGTAAGTTATAGCAGACCATACAATATTTTATAGCATATACATTAATTTATAGCAGACCATACAGTAATTTATAGCAGACCATTCAGTGATTTGCAGCAGACCATACAGTAATTTATAGCAGACCATACAGTAATTTATAGCAGACCATACAGTAATTTATAGCAGACCATACAGTAATTTATAGCAGACCATACAGTAATTTATAGCAGACCATACAGTAATTTATAGCAGACCATACAGTAAGTTAAAGCAGACCATACAGTAAGTTATAGCAGACCATACAGTAATTTATAGCAGACCATACAGTAATTTATAGCAGACAATACAGTAATTTATAGCAGACCATGCAGTAATTTATAGCAGACCATACAGTAATTTATAGCAGACCATACAGTAATTTATAGCAGACCATGCAGTAATTTATAGCAGACCATGCAGTAATTTATAGCAGACCATACAGTAATTTATAGCAGACCATATAGTAAGTTATAGCAGACCATATAGCAATTTATAGCAGACCATACAGTAATTTATAGCAGACCATACAATATTTTATAGCATATACAGTAATTTATAGCAGACCATACAGTAATTTATAGAAGACCATTCAGAGATTTGCAGCAGACCATATAGTAATTTATAGCAGACCATACAGTAATTTATAGCAGACAATACAGTATTTTATAGCAGACCATGCAGTAATTTATAGCAGACCATACAGTAAGTTGTAGCAGACCATGCAGTAATTTATAGCAGACCATACAGTAAGTTATAGCAGACCATACAGTAATTAATAGCAGACCATACAGTAATTTATAGCAGACCATACAGTAAGTTATAGCAGACCATACAATATTTTATAGCATATACATTAATTTATAGCAGACCATACAGTAATTTATAGCAGACCATACAGTAATTTATAGCAGACCATACAGTAATTTATAGCAGACCATACAGTAATTTATAGCAGACAATACAGTAATTTATAGCAGACCATGCAGTAATTTATAGCAGACCATACAGTAATTTATAGCATATACATTAATTTATAGCAGACCATACAGTAATTTATAGCAGACCATTCAGTGATTTGCAGCAGACCATACAGTAATTTATAGCAGACCATACAGTAATTTATAGCAGACCATACAGTAATTTATAGCAGACCATACAGTAATTTATAGCAGACCATACAGTAATTTATAGCAGACCATGCAGTAATTTATAGCGGACCATGCAGTAATTTATAGCAGACCATGCAGTAATTTATAGCAGACCATACAGTAATTTATAGCAGACCGTACAGTAATTTATAGCAGACCATATAGTAAGTTATAGCAGACCATATAGTAATTTATAGCAGACCATATAGTAAGTTATAGCAGACCATACAATATTTTATAGCATATACATTAATTTATAGCAGACCATACAGTAATTTATAGCAGACCATTCAGTGATTTGCAGCAGACCATACAGTAATTTATAGCAGACCATACAGTAATTTATAGCAGACCATACAGTAATTTATAGCAGACCATACAGTAATTTATAGCAGACCATACAGTAATTTATAGCAGACCATACAGTAATTTATAGCAGACCATACAGTAATTTATAGCAGACCATACAGTAATTTATAGCAGACCATGCAGTAATTTATAGCAGACCATACAGTAATTTATAGCAGACCATATAGTAAGTTATAGCAGACCATATAGCAATTTATAGCAGACCATACAGTAATTTATAGCAGACCATACAATATTTTATAGCATATACAGTAATTTATAGCAGACCATACAGTAATTTATAGAAGACCATTCAGAGATTTGCAGCAGACCATATAGTAATTTATAGCAGACCATACAGTAATTTATAGCAGACAATACAGTATTTTATAGCAGACCATGCAGTAATTTATAGCAGACCATACAGTAAGTTGTAGCAGACCATGCAGTAATTTATAGCAGACCATACAGTAAGTTATAGCAGACCATACAGTAATTAATAGCAGACCATACAGTAATTTATAGCAGACCATACAGTAAGTTATAGCAGACCATACAATATTTTATAGCATATACATTAATTTATAGCAGACCATACAGTAATTTATAGCAGACCATACAGTAATTTATAGCAGACCATACAATAATTTATAGCAGACCATACAGTAATTTATAGCAGACAATACAGTAATTTATAGCAGACCATGCAGTAATTTATAGCAGACCATACAGTAATTTATAGCAGACCATATATTAAGTTATAGCAGACCATACAGTAATTTATAGCAGACCATACAGTAATTTATAACAGACCATACAGTAATTTATAGCAGACCATACAGTAGGTTATAGCAGACCATACAGTAATTTATAGCAGACAATACAGTATTTTATAGCAGACCATGCAGTAATTTATAGCAGACCATACAGTAAGTTGTAGCAGACCATGCAGTAATTTATAGCAGACCATACAGTAAGTTATAGCAGACCATACAGTAATTTATAGCAGACCATACAGTAATTTATAGCAGACCATACAGTAAGTTATAGCAGACCATACAATATTTTATAGCATATACATTAATTTATAGCAGACCATACAGTAATTTATAGCAGACCATTCAGTGATTTGCAGCAGACCATACAGTAATTTATAGCAGACCATACAGTAATTTATAGCAGACCATACAGTAATTTATAGCAGACCATACAGTAATTTATAGCAGACCATACAGTAATTTATAGCAGACCATACAGTAATTTATAGCAGACCATACAGTAAGTTATAGCAGACCATACAGTAATTTATAGCAGACCATGCAGTAATTTATAGCGGACCATGCAGTAATTTATAGCAGACCATGCAGTAATTTATAGCAGACCATACAGTAATTTATAGCAGACCGTACAGTAATTTATAGCAGACCATATAGTAAGTTATAGCAGACCATATAGTAATTTATAGCAGACCATATAGTAAGTTATAGCAGACCATACAATATTTTATAGCATATACATTAATTTATAGCAGACCATACAGTAATTTATAGCAGACCATTCAGTGATTTGCAGCAGACCATACAGTAATTTATAGCAGACCATACAGTAATTTATAGCAGACCATACAGTAATTTATAGCAGACCATACAGTAATTTATAGCAGACCATACAGTAATTTATAGCAGACCATATATTAAGTTATAGCAGACCATACAGTAATTTATAGCAGACCATACAGTAATTTATAACAGACCATACAGTAATTTATAGCAGACCATACAGTAGGTTATAGCAGACCATACAGTAATTTATAGCAGACAATACAGTATTTTATAGCAGACCATGCAGTAATTTATAGCAGACCATACAGTAAGTTGTAGCAGACCATGCAGTAATTTATAGCAGACCATACAGTAAGTTATAGCAGACCATACAGTAATTTATAGCAGACCATACAGTAATTTATAGCAGACCATACAGTAAGTTATAGCAGACCATACAATATTTTATAGCATATACATTAATTTATAGCAGACCATACAGTAATTTATAGCAGACCATTCAGTGATTTGCAGCAGACCATACAGTAATTTATAGCAGACCATACAGTAATTTATAGCAGACCATACAGTAATTTATAGCAGACCATACAGTAATTTTAAGCAGACCATACAGTAATTTATAGCAGACCATACAGTAATTTATAGCAGACCATACAGTAAGTTATAGCAGACCATACAGTAATTTATAGCAGACCATGCAGTAATTTATAGCGGACCATGCAGTAATTTATAGCAGACCATGCAGTAATTTATAGCAGACCATACAGTAATTTATAGCAGACCGTACAGTAATTTATAGCAGACCATATAGTAAGTTATAGCAGACCATATAGTAATTTATAGCAGACCATATAGTAAGTTATAGCAGACCATACAATATTTTATAGCATATACATTAATTTATAGCAGACCATACAGTAATTTATAGCAGACCATTCAGTGATTTGCAGCAGACCATACAGTAATTTATAGCAGACCATACAGTAATTTATAGCAGACCATACAGTAATTTATAGCAGACCATACAGTAATTTATAGCAGACCATACAGTAATTTATAGCAGACCATACAGTAATTTATAGCAGACCATACAGTAAGTTAAA
This sequence comes from Bulinus truncatus, assembly GCA_021962125.1. Classification (NCBI taxonomy): domain Eukaryota; kingdom Metazoa; phylum Mollusca; class Gastropoda; family Planorbidae; genus Bulinus; species Bulinus truncatus. The sequence continues at coordinate 2,552,616 of JAGDYQ010000106.1, read as the reverse complement.
GCAGACCATACAGTAAGTTATAGCAGACCATACAGTAATTTATAGCAGACCATACAGTAATTTATAGCAGACAATACAGTAATTTATAGCAGACCATGCAGTAATTTATAGCAGACCATGCAGTAATTTATAGCAGACCATACAGTAATTTATAGCAGACCATACAGTAATTTATAGCAGACCATACAGTAATTTATAGCAGACCATACAGTAATTTATAGCAGACCATATAGTAAGTTATAGCAGACCATATAGCATTTTATAGCAGACCATACAGTAATTTATAGCGGACCATACAGTAATTTATAGCGGACCATACAGTAATTTATAGCAGACCATACAGTAATTTATAGCAGACAATACAGTAATTTATAGCAGACCATATAGTAAGTTATAGCAGACCATACAGTAATTTATAGCAGACCATATAGTACGTTATAGCAGACCATACAGTAATTTATAGCAGACCATATAGTAAGTTATAACAGACCATACAATATTTAATAGCATATACAGTAATTTATAGCAGACCATACAGTGATTTATAGCAGACCATACAATATTTTATAGCTTATACAGTAATTTATAGCAGACCATACAGTGATTTATAGCAGACCATACAATATTTTAAAGCATATACAGTAATTTATAGCAGACCATACAGTGATTTATAGCAGACCATACAATATTTTATAGCATATACAGTAATTTATAGCAGACCATACAGTGATTTATAGCAGTCCATACAATATTTTATAGCATATACATAAATTTATAGCAGACCATACAGTAATTTATAGCAGACCATACAGTAATTTATAGCAGACCATATAGTAAGTTATAGCAGACCATACAGTAATTTATAGCAGACCATACAGTAATTTATAGCAGACCATACAGTAAGTTATAGCAGACAATACAGTAATTTATAGCAGACCATACAGTAAGTTATAGCAGACCATACAATATTTTATAGCATATACATTAATTTATAGCAGACCATACAGTAATTTATAGCAGACCATTCAGTGATTTTCAGCAGACCATACAGTAATTTATAGCAGACCATACAGCAATTTATAGCAGACCATACAGTAATTTATAGCAGACCATACAGTAATTTATAGCAGACAATACAGTAATTTATAGCAGACCATACAGTAAGTTATAGCAGACCATAGAGTAATTTATAGCAGACCATACAGTAATTTATAGCAGACCATACAGTAAGTTATAGCAGACCATACAGTAATTTATAGCTGACCATACAGTAAGCTAAAGCAGACCATACAGTAATTTATAGCAGACCATATAGTAAGTTATAGCAGACCATACAGTAATTTATAGCAGACCATACAGTAAGCTAAAGCAGACCATACAGTAATTTATAGCAGACCATATAGTAAGTTATAGCAGACCATACAGTAATTTATAGCAGACCATATAGTAAGTTATAGCAGACCATACAGTAATTTATAGCAGACCATACAGTGATTTATAGCAGACCATACAATATTTTAAAGCATATACAGTAATTTATAGCAGACCATACAGTGATTTATAGCAGACCATACAATATTTTAAAGCATATACAGTAATTTATAGCAGACCATACAGTGATTTATAGCAGACCATACAATATTTTATAGCATATACATTAATTTATAGCAGACCATACAGTAATTTATAGCAGACCATTCAGTGATTTGCAGCAGACAATAAAGTAATTTATAGCAGACCATTTAGTGATTTGCTGCAGACCATACAGTAATTTATAGCAGACCATACAGTAATTTATAGCAGACCATACAGTAATTTATAGCAGACCATACAATATTTTATAGCATATACAGTAATTTATAGCAGACCATACAGTAATTTATAGCAGACCATTCAGAGATTTGCAGCAGACCATATAGTAATTTATAGCAGACCATACAGTAATTTATAGCAGACCATACAGTAATTTATAGCAGACCATACAGTAATTTATAGCAGACCATACAGTAAGTTATAGCAGACCATACAGTAATTTATAGCAGACCATACAGTAAGTTATAGCAGACCATACAATATTTTATAGCATATACATTAATTTATAGCAGACCATACAGTAATTTATAGCAGACCATACAGTAATTTATAGCAGACCATACAGTAATTTATAGCAGACCATACAGTAATTTATAGCAGACCATACAGTAAGTTATAGCAGACCATACAATATTTTATAGCATATACATTAATTTATAGCAGACCATACAGTAATTTATAGCAGACCATACAGTAATTTATAGCAGAACATACAGTAATTTATAGCAGACCATACAGTTAGTTATTGCAGACCATACAGTAATTTATAGCAGACCATATAGTAATTTATAGCAGACCATACAGTAATTTATAGCAGACCATACAGTAATTTATAGCAGACCATGCAGTAATTTATAGCAGACCATATAGTAATTTATAGCAGACCATACAGTAATTTATAGCAGACCATACAATATTTTATAGCATATACATTAATTTATAGCAGACCATACAGTAATTTATAGCAGACCATACAGTAATTTATAGCAGACCATACAGTAATTTATAGCAGACCATACACTAAGTTATAGCAGACCATACAATATTTTATAGCATATACATTAATTTATAGCAGACCATACAGTAATTTATAGCAGACCATACAGTAATTTATATCAGAACATACAGTAATTTATAGCAGACCATACAGTTAGTTATTGCAGACCATACAGTAATTTATAGCAGACCATATAGTAATTTATAGCAGACCATACAGTAATTTATAGCAGACCATATAGTAATTTATAGCAGACCATACAGTAATTTATAGCAGACCATACAGTAATTTATAGCAGACCATACAGTAATTTATAGCAGACCATACAGTAAGTTATAGCAGACCATACAGTAATTTATAGCAGACCATACAGTAATTTATAGCAGACCATAAAGTAATTTATAGCAGACCAAACAGTAATTTATAGCAGACCATACAGTAAGTTATAGCAGACCATGCAGTAATTTATAGCACACCATACAGTAATTTATAGCAGACCATATAGTAAGATATAGCAGACCATGCAGTAATTTATAGCAGACCATATAGTAAGTTATAGCAGACCATACAGTAAAATATAGCAGACCATACAGTAATTTATAGCAGACCATACAGTAAGTTATAGCAGACCATACAGTAATTTATAGCAGACCATACAGTAATTTATAGCAGACCATACAGTAATTTATAGCAGACCATACAGTAATTTATAGCAGACAATACAGTAATTTATAGCAGACCATGCAGTAATTTATAGCACACCATACAGTAATTTATAGCAGACCATATAGTAAGATATAGCAGACCATGCAGTAATTTATAGCAGACCATATAGTAAGTTATAGCAGACCATACAGTAAAATATAGCAGACCATACAGTAATTTATAGCAGACCATACAGTAAGTTATAGCAGACCATACAGTAATTTATAGCAGACCATACAGTAATTTATAGCAGACCATACAGTAATTTATAGCAGACCATACAGTAATTTATAGCAGACCATACAGTAATTTATAGCAGACCATACAGTAATTTATAGCAGACCATACAGTAATTTATAGCAGACCATACAGTAATTTATAGCAGACCATACAGTAATTTATAGCAGACCATACAGTAAGTTAAAGCAGACCATACAGTAAGTTATAGCAGACCATACAGTAATTTATAGCAGACCATACAGTAATTTATAGCAGACAATACAGTAATTTATAGCAGACCATGCAGTAATTTATAGCAGACCATACAGTAATTTATAGCAGACCATACAGTAATTTATAGCAGATTATGCAGTAATTTATAGCAGACCATGCAGTAATTTATAGCAGACCATACAGTAATTTATAGCAGACCATATAGTAAGTTATAGCAGACCATATAGCAATTTATAGCAGACCATACAGTAATTTATAGCGGACCATACAGTAATTTATAGCAGACCATACAGTAATTTATAGCAGACCATACAGTAATTTATAGCAGACAATACAGTAATTTATAGCAGACCATATAGTAAGTTATAGCAGACCATACAGTAATTTATAGCAGACCATATAGTACGTTATAGCAGACCATACAGTAATTTATAGCAGACCATATAGTAAGTTATAACAGACCATACAATATTTAATAGCATATACAGTAATTTATAGCAGACCATACAGTGATTTATAGCAGACCATACAATATTTTATAGCTTATACAGTAATTTATAGCAGAACATATAGTGATTTATAGCAGACCATACAATATTTTAAAGCATATACAGTAATTTATAGCAGACCATACAGTAATTTATAGCAGACCATACAATATTTTATAGCATATACAGTAATTTATAGCAGACCATACAGTAATTTATAGCAGACCATACAATATTTTATAGCATATACATTAATTTATAGCAGACCATACAGTAATTTATAGCAGACCATACAGTAATTTATAGCAGACCATACAGTAAGTTATAGCAGACCATACAGTAATTTATAGCAGACCATACAGTAATTTATAGCAGACCATACAGTAAGTTATAGCAGACCATACAGAGATTTGCAGCAGACCATATAGTAATTTATAGCAGACCATACAGTAATTTATAGCAGACCATACAATAATTTATAGCATATACAGTAATTTATAGCAGACCATATAGTAAGTTATAGCAGACCATACAGTAATTTATAGCAGACCATATAGTACGTTATAGCAGACCATACAGTAATTTATAGCAGACCATATAGTAAGTTATAACAGACATACAATATTTAATAGCATATACAGTAATTTATAGCAGACCATACAGTGATTTATAGCAGACCATACAATATTTTATAGCTTATACAGTAATTTATAGCAGAACATATAGTGATTTATAGCAGACCATACAATATTTTATAGCATATACAGTAATTTATAGCAGACCATACAGTGATTTATAGCAGTCCATACAATATTTTATAGCATATACATAAATTTATAGCAGACCATACAGTAATTTATAGCAGACCATACAGTAATTTATAGCAGACCATATAGTAAGTTATAGCAGACCATACAGTAAATTATAGCAGACCATACAGTAAGTTATAGCAGACCATACAGTAATTTATAGCAGACCATACAGTAATTTATAGCAGACCATACAGAGATTTGAAGCAGACCATATAGTAATTTATAGCAGACCATATAGTAATTTATAGCAGACCATACAGTAATTTATAGCAGAACATATAGTAATTTATAGCAGACCATACAGTAAGTTATAGCAGACCATACAATATTTTATAGCATATACATTAATTTATAGCAGACCATACAGTAATTTATAGCAGACCATTCAGTGATTTGCAGCAGACCATACAGTAATTTATAGCAGACCATACAGTAATTTATAGCAGACCATACAGTAATTTATAGCAGACCATATAGTAATTTATAGCAGACCATATAGTAAGTTATAGCAGACCATACAGTATTTTATAGCAGACCATACAGTAATTAAAAGCAGACCATATAGTCATTTATAGCAGACCATACAGTAAATTATAGCAGACCATATAGTAAGTTATAGCACACCATACAGTAATTTATAGCAGACCATACAGTAAGTTATAGCAGACCATATAGTAAGTTATAGCAGACCATACAGTAATTTATAGCAGACCATACAGTAATTTATAGCAGACCATATAGTAAGTTATAGCAGACCATACAGTAATTTATAGCAGACCATATAGTAAGTTATAACAGACAATACAATATTTTATAGCATATACAGTAATTTATAGCAGACCATACAGTAATTTATAGCAGACCATACAGTAATTTATAGCAGACCATAAAGTAATTTATAGCAGACCATACAGTAATTTATAGCAGACCATACAGTAAGTTATAGCAGACCATACAGTAAGTTATAGCAGACCATACAGTAATTTATAGCAGACCATACAGTAATTTATAGCAGACCATACAGTAATTTATAGCAGACCATACAGTAATTTATAGCAGACCATACAGTAATTTATAGCAGACCATACAGTAATTTATAGAAGACCATACAGTAATTTATAGCAGACCATACAGTATTTTATAGCAGACCATACAGTAATTTATAGCAGACCATACAGTAATTTATAGCAGACCATATAGTAATTTATAGCAGACCATACAGTAATTTATAGCAGACCATACAGTAATTTATAGCAGACAATACAGTAATTTATAGCAGACCATACAGTAATTTATAGCAGACCATACAGTAATTTATAGCAGACCATACAGTAATTTATAGCAGACCATACAGTAATTTATAGCAGACCATACAGTAATTTATAGCAGACCATACAGTAATTTATAGCAGACCATAAAGTAATTTATAGCAGACCATACAGTAATTTATAGCAGACCATATAGTAAGTTATAGCAGACCATATAGTAATTTATAGCAGACCATATAGTAATTTATAGCAGACCATACAATATTTTATAGCATATACATTAATTTATAGCAGACCATACAGTAATTTATAGCAGACCATTCAGTGATTTTCAGCAGACCATACAGTAATTTATAGCAGACCATACAGTAATTTATAGCAGACCATACAGTAATTTATAGCAGACCATACAGTAATTTATAGCAGACCATATAGTAAGTTATAGCAGACCATACAGTAATTTATAGCAGACCATATAGTACGTTATAGCAGACCATACAGTAATTTATAGCAGACCATATAGTAAGTTATAACAGACCATACAATATTTAATAGCATATACAGTAATTTATAGCAGACCATACAGTGATTTATAGCAGACCATACAATATTTTATAGCTTATACAGTAATTTATAGCAGAACATATAGTGATTTATAGCAGACCATACAATATTTTAAAGCATATACAGTAATTTATAGCAGACCATACAGTGATTTATAGCAGACCATACAATATTTTATAGCATATACAGTAATTTATAGCAGACCATACAGTGATTTATAGCAGACCATACAATATTTTATAGCATATACATAAATTTATAGCAGACCATACAGTAATTTATAGCAGACCATACAGTAATTTATAGCAGACCATATAGTAATTTATAGCAGACCATACAGTAATTTATAGCAGACCATACAGTAATTTATAGCAGACCATACAGTAATTTATAGCAGACCATACAGTAATTTATAGCAGACCATATAGTAAGTTATAGCAGACCATACAGTAATTTATAGCAGACCATATAGTAAGTTATAGCAGACCATACAGTAATTTATAGCAGACCATATAGTAAGTTATAACAGACATACAATATTTAATAGCATATACAGTAATTTATAGCAGACCATACAGTGATTTATAGCAGACCATACAATATTTTATAGCTTATACAGTAATTAATAGCAGAACATATAGTGATTTATAGCAGACCATACAATATTTTATAGCATATACAGTAATTTATAGCAGACCATACAGTGATTTATAGCAGTCCATACAATATTTTATAGCATATACATAAATTTATAGCAGACCATACAGTAATTTATAGCAGACCATACAGTAATTTATAGCAGACCATATAGTAAGTTATAGCAGACCATACAGTAAATTATAGCAGACCATACAGTAAGTTATAGCAGACCATACAGTAATTTATAGCAGACCATACAATATTTTATAGCATATACAGTAATTTATAGCAGACCATACAGTAATTTATAGCAGACCATTCAGAGATTTATAGCTGACCATAAAATATTTTATAGCTTATACAGTAATTTATAGCAGACCATATAGTAATTTATAGCAGACCATATAGTAAGTTATAGCAGACCATACAGTAATTTATAGCAGACCATATAGTAAGTTATAGCAGACCATACAGTAATTTATAGCAGACCATACAGTAATTTATAGCAGACCATATAGTACGTTATAGCAGACCATACAGTAATTTATAGCAGACCATATAGTAAGTTATAACAGACATACAATATTTAATAGCATATACAGTAATTTATAGCAGACCATACAGTGATTTATAGCAGACCATACAATATTTTATAGCATATACAGTAATTTATAGCAGAACATATAGTGATTTATAGCAGACCATACAATATTTTATAGCATATACAGTAATTTATAGCAGACCATACAGTGATTTATAGCAGTCCATACAATATTTTATAGCATATACATAAATTTATAGCAGACCATACAGTAATTTATAGCAGACCATACAGTAATTTATAGCAGACCATATAGTAAGTTATAGCAGACCATACAGTAAATTATAGCAGACCATACAGTAAGTTATAGCAGACCATACAGTAATTTATAGCAGACCATACAATATTTTATAGCATATACAGTAATTTATAGCAGACCATACAGTAATTTATAGCAGACCATTCAGAGATTTGCAGCAGACCATATAGTAATTTATAGCAGACCATACAGTAATTTATAGCAGACCATATAGTAATTTATAGCAGACCATATAATTTATAGCAGACCATACAGTAAGTTATAGCAGACCATACAATATTTTATAGCATATACATTAATTTATAGCAGACCATACAGTAATTTATAGCAGACCATTCAGTGATTTGCAGCAGACCATACAGTAATTTATAGCAGACCATACAGTAATTTATAGCAGACCATACAGTAATTTATAGCAGACCATATAGTAATTTATAGCAGACCATATAGTAAGTTATAGCAGACCATACAGTAATTTATAGCAGACCATACAGTAATTAAAAGCAGACCATATAGTCATTTATAGCAGACCATACAGTAAATTATAGCAGACCATATAGTAAGTTATAGCACACCATACAGTAATTTATAGCAGACCATACAGTAAGTTATAGCAGACCATATAGTAAGTTATAGCAGACCATACAGTAATTTATAGCAGACCATACAGTAATTTATAGCAGACCATATAGTAAGTTATAGCAGACCATACAGTAATTTATAGCAGACCATATAGTAAGTTATAGCAGACCATACAGTAATTTATAGCAGACCATATAGTAAGTTATAACAGACAATACAATATTTTATAGCATATACAGTAATTTATAGCAGACCATACAGTGATTTATAGCAGACCATAAAATATTTTATAGCTTATACAGTAATTTATAGCAGACCATATAGTAATTTATAGCAGACCATATAGTAAGTTATAGCAGACCATACAGTAATTTATAGCAGACCATATAGTAAGTTATAGCAGACCATACAGTAATTTATAGCAGACCATACAGTGATTTATAGCAGACCATACAATATTTTAAAGCATATACAGTAACTTATAGCAGACCATACAGTGATTTATAGCAGACCATACAATATTTTAAAGCATATACAGTAATTTATAGCAGACCATACAGTAATTTATAGCAGACCATACAGTAATTTATAGCAGACCATACAGTAATTTATAGCAGACCATATAGTAAGTTATAGCAGACCATACAGTAATTTATAGCAGACCATATAGTACGTTATAGCAGACCATACAGTAATTTATAGCAGACCATATAGTAAGTTATAACAGACCATACAATATTTAATAGCATATACAGTAATTTATAGCAGACCATACAGTGATTTATAGCAGACCATACAATATTTTATAGCTTATACAGTAATTTATAGCAGACCATACAGTGATTTATAGCAGACCATACAATATTTTAAAGCATATACAGTAATTTATAGCAGACCATACAGTGATTTATAGCAGACCATACAATATTTTATAGCATATACAGTAATTTATAGCAGACCATACAGTGATTTATAGCAGTCCATACAATATTTTATAGCATATACATAAATTTATAGCAGACCATACAGTAATTTATAGCAGACCATACAGTAATTTATAGCAGACCATACAGTAAATTATAGCAGACCATACAGTAATTTATAGCAGACCATACAGTAATTTATAGCAGACCATACAGTAATTTATAGCAGACCATTCAGAGATTTGCAGCAGACCATATAGTAATTTATAGCAGACCATACAGTAATTTATAGCAGACCATATAGTGATTTGCAGCAGACAATAAAGTAATTTATA
>JAGDYQ010000106.1:2528554-2541897 GCA_021962125.1 Bulinus truncatus | reverse complement strand
AGTTATTATCGGTGCGTCATTGGAAAAAAATTAACTAATACAATTATATGATTTTCTCGGGAAATGCAGTCTACTATTTATATTCATTTTCTTCCTATGAGTTAAGATAAAATAAGGTAGTAAATTACGTTAAAAGATTTATGATGCTGTTTAAAGTCGGCGATCGTTTAAAGAGTTGGAAGTTAATCTCGATGGTCGTGCATGTGCACATCTATAGACGTACCCCGATAAAAAATAATACGAAGTCCGTCTAGACGAAACTCTAGCCACTGCGTTTGAAAAATTACCGTTTTCAGATCAAACACGGCCGTAGAAATCGTAACTAAAATTAAAAAACCTAGAGACTTTCGAAAACATATATGAAGAAAACAGACAAAACTAAACTCCTGGACCCTTACTCAGCTGTCCATAGATTAGACGTCGTATTTGGTCTTGAACGTATTTTAGATACCCCTCCCCCATTCGCCAAATCCACATCCGCTTTCGAATCCGACGGATTTATATTTGCCAAATCCGAATTCGACGGATGCGGATTTTCATCAGCTCCGTCACATACCTATATATCAGTACTTTCAATATATCAGTACTTTCAATATATCAGTACTTTCAATATATCAGTACTTTCAATATATCAGGTCTTAGCTTCTGGGTCGCCGGGATGGATGGTGCAAAAACGGGGAAAAGTTTCTGGGTTAACTGAGACATGGTTCTGTGTTAGTTGGAACTTGGTTCTGGGTTAGCTGGGAATTGGTTCTGGGTTAACTAAGACATGGTTCTGTGTTAGTTGGAACTTGGTTCTGGGTTAGCTGGGAATTGGTTCTGGGTTAACTAAGACATGGTTCTGTGTTAGTTGGAACTTGGTTCTGTGTTAGCTGGGAATTGGTTCTGGATTAACTAAGACATGGTTCTAGGTTAGCTTGGACGTGGTTGCTCTGGGTTAACTATTACATGGTTCTGGGTTAATTAGGACGTGGTTCTTGGTTCTATATTAACTGGGATGTAGTTGTTGGTTAATTAGGGTGTCTTGTCATCATAGCTTAACTAACATTTAAATTTACGATGAAGATCTCCAAATTAAACACTCGAGCTCGCTTTGTGTAACAGCAATAAAAACACAACAAACAGCTGAAATGAATTAAGGACTTACTAAGTGATAGCACATAATGGCTTCCCCGCCATGTTTCATTTGGCAGTAGCACTCTTCCTCTGCGTAATGTTCTGAGGCTTTGACGCGGCTATTGTTTGTGTACCGTACGCCTTTGAAGGTGCAGGACCAAACATCTTACAAAGAAAAATGTGGAGGCAATGATAATTCGTTAGTGCCGACCAAATGACTAGAAACAGAGATGGATTTATGGATAGCTCAACAGGAGAGATGGTCTTATAACTCAGTTAGAGGGATGGTCTTATAACTCAGTTAGAGGGATGGTCTTATAGCTCAGTAGGAGGGATGGTCTTATAGCTCAGTAGGAGAGATGCTCTTATAGCTCAGCAGGAGAGATGCTCTTATAGCTCAGTAGGAGAGATGCTCTTATTACTTAGCAGGAGAGATGCTTTTTTAGCTCAGTAGGAGGGATGCTCTTATAGCTCAGTTGGAGGAATGTTCTTATAGCTCAGTAGGAGAGATGCTGTTATAGCTCAGTAGGAACGATGCTTTTTTAACGGCAAGAAATGAAATAAAATAAATGGCTCTACGTTTGTTGACCTGTGTTGAACCTCTGAGCCTTGCAACTTCCGTTTGCATACGACGACCCTTTTCCTATTGTTCCAATTTATGGAAATGCCCTGATATTTACAGGAGATGGGTGGTCGTGCGGTGGAGTGCGTTTGACTGTCTACCGTAGGTGGTCCCCGGTTTGAACCTTAGTGAGAAAGAAGGGAATATTTTCAGGTGAAATTCGGTGTTGAGTGCTCTAAGACACTTGGCGTTAGTTGGTAGGAAGTAAAGGGCGGCTGGGCGTGGTGCTAACAACACATTCCCTTCCTATGTCGTGGTTATAGAAACAGATACATTCAAAACTTCATCCAATTTTGGCTTTGTGCTTGCCTTCCCCCTCCCCACCCACCCCACCCCCTTATAATGCCGTGGCTACAGAGACTTTTCATCTTCCCAAAAGTCTTTCAAAGTACCACAAAGTCCTTCAAAGTACCACAAAGTCCTTCAAAATACCACAAAGTCCTTCAAAGTACCACAAAGTCCTTCAAAGTACCACAAAGGTTAAGAAGACTCGCAGGTATCTTTGCATATGGACTCAAAAAAAATATCCTTTTTATTAGGGACCTAATGGACCTAATATTTCTCATTTAAACCTTTAATTTTTTTTATACAGCTTAACATCTTCAACTACATAAGACTCAAGTTTAGGGGAGGCGTGAAATCGCAAAAATAAAGTTAAAGATTGAATAATTAAAAAAAAAAAAAACTTGCCTACATTAAAGACAATGAGTTGATGATATGAAGCGAGCAAAAGAAAATGTTCCATTCAATAAACAATTGCCTTATCAATTTTTTTTTTGGAAGATCTTCTTTTGAATCGAGATAAGTGCTATTCACATCGAGTTGATACTTACGAACATGTTCTGGTTTCAGAACCCCCGAAGCAACAATTATACAAACTCCCAATAACAGTGAAGACATCAGAGTTCTCATTTCTGTAATATGGAAATATAAATTTAACTAAGTATCTTAAATGTTTAATTTAAACATGTTTCTGTTTGCAAATTATTGACATTGTGCACACCCTGTAGAAATGTGAAGCATGCAAATCTGAATTAAAACACAATATGCCGATACTTTTAGTTGAGAAAAACTAAAAACTAAAATTGTCAGATGGAGTTCTAATTAAAAGCAAGATCTTGTTAACTGTATTGACATTAATCGTACGATAATTGTTTTCTAATTTAAAAACAAATTTAACGTGAAATACATAAGACGGTTTGCCAAGAATAAAGGTTTGGATCGTAGACAAAAAATAGCTAGGCCTTGTGTCGATAATACAAAATTAGGTTACCGTGGAGCAGTGGTCATGGGCGTCGCTAGGAATTTTTGCAGGGGGGCAAAAATTTTCCAGGGGGGGGGCAAATAACAACTTTATGACATTTTTTTTAATGTAAGGGGGGGGAGCAAATGCCCCCCTCTTATATGACATTTTTTTTCAAAATGTAGGCCCCCCCATGAATACGCCCATGGCAGTGGTTCTCAACTGTTGGTACGAGTGCCCCGAGTTGTAAGGGAAATGTGATGCAGTGGTAAGCAGTGACATATAGTAGTAGTAGTAGGCATCCGTCCATCTCGGAAGACGATGGTAGCGCTCTAGATGTCTCCAGAGCGCAGGCCTGGGCGAACATTGTGGAGGCCTTGCGCTGCCCAGACAATAGGGCCTCCCTCTCGGCTTTATCGACGGGGGTCCATGGGGGGGGGGGTGCAAAGCACCACGCTTGGAGACGACTTGGCTGCAGGAGTTGCCGGAAGGACATCATGAGTGACGTACATCCGCCTTAGGGACTCCGACTCCGGATTTTTTCCTCGGGGTTGACTCCCGAAGCCTTTCTCATGGGTGGGTTAGCCTGCAAGACAGCAGCGGTTTGGAATCAGGGTTTTCCTTCTCCTAAGCACTGACATATAATTGCTCAAGTATCGCATTAGAAATCAAGGCAAGTTCCATTTTATTTTAGTTTTAATTGCATGTAATCGCGATCTTACTTGTGACGTGTTACCGCTGGCATACTTTGGCAATAAATATGACTTTAATCATCAAACCCCCAAAATTAGGCCAAATAGAATAACGTTTAAAATCCCTTTATTAAATGCTGGGTATTTACAAACATTCCACGCACCTCTTATTTTAATGGACTAATAAACATTTTTTTTATCTGTTGTGGAAATACTGTGTTCCCCATGTCACTATAAAAATGTCGCAATAATATTTGCCCTTCTATCAACTTGAACTAGTATTATTTAACGCACTCATCCCACCTGAATGTTGTGTTACTACTCTGTATAATGTACGCTGTGTGTTTCTACTCTGTATTATGTACTTTGTGTGTTTCTACTCTGTATTGTGTACTCTGTGTGCTAATACTCTGTATTATGTACTTATATATATATATATATATATATATATATATATATATATATATATATATAAGGAGAAAAATTACAAAGTTATTTCAAGGAAATCTTTAAAAAAGAACACTGGTGCTTACAATTTGATTGAAATACCAACAAAATAAAGCATATGAGGTTTTTGTTATACAAAATGAAAAAAGGGAGGTCAGACTCGCTGTTCTTCAGCTGGCAAATGCAAAAGGGGAGACAATATTCAATTAAAAAATCTCTTCTTCTTTCTTTCCTTAGCTCTATATCTCATTTAGGGCCCTAGTCTGCCATACTACTCTTCTCCACTTTTCCCGAATGGGACAGTGCTTAATGAATATAATTGATTATCTCTGACACAACTGCAGCAAATACTTGAAGAAGAATTGGTGCTATCACACTGTTACAGAAACACTTTCAAGATGTTGGATTAGAAAAAGCTGTATACATTGAATGATATCACCACATTCTAGATACAATATTGAAACATGTCATGTATGATCATTTTGGTACATCAACAACTTCACCAAACATTGGCTACTCGTTTGTTTAAACAATATCAGAAAAGTATGAACAACTCAAAACATCATTTGATAATGCTGGAGCACCGCTAAAGAAATCAGAACAAAAGTGCTGTCGAAATGACATGGCTTTAACAAAATGCAACAGGATTTTCAAAACTAGAGGAAGCTTACCAAAAGTAAATTTCAATCAATTCTGAAAATCAGTAATGAGAGATGGAACTCAATGGCAATTTATTGTTTTTCATCATTCGTTCTGATGATCATCTGCAAACAGCTATGGCAGCATGTGATTTCATCAGTGGTACATGGGCTGACATCTGTTTCACTGCCCAGTGTTTCAATACTACTGACTGATAATTTATCATAAGCTTGTAAGCAGCATACAAAGACTTTGAAGTCAATAAATGAGGTGAAATGTGCATTTTTTTACATGTTAATTGTATCTAACTTGATACGTATTCAAAATGTATACTAGACAATAATTTTCTGAAATAAAATGAAAATTTAAATAAACTACGCAGAAACGTAACCTACCGCAAACTGCAATAGCTGTATACTATAAACTATAAACAACAGAGTTTAAATCGTCAACTGCAGCATACACGAACTGAATGTCTGTGAAGGCTAAGAACACTTGTGGGCTGTTGAATACAATTTTCAAGACAATAACTAAATCCGTTTAATTGACTAAGTCATCTTCTACACACCTATAAATCATAAATGATTCTCAATTTTTTTACGACGAAAGAGTCCAAGTCTATCCATGACGGATGTCTTGTCTAATGAGTATCCTCTTCAGATATATATATAAATATATATATATATATATATATATGTATATGTATATATATATATATATATATATATATATATATATATATATATTGTACGTCTTTACGTCTCAAAGTTGTAAATCTCCGATTATGTTTACAAAGACATCAATATTGTGTATTGCTATAAAACCATTATTTTTTCGATTTTGCAGATACAAAATAATATATGCTTCTATCTTTTTTTTTTTTTTTGCATTTTGCCATACAAGCAAACGAAATTCGTTTCCAAATTATTTCGTTTCATTTGAAATTTTTAATATGCATAAAAATTATTTTATTTTTTAATTGTTTAGTAATATTTTTAAATATAAAAATACCACTTAATAAAGTTTTAATCCAACGACTTTGTTTACAAAAAAATAATAATAATAATCTGCATTATAGTAAAACAATATATTTTACCAATTTTAGATGATAAGAAAATTAATACTTCTAGTTTTACAATAGAGAAAAACAGATAAAAAAAAACAAAAAAAAAGATCTTCAGATGAAAGCCCATAGATCAGCTGAAATCCCATAGATCTTGGGAAAAAAACGGTTCCACGACTTTTCGACCCCGGACAGTTCGACCCCGGACACTTCGACCCCCGCCATTTCAACCCCGCGACGTTTCGACCCCGGGACAGTTTGACCCCGGACTAATCGACCCTGTTAACTGATAAAAAGAATGTTTGAATTATTATTTCTTTTTTTTTTTTTAAATATGTTCATTGACTTTGTTCAACATGTGTGTAATAGTTAAAAAAAATTATATTGTATTAATTTTGTTTAAAATATGTGTTTTAATTGTTTAAAATATGTGTTTTAATTGTTTAAAATATGTGTTTTAATTGTTTAAAATATGTGTTTTAATTGTTTAAAAAATGTTTTTTTTCCCGCAAGTTCTGATGCTTTAAGCGCGTTCAAAAGTTTTAAAAGACCGCCAATATATCGTATACACTCTTCTCATGCTTGCAGATGAGATTCTTTGACCGATTGTTTGTTTTTAATTTAGTGACAGGCACAAATGATAAAGTCACATATATAGGGCCACCCTGACAATGTCACAATATATAGGGCCACCCTGACAAAGTCACAATATATAGGGCCACCCTGACAAAGTCACAGTGTATAGGGCCACCCTGACAAAGTCACAGTGTATAGGGCCACCCTGACAAAGTCACAGTGTATAGGGCCACCCTGACAAAGTCACAGTGTATAGGGTCACCCTGACAATGTCACAGTATAAATTTTTTCACACCTTTTGCATTACATTCATGATGTTTTTGCAAGCAAATATTACACAAAAAATTCATTTAAAAGTATTCACTTAGAAACATCAGAATACATTTGTCAAGTAAAAAAATGAAATTCACAATAAGAAAACCCAGTCCATCAAAGATGTCAGTTCAAACGTTCAAAATTACTATGGTCCACGATAGTGTAGAAATCATGCAATTTCATGCAGATTTTTCGCCAAGAAGGCGTTAAGACACCAACGTTAAATTTTCAGCATAGCTTGTACTTGATAAGATTAATAAGTGTGCAAAATATGAAAAGTGTGAATTACTGTCCACATGGTCATCTGGGGGGCGCAATGCGTGCAAAAATGGACGACCATGATGCTTAAAGGGGCCCACCATGAGTACACTATTATTGATTAACAGGAATTCTCTATCAAATAATAAACATGTATGGTACTTACTAATTGTATAATAAACATCATTTCATGTCTTATAGGTTCTTGGCTATACCGGGTCAAATATTGATGAAAACTGTCTGAAGTGCAAAGTTTGGAATTTTTTAGGGCACTTTGTGTGCAAGCTACACTTGAGATAAATACATCATTCAATTCAAGATAAAACAATGAGTAAATACTGAAAATTTCAGCCTGATACCTTTTATAGTTTTTAAAATATTCACGTTCAAATATCGCGAAAATGTAAATGTCACGCGAACTCGCGACTACCCTTAAAACTTTAAAAAATCATAGCTCACAAAGTTTTTGACCAAATGGTTTGAAATTTTCAGGAATCACTCAACTTTGAATGTATCACAAGCTATGAAAATTTGAGGAAGATCTTAGAGGGTCGGGTGAACTCCACTGGTTGAGTTGACATGGAATGACCAAATTACAACTTTAAAGAGAATGGGGCAGGCAAAAAAATTTGATAGACATTTACATGGGGGATACTTACAGGTTAAAATCCTCTACACTGACAGCATGACATCTTTTGACAATGAACACACTGAAACACACTGAACACACTGAAACACACTGACCACAATATAACTTAAGCCTATGTTGATCGCTGCTTGATCATATTGACAACTGGCGACTTTAACTTGGTTTGCATGGGTAGTACAACACATACTTTATTGACATGGTTTGTTTTAATACAATACCGGTATTTTCAGTCATCAATTAGGTTTTTTTATTTATCAGGTAATTATTATATTTTGTATCCTTGTTAGATACTTGAACTTGGTAGGGTGCTACTTCATATATAGCGTTATATTAAATGGTGCTAAAATATTTCTATTTCATGAGGGTCGTACTGAAGTAGCAAGTCTCCATTAATTGGGCTAATTTTTGTGTGCGTGCTCCATCAAGTCTCCATTAATTGGGCTAATTTTTATTTGCTTGCTCCATCAAGTCTCCATTAATTGGGCTAATTTTTGTGTGCGTGCTCCATCAAGTCTCCATTAATTGGGCTAATTTTTGTTTGCTTGCTCCATCAAGTCTCCATTATTGGGCTAATTTTTGTGTGCGTGCTCCATCAAGTCTCCATTAATTGGGCTAATTTTTGTGTGCGTGCTCCATCTAGACGCCCTTAAAGCGAATGGTTACAGAATAGATGATGTAACGATAACTTTAGGTATATCCCTACAACTTTAGAACCACTGATAAGTTAGTAAATTCCAGTTTGTTAGTCATGTTTATAAGTTTATAAGGTTAACAATGCAAGTCAGTGACCTCAACCGTAGGTAACAGTGAACAAAGAAATGCTAACGAACAAAGGGACGCTAGCGAACAAAGGGATGCTAACCTTAGTATAGGTATTTGGCCGCACCAATCACTAGGCTGGAAAAAAAAAAGAGTCCGAATGACGTAAATGAGTTAGAAAGGGGGTAGAAGAGCCAATCAGAAGAGTTGGGGCCTTAGAATCATGGGATGGCTTATTCACCACATATAATGAGATGTAAGTTAGTTTTCAGACAGACGGAGGAGAGAAGTAGAAAAGTTTAATCTTGGGTCGAGAAGAGGACAATAGAGCATGAGGTCGCAAACAGTGTGTTATTAAGCTGTTAATAGGAGTTGGTTAATGTGACAAAGACGTATATTATTATGCAGTTGTATTTGGATATATATATATATCATTTTATTATGTTCATGATATCTTTGTGTGAAGTCAAAAGTAAAGTATTTGAAGCGTAATTGACTCAGCTACGTTAATTGAATGTGAGAGAAAATGTCATGCAGTAAACACCTCCACAGTCTATGCAAACAATGTAAACATTAAAAAACCCTACATGACAGAGGCCAACTTATTTGAATAAAACATATTAAAAAATTACACAGTACTTGAAACTGCTGGGTCATAAACTTCGTTAAAGATATTTAAATAAATAGCGGAATGCAGCTGTCAATGTGTCCACATCACTTAAGTCCTGTTTGTGCACTTACCAAAATACATTATTATTTGTTTAAGAAGCATACAGACGCACTTTTTGATAGTGTAGATTTACAAAAGCTCTAGTTTCAAAAATGTCTTTAATCTAGGATTATCTCAAGTTCTTTATTTGATTATATATATATATATATATATATATATATATATATATATATATATATATATATTTAAGAAAAAAATTAAATAATACAAATGAGTGACAAAATTACTATTATTAAGATTTTAATTTTATTTTAATTATTTGAAATCTATGCAGCAATAGTACCCCATGTCAATATAGACACATAACATACGATTACAGAAGAACCTGCACTAATATCAAAATGAATACATGTCACGCCAATAATATAAGCGTTTGCCTCACATTACAATATTTACACCGTGCCAAGTCCATAACATCATTACCTGTTTCAAAAATTAACGAGGACACTTATCAAATCATCAAGGTACAATCACCAATACTGACATCTGTCATGTCATCAAAAAAGACACACAATTTTCAAAATCTTTCATATTCAACTCCTACTTAAAAAATATTTTTTTACAACACAGTCAAGGTACATGTTTCACCTACATCCCATAGTTATGTGCACTTTTTTACAACGCAGTCCCGGTTATTCCTCACATTCCTTGGCTCTCTCACATAGGCTCTCTCACCTTGGCTCTCTCACATAGGCTCTCTCACCTTGGCTCTCTCACATAGGCTCTCTCACCTTGGCTCTCTCACATAGGCTCTCTCACCTTGGCTCTCTCACATAGGCTCTCTCACCTTGGCTCTCTCACATAGGCTCTCTCACCTTGGCTCTCTCACATAGGCTCTCTCACCTTGGCTCTCTCACATAGGCTCTCTCACATAGGCTCTCTCACCTTGGCTCCCCCCTCCCAATACTAGAAGCCATATTTTCTTTACTTTTAAGATGTAATAGATTGTATACAATTTTTACTCATCCATGTATTCTTGTCATTACAGAATCACATTCTGAGCCACCGCCTAAACAGTGAGTGACAGTCGTCATAAGACACCTTGAGTAGTGTGGAGTACATTGTCTAACTCACCTACCTACATATCTATCTATCTATCTATCCATCTATCCATCTATCTACCTACCTATCTACCTATCTACTTTCTACCTATCTATCTACCTATCGATTTATCTACCTATCTATATATCTATCTACTTATTTATTATATATTCTGTCTGTCTTCCTATCTATCAATCTATCTTTCTTTAAATTTTTCTCTCTTATACAAATTGCTCAGTAAATCAAATATTTTTTTCCCATTGCAACAGATGTGGTGGTGATCACGCTTTTTGTAAGGACAATGATTGGTGCTGTTCACCTTATAGATGCAAGTAAGTACAACTGTGTAGATCTAGTACCGGAGTCACCAAGCTCTCTCATTCTCTTTCTCTCTCTCTCTCTCTTTCTCTCCCTTTCTCTCTCTTTCTCACTCTCTCTCTCTCTCTCTCTCTCTCTCTCTCTCTCCTATCCCCCCCAAGCTCATGCTACTGTTTATTTATTTATTTGTTAGTATAAAACTTATCCTCGTTTAATGTTTAAAATTTCGAGTCAATAAATCAATATCTTGTAGAATAAAGGAGCTAAGTACTTTTTAGTAATTTTTATTACGAGAAAAGGATGGAGATTAGGATGTCCACATACATATAAAAAGCAGAGCACCGGTGCAAACGTGTGCAAAATAGTGAAGCTTTTTTATTCTTATATCAAATTGTTAAATTCATTAAAATATTTTCTTAGAGCATTTTCGAAAAAAATGCTCTATTGTCCCCGTTTTGCCTGTCTGTCTGTCATCACCCTAGATCTCAACAACCATAAGTCCTAGACCCATGATGTATATATCATTTTGTAGGTCTTGGCCTGCCAAGAAATGACTTTTTTCCATTTCGCGATCTGACCTCTGAGGGCCGTAAAGGGGGCTTAGTATCGTTTTTTACTATATAAGCTATATTAATAAAGGAGCGCCTATATCTCAGCAACTATAAGTCCTAGACCCATGATGTATATATCATTTTGTAGGTCTTGGCCTGCCATGTGTACATCAAAAGTTCATTTCTCGATAGGACCCCTGAGAGCCGGGCTTCAGGACTCCTAAGGGGCTGATATATTATATATACACCTTGTACGTTCAATAACCCATTCATTTGGTGCGAAATACTGCAGCACGTAGTTTCACCAAGATTTATTAAGAAACTCATCAAATGAAATAGTAAGCTTGTGTTCTGGGTTTAATTGAAAGTATCAGAACTATGCAACAATTGACGGAGTTTTCGGACGATTAAATGACTATAATTTTGAATGTTTTCAATTATGAGTCCTATTTCAGTAACCACAAACCACTTGTAGTTAGATTTAAGAGAAAATAATTTTGTTTTCAAATATAAGAAAACGTCTTTTTAATATCTTTTTTCAGATATATGCATTACACAATTGAATTTATAAACATTTACAAAATTTACAAATATTTACTGAAAGATAACATACGTACTGATAAATAATACGAAAATGCTCTAACACGTCCTGTGTCCAGAATGGAACAGGCTTAACTGCTTGTTTCAATTATTTTTTATATATTTTTAGGCATCTGTTCTTTTTCTGGCATTATTGTACGATAGGCTAACTGTTCCTCCTGCAAGGTAAGAAATTGTATCAATTCAGTAAAGGTTAATGTTTTTTGCTGTTTTTTTTTTTTTTTGGTTTATTAGGCACATTTATAAATAAGAAGTTTATTTTAAAAAAAATTGATTCAGTTGACCTTAGCAGATCAACTCAAAATATTGTTAAATTCATGTTTACTTATTTCTCTGTGGTTCACGGAGCATTGTTTCTTTTTCTTTCAAAAATATATATACTATTACATGTACACGTATTGATTAAATCCTCGACACGCTTGGATCATTATATCATGTAGATTAGAAAAAATAATACTCTATGGTCATTTAAATAACTTGAGTGTATCATTTTTTGTTTAATTGTTTGTATGTTTTTTGTATGATTATAATGTATCATTAATTTTGTTCATTTATTCTATCAATATTGACATCATTATTTTTTTTTTTTTTGCCTTGTTTTTAGAGCATTTTCGAAAAAAAAATGCTCTATTGTCCCCGTTTTGTCTGTCTGTCTGTCTGTCTGTCTGTCCGTCATCACCCTAGATCTCAACAACCATAAGTCCTAGACCTATGATGTATATATCATTTTGTAGGTCCTGGCCTGGCATGTGTACATCAAAAGTTCATTTCGCGATAGGACCTCTCAGGGCCAGGCTTCATGGATCCTAAGAGGCTTATATATTATAAATAGATTATAAGCTAAACAAAGGGGCGTAATCATTATTTATTTTTGTAACAGTTATTAAACATGACTTACTTCCCTCTCTATACATGAAAATGCTCTGAAACGTCCTGTTTTTACAGGCTTAATGTGTGCTTGTTTTTTTTTCCCCCAGCCTCTTCAGATGTCTGTTAAAATGTATCGTACATATCTTCTGTGCATAAACTTGTGTTTATGTATAGGCCTATTGCTGCCCGGCTGTCGAATGTTTTAACTCACATTATATTTAACGTCAATCAGCGTACTATTAAAATAATGTATTTTACTCAATTAATTATGTATACTATTGTATATCAACACTCAAGTGTTAAATATCTATCTATCTATTTTACACTGCAGTTTTTTTTTTCTGTCATTGTACCCTTAAATTGAGGAAATGGATTGGCAAAACTATTTGAGGTCTACTATGTTCCCACAATTACACAACGTATTTAAATAGTGAAAACGTTATTAAAAGTTTGTCTTCCAATCAGCACAATCTGGGTAGGTATCGATATCACCATCTGAATCGGATATACTGTCACCTGTTAGACACTGATACAGCTGCAGAAATAAATCCAGACGTACGGGCCCTAGATTTTCTCTCGGTGGTCCAAAAAAAAAACATTTATAAAGTGTTTTTAAGCCTAAGAAATGTATTTTTTAAAAACATTTTTTAATGCTTCGCTTGTTCTGATATACAAATATATGCTATTATATATTGTAGGGCATTACCACCATTTAAGTAACCAAGGGGCATATTTTTCATTTTGTGATACAACATGAAGCAAATTAACATATCCGTTTTTAAGATTTTAAAAATAAAACCTTTGGGCACAGAGCGTACTACAATCTCATGTAAATACATTCAGGTTCTATTTAT
>JAGDYQ010000106.1:1759993-1779809 GCA_021962125.1 Bulinus truncatus | reverse complement strand
GACCGGAAGAAATGTCCGGCAGTCTATGGAGCGGCCGTCCAAAGCCGACCCGAGTCGAGCAGGCGCTAATTGCTCAGTTTCGTACTGGGCACTGTCCTATTGGCGCGTACTTTGGGAGGTTGAAGCCCAATGTCGACATCCTTTGCATGCACTGCAGGGAGGTGGAGGAAACCGTGGATCATGTGCTTTTCGAGTGTCCCAGACTGGCGGACCACAGGGTGTACCAGTCCGGAAGCTTGCTGGCCATCGGGCTCTATGGCAGTCTCCAAATGTTGAGAGACACAGCAAGTCTGATCTCACGGGCTCTAAGAGACTAAGTCTCAGTCCGCAGTTTCACTGAGAGAGTTCAAAGAGAGAGAGAGAGAGAGAGAGAGTTTCCAATAACTGTCTCCTGCACTATGTCACTTACTCTATGCTTTTTTACTTCCCCTACCCACCCCCGAGTTTCCAGGTAAAGATAAAACTTAAGCGTATCATACAGCTGTCTGAGGCAGAGTAAAACCGGGGGTTGTGGCCCCCACCTCTCCTGACACAGGTCACCTGATTGTCCTGTCAATGTATAACATACATTTTAAATAGTCGGGGGGGCGTTATTGTGACTTTCAAAGTTATCTACATTTTGCCCCTTAATTTTATTTTATTTATTTACAAAGTGGAACGACCATTTATGTGAAGTGTAATGATTTGTTACTTAACTCCCTTTGACTTACAAGTGTGAGATCGATCCAGTACATATCTCCATTGACACAAAGCCAACACGGCTTGCTGTGTAATTATTTTTTCAACCGAACGGTGTATTATGTATGTATGCTAAACTCGATAATCCAAAGTGTATTTCATAGAATATATACAAGTTAGGAAAATATTGGTCTTATGGTAAGTAGGTTAAATAACATTGAGAAAAAATCTGCACACCTTTGCAGATTGCCATTTCGGGCGGTGGGCTCATGCACATTACACCCTCCCCTCTGTCCGAGTGGCAGGAAAAACCCATTGATTTGTCATTCTGGCCGATCGGCAGTACACACACCCTGCTGGTCTGGTCATTTTGGGCAAGTTTTCAAACCCTATTTCTGCCATTCCGGCAGATGATAGCGGGCACACTCACCCCGCCGCTCTGTAGGCATGGCAGACATACATCAGCGCCGCCAACAATGCTGGTGTGGTAGGCACATTACACCCTATCATGTTGGCAATGGCGGCGAATTAAAAAATAGAATTTTTAAAAAAAGAGGGGAAAATCTGCTAAACGCGTATCCCGTTATGTGCCACGCAAAAGTTTGTATTAGTTTGTTTGTTTTTTAATTTCAGTTTTGTAATCAATGTTAAAATATTCATTATTAAATGAGGCGTATATATGGTGTATCAAGCTCTTCTATTTAAAAATCAAGAAACTGGGGGTGACTAGGGGTTAATGGGGAGAGCGCCCATGACCTGCACATAAATGGGACCCAGCCTATAAAAATATTTTTTTGTTACCTGTGACACAACTAAATTTTTGCTCCACACTCTGTAGATGACGCTCCACACCCTGCAGATGACGCTCCACACCCTGCAGATGACATTCCACACCCTGCAGATGACATTCCACACCCTGCAGATGAGGCTCCACACCCTGCAGATGACATTCCACACCCTGCAGATGACGCTCCACCTGGACCCCGATCTCAAGAGTGCCTCTGTTGTACCTCATCTGACCGAGGGTTGGGAACCTTTTGTTAGTTGTTGCAGCCCCCACCAAGGATACCGACGCTGAAATCTTCGTTCTCTCTCTCTCTCTCTCTCTCTCTCTCTCTCTCTCTCTCTCTCTCTAACACACACACACACACCATTTAATCCAATTGTAACGTCCACAGACTAGTGGGCGGGGCAGACCAAATCCTATTCTCATGCATCGTTTGTTGTGTAAACACGCTGTGCGCGCACACACACACACACACACAAATACGGGTGTACATCTGTTGTTGGGCGCTGAGGACGGCGTGGTTAATAGTCACCCAAACACACATGCACAACACACACACACACACACATGCAGTCACACTTCCCTGGCTACTCGTGTTCTCGAGAATTACGTTTAAGTGTGCGATTTGACCTCCTCATTAAGAATAAATTATTTACCGGGAAATTCCATGACTCGAGCTGGCCATTGTGCACAAAAACAAGGAATGGTATGTCTCTGTTAACTCTACAGCAGGTACCAGTCATTTGTTTATTCTGTACGCAGTGGCGTCACTAGGGTTGGTGTCACCCGGTGCAGTCCGCATTCCCCCCGCACCCCTCTAGTGACGCCTCTGTCTAATGTTAGTTTATTCCAAACTCACTTCGATTTCCACCCCCATCCCCTCCCTAAAGCCGATTGTGGCTCTTCGTAACATTAATTGTGGCCCTTTGTAGTATTAGTTACTTTGTTGTTTGTTTGTTTGTTTTTTATTAATCCATTAAATTTTGTTTCGCCAAATCTTTATTTACTGTGGCAGTATTACTCTGTAGTATTTTAAAATAAATTGTTAAAAAATCATTGAATGCGGCTCTCAGTGACGTCATGCGTGGCGGCCATCAGTCTCTAAACACTTCACACTGTCTACTGGTAGTGTGGTAAACTATCTTTGTCAACAAATTTTAAAACTGTTGACTATCTGGTAAACATGTAAGCTCGGTTTCATGTCAATGCTCGGTTTATTATACAACGCTGACCTATATAAGGCGTGTGTGCGGAAGTCGTAAAGTGTAAACAGCACGAATTAACTGTGATTTACGACAACTGTAACCAGTGAACTAAATCGCCCTGACAAGCAACAGATATTTATAAACCATGGTTCATTTTCGTGATTCTCAGCTGTACTGTGTGCTGCTTTTGGCCCGTTTATGTGTGCGGGTGGCTGCGCACGTGCATGCGTGCTTGCTCCCGATCTCGTGTGCTTGCGCGCGTGAAATTATTTGTAGAAATGTAGCATATCCATGAAACAGTTTTATTTTCAGTGGTTGCAGCTGGTATGCTATGCCCCCCCCCCTTTTTTTTTAACCCACTTAGCCAGATATTTATCCACATAGGAGGTATACATGGCATTTTAGTTTACTTTCAGTGTACCAATCTGGCCAAATAACCACACTTGAGCTTCAATAAGAATTTCTAGCCAGGGATTTGTTAGTGAGATAAACCAAAGCAAATTTGTTCTAATGTGGGACAGCATTGTTCTTGTCTCTTACTTGAGTCATTGTTATGTAAACACCATATCAGTGAGGCGTGCTATCAGTTCAAGTGTGCAGTTACATCGATCTGACTTTGAAGATCGCATGTTAATTAGGTCATAATCACGGTTGTGAACTACGGCCGACATTTAAGTAAACAACAAAAAGGAAGAAAGGGGGGGGGAGGGGGTTATAAAAACTAATGTATTCAATTATATGGCACATTTGTAATAGTAGGTTGCATTGCGTGTAATTGCTAGCAGACTTTTGTGACTCATTCACATTGAGTGTATGGATTTGTTCGATTGAGACATGTTTCAATGATGCTAATATAAACTTTATGTCTTCGGTGAGTGGACTATATCTTTGGTTGTGTACAAAAAAGGAATCAACTAAATATGTAAAAAAAAAACTTAATTAGCAATTTAAGCAAATATGTTATAAAAAATATGATAAAAGCGCGATCGATGTTTGTTCTAAACTAGAGTATCGATCGATGTTTGTTCTAAACTAGAGTATCGATCTATGTTTGCTCTAAACTAGAGTATCGATCGATGTTTGTTCTAAACTAGAGTATCGATCGATGTTTGTTCTAAACTAGAGTATCGATCGATGTTTGTGCTAAACTAGAGTATCGATCGATGTTTGTTCTAAACTAGAGTATCGATCGATGTTTGTTCTAAACTAGAGTATCGATCGATGTTTGTTCTAAACTAGAGTATGAGGCATTAGGGTTGTCGCTCATGGGCTGGAAGATTGCAGTAGTTCATGATATCTATGTTCCAGTAGATCACGATAACTTTGTTGTAGTAGTCCATATCTATGTTGCGGTAGTCCTTTATTAAATTTCTGCATTAGTTCACGTTAACTATATATGAGATATAGTACTAGTTCGCGATATCTATGTGGCGGCAGTCCGTGTATAGCTAAGTAGCAATAAATCTAATGACTCGCACAATTAAATTTGTTGAGTGAAACTCTTCTGCTTCTGTCAGTTTATTTCGCATTGCATTTGACTTTTTCATAAACATCCGAATAAAATATTTTCACTTATTTATGCTATAGATCTGGTAATAAAGTGGACTCTTAATCATCCGGCCTTCTATATGAATAGGGTACAGCGAATAGCTGAAAGTCTGGATATTTCCGATCTATTAAAATACTCCTCCCACACTATTTGAACAACTTATTTTCATCAGAAAATATATTAATTTATTTTGGTCGCATTATCCGGAGTTGGGATAGTCGCTAGATGGAAGGTCAAGGGTCAGCTGTAATGTACATTATAATTGATACACAAAGAGTCGTTTGGAAACTCTAGTCAAAGAAATTTAGAGATCACTGAGTGCCATATGCAAAAGTAGTCCTCGAAGCCTTGATAGCATCTGATTGGATGGAAACTGGCTCATGATTGGGACATGATGCCTGGTTGGTCCATCTACAAGAACGTCTGTGTGATACAGAAGATGCTTGTTGAGCATAAAATACATCACTATCAGCTGTTATAAAAATTATTCACATCGGCTTTAAAGAATACTTGTATGACTTGGACCAGTTGACTTGATGATATAATACTAACCACACATTTTCCTAGTAAACCAAGATCATAGGATATAAACTTGTCCCCACTTACCATATCAGCCTCTTGAATGTAACGAGTTCTATTTCCGTGTTGAATAGTGAATGTTGCTATTTCTATATTGATCAATTTAATTGTAAACATCAACTTGTTCTTTTTTTTTTAAATAAATGTCATCTCAAACCTTAAATGTCACAAACATATTAAATATTGTAATCATGAATAATCCTCTTTTTTTTTTTTGCTCAGATGCCAAATTGAACATCTAAGTGATAAGATGTCCGGCAGTTCGTCCTACGTGCTGAACATTGGTCAGTTAATGGTCTCCTTCGTGTATCGTCTGACCGTTGGTCTTGTCCTGGAGTTGGTTAAAGTCGGCGCCCTTCTGTTTATAGTCATAGGCTCTTGTCTGACGCTGGGGCTGGCTTGCTTCGTTTTGATTACCGGGGTCTACGCTTACTTCGACCACAGCATTTTGGCAGCTATCATTGGACTAGTACTGGGCCTCCCAGTGTCCGTTCTTGCGTTGAAGTTGGTCCAATATGTTGTCAAAGACTTCTTGCAGCTAACGGACATTGCGCTAGTGGATATGATCAGATGTATGGTTCCTTGGGGAAAGAGAAATAAGGTAAAATGAATGTTATTTTTAAAAAGATTGATTAGCGGATATCTGTTTTCTGATAAGATATTAAATACTTGTTTTAATTAACACCGCGCCCCGTTTTTTATAAAATATTTTTATAATGTAATGTTTCTATTAACCTGTAGTTCTTAATAACGCTACATCATATAGATGCCTTGTTCACTTGCATATCAAAGTTTTCATAACAATTCATCAACTTCCTGTTTCAGTCGATACATATAGTGGGAGATATAAATAGACTTGAATTAGCTGTTAGCCTAAATAATGTATTATGTATAATGTATAGTGTATTATGTATAGTGC
The DNA here is from genome assembly GCA_021962125.1 of Bulinus truncatus. Classification (NCBI taxonomy): domain Eukaryota; kingdom Metazoa; phylum Mollusca; class Gastropoda; family Planorbidae; genus Bulinus; species Bulinus truncatus. The sequence continues at coordinate 1,774,092 of JAGDYQ010000106.1, read as the reverse complement.
ATAATCTATAATGTATAATGTATTATGTATAATGGTCTCAAATATTTATTTCAGAACAAAAAAGACAATTGAACATTTTAAAGAAAAGAATGACAAGACTTGCTGGCAAATATTAATGCTCATGTATCTGTTGAGGAAGGGAGAAGTTTAAAAATTTCATTCTATTAAATAAAAAAGACAGTTACGTATTGAAGGTCGTTATAAGTTTCTTTAGCGAAACTTAATTTTTTTATCATTGTAATCATCGAGAACATGGTATTTTTCTGAACATTTTATACACTTTTTTTTTGCATCAATATTTTTAACGATTTGTAATTAAGTGTAACAATGATATTTAATGTAACGTTACTTTTATTTTTACCATTCTTACATCTTTAGGCTGTTGTGGTCCCTAGGCAGAGGAGTCAGGAATATTTGGAAGTCCTAGGCTAAAATATCTGTGTCCCAAAAAAATATTGTTTAATTTGAATTTGTACTGGAAGTGGGCCCATTTAGCAGTGGGAATCCTAGACTGTCTCCTACTGTACTGAAAGTGGGCCCATTTAGCAGTGGAAATCCTAGACTGTCTCCTACTGTACTGAAAGTGGGCCCAGTTAGCAGTGGAAATCCTAGACTGTCTCCTACTGTACTAAAAGTGGGCCTATTTAGCAGTGTGAATCCTAGACTGTCTCCTACTTTTCTGAAAGTGGGCCCAGTTAGCAGTGGAAATCCTAGACTGTCTCCTACTGTACTAGAAGTGGGCCCATTTAGCAGTGGAAATCCTAGACTGTCTCCTACTGTACTAGAAGTGGGCCCATTTAGCAGTGGGAATCCAAGGATGTCTTCTTGTCTGTCTTCCATAAGTAAAACTTTTGTTTACAATTTTGTGGTGTTTGGTTAATTAATTTTGTGTTTTGTTTTTAAGTTATATTTTGTTGATCCAAGAAATATATGTACAATTTCAACACGTATTTGTGTTTATTTCTGCATTCGGTCAATATGTCTGTCTGTGATTGGTATGGCTTATATTTTATTTAGACTACAGTCCAGACAGTGGCTGGCGACTGACTGACGATCATCATTAACGTGACGACACTACACATGACACAACTATTTCTCCATACTCAATTTCTGATCAGCACATGTGTACTTAGGACAATTAGTCCACTGCTAATGACACAAAACACTAGACACGCTAAGGTTAAATTTATCAGAGAAGGAAACTTCATAACAGGAAGAGCATTGAGAAAACTATACAGACCAAATACTACAATCAGATGCGGACATTAAAGTTATACAGTTTGTCCTTAGCCGAGTGTGTCATCGGTCGAGTGGTCATCGGTCGAGTGTGTCCTTGGCCGAGTGTGTCATCGAATATTTCTACATCATCATTTTTGTACAAGGTGAGCTTTTTGACATCAAGAGATGCATGCTCTTTTTGAATCCCTTTATTTGTTGTTGTTCTTTTATAGTTTCCGTAAAAAAATGTTGTTTTGTTGGTATATATAAGGCAGTTAACTCTGAGTAAACTATTACTTAGGTGCCTAACAGACTTTGGTATTATCGCTCTTGACAAAGCGCGCAGGATTAGGCCGGATGATCGAAAGTCTACAGAATCTTTCCAATAAAATATTGATTACAAGAAATGTGGTGGCGCGCTGGACTTCTAACCAAAAGAGACTTATCTTGAGTCCGATTGCTGTCCCTAAGTCAATCCATCAAACAAATAGTTACCCAGCATTCGTTAGGGGAAGTAAACGCGGCTGTGCAATAAACTAAAGTAAACTAAACATACAATCCCACAGAACAGTGGCGGCGAACTTTTTTGGGGCCAGGTGCCCAAAATTCAACCAAAACAGCACTTATTTATAGCAAAGTACCAACACTCCAATTAAAATTAAACGAAGTGATTTTGTAGTCGCGTGCCGACTGACGAGGCTCTGCGTGCCAACTGTGGCACCCGTGCCATAGGTTCGCCGCCACTGCCATAGAACAACCATGGCGATAGAAAGAGTAGAGCTCTTGCTTCATTTGAATCCGAGAATGAAACAAACAAGCAATTAAGCCTGTTCCATTCTGGACACAGGACGTGTTAGCGCATTTTCATGTTATGTATCAGTACGTTTGTTAGCTTTCAGTAAATATTTGTAAATTTTGGAAATGTTTATAAATTCAATTGTGTAATGCATATATCTGTAAAAAAAATATTATAAAGACGTTTCTTTATATTTGAAAAAAAATTATTTTCTCTTAAATCTAACTACAAGTGGTTTGTGGTTACTGAAATAGGACTCATAATTGAAAACATTCGAAATTGTAGTCATTTAATCGTCCGAAAACTCCGTCAATTTTTGCATAGCTCTGATATTTTCAATTAAACTCAGAACACAAGCTTACTATTTCATTTGATGAGTTTCTTAATAAATCTTGGTGGAACTACGTGCTGCAGTACTTCGCACCAAATGAATGGGTTATTGAACGTACAAGGTGTAGAATGGGGCTATATATATAATATATAAGCCCCTTCGGAGCCCTGAAGCCCGGCCCTCAGAGGTCCTATCGCGAAATGAACTTTTGATGTACACATGGCAGGCCAAGACCTACAAAATGGTATACACATCATGGGTCTAGGACTTATGGTTGCTGAGATATAGGGCGCTCCTTTATTAATATAGCTTATATAGTAAAAAACGGTACTTTATAAGCCCCCTTTTACGGCCCTCAGAGGTCAGATCGCGAAATGAACTTTTGCTGCACACATGGCAGGCCAAGACCTACAAAATGATATATACATCATGGGTCTAGGACTTATGGTTGTTGAGATCTAGGGTGATGACGGACAGACAGACAGACAGACAGACAAAACGGGGACAATAGAGCATTTTTTTTCGAAAATGCTCTAAAAATTATGAACAGGAAATAAAAAAAAAAGGTTTTCCACGATAAGCAGAAGTGTGAATTTTTATTATCATATTTAATTATTTTGTTAGATTATATTAGATTTGCCGAGTTCACTATAAGCGGTTTTGACATTTAAAATCTTAAAACAGTTGAAAAGATTTAGCCCATTGAATGAGCAATCTGCCACCAGGAATAGAATACATTGAGAGCCAAAAATTTAAGAAAAGAGTTTTTTTCTGTTTGCAATTTTTAAAGATATTGGGCAGCTCTAAAAGACAATGTTGGCTCACTCCTAAATGTGATAGATAAACAGCTGACATCTGACTCATCTACATTACAAGATCGTCATTGACAGCAGGATGGTATTGATTTGAAAGTAAATTTTTTATACCTAATTTACAGAACTTTTTGGGCACTTCCAATGAAAACCATTGATTGGCATCAGAAATGCTCGCTGTAAAATTGAAACGAACTGTGAACCAAGCAATATCATCACCCAACAAGACGCAGAATTTCATTACAAAGTTGATCAATGGAGTCAATGTTTCTTACTGTGACAAATCACCTACTCGATCTTGGAACTTCCTTTTATAAATGTTTCCCATAAGTTCCGCTGCAAAAGGCCGCCGGTTCCATGTACTGGGCCCCTAATAATTATCTTTTAAAATGAATACCCCTCTCAGAAAACAACCAGTTTTTAATTATTTATCACTCGGCCCCTAGTAAGTACTTCGTTAAAGAGATCTTTATAGTGGAACTGTTAGCAGTCTCTTACTTGCTTATCCAGCAACAAGTGTATTGTCGGACTATAGTCTGAGGATGCTGTTTTAAAAGGCATTAAAATGTCTATTACACTTTCCGTATGTTGTTACTCAATGTCAGCCAAATTACGTAGACTTTGTCTGCTCACCCAGGTTCATTGCTTAAGGAGCACAATTCTACACAAATGGCATTATCAAACCACTGTTCCATTGTGTAAAGTGTATTGGTAACTTTTTGCTGACATTGGTTCACCTAGCATGTAATACGAGCTCTTTGTTTTCCATGTTTAATTATCAAGTTGAATTTGAAATAAAAAAAAAAACATCGGAAACATTTATAAAACATTCATTCAAACACGGCTCAAACAATCCAAACTATTCTAAATGCGCTAGTTACAAACTAAATCATACGATTTTAGTCCCGTTGTGACAGCAAAAAGATACAATCATCTGTATCTTTGAATGAAGTTAATAAATAATTGGTATATAATACGGTTTATTCCCACTCTACACCTGTAATATGAATCACTCCATCTAAGGTAGATGTCTAATAAACTCAAGTGTAAGGTAGACGTCTAATAAACTCAAGTGTAATACATGTAGGCCTAGATTAACTTTGGGCTCAATATTTCTAGCTGACGTTATTACAATTCTTATCTAACAATGATGGGACGGATGGTCGAGTGGTGTAGATACTCGACTGTCGACCTGAGAGCCCTGGGTTCGAACCTCGGTAAGACCCGTGGAATCAGGTACAAAGTCGTCCCTCAAGTGCACCCAGCTTTAAATGAGTACCTGACTTTAGTTGGGGATGTAAAGGCGACTGGGCGTTGTGCTAACCACACAACCCCTTCATATGCCGAGGTTATAGAAACAGATGAATTCTACACTTCATCTGCCCCAATGGCCTGTTAAGGTTAAGGGAACTTTACTTTATCTAACAATAGTATCCTGGCCCAACACCTTGGAATACATCATATCGTCACAAGAAGTGTCATTTCTCTTGCTAATGCTTATTTATCTCTTGCTAGTACTCACTTATCTTATCTCTTGCTAGTGCTCACTTATCTTTTGCTAGTGCTCACTTATCTCTTGCTAGTGCTCACTTATCTCGTGCTTGTGCTCACCTTTTTAATCTCGTATGCAGATATCTACTATGCACACAATCATATCAACCAACTAAATTGAACAATGATAGTTAACCCCGCCCATTAGTATAAACTACACACAATATATCATGCCATAATGTTTTTTTTCCCGGAAAAACTAATTCGTCATAAGTCTAAGTCTAAGTAACATGTATATTGATTTCATTTAAAAAGGTCATGATGCTATCTAAAGACAGAACTGTAAAAAACAACCACACCTTAAGTATTATTTGTTTAAACTTTGAGTACCACTGATCCTGTCTACTATAAATAGTACCGCGTCAGTGACTGGTTTTTTTTCTCATAGCAAATGAAAACTATTAACGAGAACACCATTTCCAAGAAATTTGCCTAGTCAGCATACACTTGTAAACAACCGGAAACATTTCATAGTGTTGTTCTGAGGGGCTACGACTACGGGTTGTGAGTGGCTACGACTACGGATGTGCATCATTGTCTATTTCATTTGTGATCTCAATTTATTTTTTGTGTTTTCATTCATTTTGTTTATTTTTGAGAGTGTATGTCGACGTGTATTACTTTCTTTTCATCAAAATGTTAGTGAATCGAAGATTGTTCTTGATATAGTCATTAGTGAATCGAAGATTGTTCTTGATACAGTCATTAGTGAATCGAAGATTGTTCTTGATACAGTCATTAGTGAATCAAAGATTGTTGTTTATACTGTCATTAGTGAATCGAAGATTGTTGTGGATACTGTCATTAGAGAACCGAAGATTGTTCTAGATACAGTCATTAGTAAACCGAAGATTGTTCTTGATACAGTCATTAGTGAATCGAAGATTGTTCTCGATACAGTCATTAGTGAATCGAAGATTGTTCTTGATACAGTCATTAGTGAATCAAAGATTGTTGTTGATACTGTCATTAGTGAATCGAAGATTGTTGTGGATACTGTCATTAGAGAACCGAAGATTGTTCTAGATACAGTTATTAGTGAACCGAAGATTGTTCTTGATACAGTCATTAGTGAATCGAAGATTGTTCTTGATACAGTCATTAGTGAATTAAAGATTGTTCTTGATACAGTCATTAGTGAATCAAAGATTGTTGTTGATACTGTCATTAGTGAATCGAAGATTATTGTGGATACTGTCGTTAGAGAACCGAAGATTGTTCTAGATACAGTCATTAGTGAATCGAAGATTGTTCTAGATACAGTCATTAGTGAGTCGAAGATTGTTCTATATTCAACCATTAGTGAATCGAAGATTGTTCTGGATACAGTCATTCGTGAATCGAATATTGTTCTATATACTCTCATTAGTGAATCGAAGAATGTTCTAGATACAGTCATTTAGTAAGTATTTTCCCCTCATAGTCGCGCTTAGCCCAGCCACGGGCAAACTGTGACCCTCTGTTTGTTCCAGCTCGCCACTCAGAGTGAAACATAGCACTAGCCTTTTATCTTGGTGGCCTCTCCATTTCATTTATATCAGTTCAATAGCCTACTCCATCCATCTGTTGCATTGGCCCGGCCCGCCAGTCAAATTTACAAACACAATGTGGCCCACGACCCAAAAGGTTTGCCTAGCCCACCCTCCCCCCTCCCAAGTTAAAAGACCCCCCCCCCCCCATCTATTGTTTAAATGTAGTAGAGTCAGTAAACAATACCCATTTATATGATAATGTCAAATATAATGAATAACTGATTACTATTGAACATCAATGCAGATGTAGGCCTAGTTGTAATATAATGAATGGTGTATTCATGTTACACAAAGACCCTGTGAGTTTTTCTCGTTTTTCTAATAGCCCCCCTCCACCCCCCCTTCCACCACCATATATATATATATATATATATATATATATATATATATATAATAGAGGCCTTTATAAGGTAGCATCAAAATAAAATATACATATGAACAGTTTGATGAAGATGATACTGTCCTTCTGAACTGTGTACTATACAAAATATACTTAGAGAAATGGTAAGAATAACATTAGTTCTTAATGTTTATCACTTTGATCGAAATCCTAGTACAGTAAATATCAACCCTTCCGAAATCGAAACAATCCAGCATCAGATACATGCAATATGCTCTAATTAATTTAACATTCTTGTGTCATTTCATCCAATTTGTTGGTCATGCATGAAACCATTAACTAAAGTCATACACAACTTACCGTTCACACTTCATGTTACGCAATAAGATGATCAAACATCTACCCCCCCCCTCCCCTTCAAACTGTAATTGCTAAATTTTAAAAAATCAAGACACCTTCTAATTATAATATTTGCGGCCCCCACCCACCTTCTCTTTGAATGAAAAATAACGGATTTTATCTCATTTCTATTGTGTCTTTGTGTTTTATAACAGATATCAACTACCCCCCCCCACATCACACCTCGTTTAACGGATGATAACACACATAAACACACACACAAACACACACACACAAACACACACACACACACAAAACAGACTCCCTTCCCTAACTCATATATTATTTAAACAATCCCTTGTAACAGCTTCGTAATACATTCTACCCTATTGTAGAATTCAGTTTTTACCATCAGTGCAAACGATGCAGAAATATTTCTTGGTAAGATTTTGTTACAATTATATATATATATATATATATATATATATATATATATATATATATACATATATATATATATATATACACTAGTCGTACCGCGGCGTATCATACGCCGCCTTATCAATCAATATAATTACTGTAATTTTTTTTTAAATAAGTAATCAAACAAAATAACAGGCTGATATATTCGGAGAAAATACATACTATGCAAAGTTGAACTTTGACCTATCATTTGCAAACTTTATGATCACTATCTGTTTACCTTCCAGGAACTTGTTTTTTATTTTATTGTTTACAGATTTTTAGTTAATTCTTTGGATGCCTTGATTGTCGATGAGCTGCCAGACTTAATTTAGATAAATTTTAATGCCTTTTTTAAGATCAGAATTTTTTTTCATTCAGATTCTAACAAACATATTTCTGGGGGTGGGTGTTTTAATTTGCATTGCTTTTTATTATTGGTTCACTTTGTGTCTGCCTCAATCGACCAGCACACTATAGTATTATTTTGATGTAAGATTTTTTTTTTCATTCAGGGCATGCCAGTCTCCATATTACCTGTTTTGTGTATTTTTTTTAGTCTTGCTCAACACAGCTTAAGATTCTTTCAATATAACCTTCATCCTATACTATTCAGGACAGATAGATGTTAGTTAATATTTTTTTGTAATGCGTACATATTCTGAAACAGTTAACATTTGTTTGACGTCAGCCGTAGCGCTCAATTTCTCGAGGAATTAACTCAGCCATTAGCAGTTAAAACTCATTGAAGAATGAACTAGACAAGAAGGCAAGACAAACAACGTTGGACAATTGCTGTCAGCCAGGCCCATCCTTACCAGCGGAAAATGATGCAGGTTACCATTTCTTCATTGTCTTCATTTAAAAAAAAAATTATACATATTCATATTGTATGTAACATGAAATTGTTTCATTTTTGTTTATAGACTATTGTTGATTGTTCGAGTTTGTTATTATTTTATGTACAAATGTATGTAGCTTTAATTTAAATGAAATAAAAAGAGAAAATACATTTTGAATGATAAACCATGTTACATATTTAAACAACTTGGAACCGATCTCGTTGAATTTGTATGGATTTGCACTAGAATAATTGATTCCTTATACGGCTTTTCACTTAGCTGCCAAATTTCGTGGAACGTATCTAGCCGTAAAGCGAGGTATTTATATATATATATTACTCCTCTTCGAGACGCAAGACGTAGGTCTATAGATTATGGAATTCCCGATCACAGACAACACCAGTGGAAAATGAGGGGGGTGTTGAGAAAAAAAACACTATAGTGTGCTGGAAGACGAGAGCTGGGTCATAGCTAGCGTGTTGTTTTTCTGATCCCAGACGACAACTTGCAATAGCGGGGGAAAAACCCAGTAATTATTACACCAGCCTGCAAGACTATTTACTACAGATGGGTTCAGAAGGGAGGCATGCCACAGATAAATTAAAATTTTTCTGATTTCTTTTATAAAACCCGATTATGACGTTTTGTTCTTTTATTTAGTGAAATATATTAAGCAGTACGAGCGCACTGGTGGTTGTACAATACTATTTTATGTCTAGACAGCTCCAGTAATTTTTAAAACAGTATTGTTTGGTCGTAATCATGTTCAGGGGCGGATCTAGACAACTTTGACCCGGGGGGGGCCAAACTGAAATGTTAAAATTATAGTCCGTCCGCCCGTTTTAGAACAAAAAACGATAATTTAATGATGATGTCTTACCTAAACTTGCGATAACGGGGGGGGGGGGGAGACGCCGGAAATACGTTAAGCAAGCAAGACTATAAGTCAACCACGTTCGACAACTCGCATTGTCTACACCAGCCTGAAAGACTATTTATAGATTTGTGGAATTCCCACAGCAAGTGCGTAGTTTTTTTTTTTTTTTATTTCTTTTATAAAACCAGAATATTTTAATTTCTTATATGACGTTTTGTCCTTTTATTTGGTAAAATATATTAAGCAATATAAGCACGATGGTGGTTGTATAATAGTTAATAATACTATTTCATGTCTAGACATCTCCAGTAATTTTTAAAACAGTATTGTTTGGTCGTAATCGTGTTTTATGTGCTCTAAATACGAAACTATTTCATTTATCCCCCGTCGCGGTAAATACTGTATCCGTTTAACCGCGGAAATGAGGGAATGATGTACATAAAATAACATTATGTCAACTGATTATTGTAAATAAAAAACACTTTTAATAATACAATTATGTGTGAAGAAAAAGTAATATTATAATATGGTACCTTCCAGCAACTGTTTCAGAATATGAACGCATTACACAACATCTATCTTTACTGAATAGTGCAGGTACTGTAGGATGAAGGTTATACTAAAAGAAACTTAAGCTGGGTTGAGCAAGTCTAAAAAAAAATAACACTTTAGTGTGCTGGGAGAAGGGATGGATTGAGGCAGACACAAAGTGATTGTTGCAAACAAGAAAAAAAGCAGTGCAAATTAAAACACCCCCTCCCCGAAATATCTTTGCTAGAAACTGAATGAAAAAAATAAACAATAAAATAAAATAAAAATCTGCTGGAAGGTACCAGACAGTGACCATACAGTCTGCACATGATAGGTCAAAGTTCAACTTTGCATACCATGTATTTTTTCCAAAAATGTCAGCCTGTTATATTGTTTGATTGCTTATTTAAAAATATAATTATAGTAATTATATTGATTGATATTGCGGCGTATGTTACGCCGCGGGATTGCTAGTGGCTGTATATTGTTGAACGCGTCTTGCTTTCTGTGACGTATTTGGGAATTCTCGCAGGCTGTTGCCATCGCCTCGCAATGTTGGGCGAAGAAAAGAAACATATATATAGATATACTCTTACTTGACAACTAATTAGGCAATAACCCCAAGATCCCCAGTCCACCAGAAGCCCCTTCAAGTTTTAATTCATATTAAATCTGATGTTAAGAAAGGCCGACAGACAGCTATGCATGGGTCCTCTAAAAGTCTCTGCTCATGGTCCCCAAATACTCTATAACGCTTCTGTTTAACGCCATGTTAATATTGAGAGTTCTTCAAAGAATTAAAATAAATTAAGCATTGTATATTTTACTTAAACTCGCTTTAGATTAATTCCTGTTATTGTTATGTTTGTTTGTTGTTGGTTGCTGTTATTTTTTTCAAATATTTCCATTATTGTTTGTTTAAGAAAACGTTTATTGTGACAGTATTTCACCTGGCAAATGTCCAATTGAAAAATTAACTCCATGATAGTTCTGTATTATCATTGTTGTTCATGACACATAATGTTTCATCTTTGCCTAACTATGAAAATGTTCTCTGAATACATTTTGTTTTTACTTTATTATTTCACTAGTGTAACATCTCACAGTAATTAAATGGCAGTGTTGCATTCGTAATCAGGCAGTCTTAAATTTAAATCCTTTACACAATCAGATTGTCATATAGTAATCATGGCAGGGGGCTTTTAGCTTTGTGCAGCTCCCAGTAAGCCAGATTTCTCAACCTTATATTATCAAAATGCAATAAATTTACTAATTTGACTATGCCAGAAAAAAATATTTAAAAATTGGGTTTTTTTTTTTTTAGATATAATTGCGTATTTTAAACTTTTGAAACCAAAAATTCTCAATGTTACAATTTAAAAAAAAAAGTATGTTAGGCCTATGTTTGGTTTATTCTGTTATTTCTGTTATCTTCAGGGAATCCCAACTAATATGGACATCACGTACGTGACAGGAGTAAAGTGCTGTCGAGAGGAGATCACTATTGACAAGTTGGTTTGAAATCAAGAGTTGGAAATGTCAGCAACTGTTTCGTCTACTGTCGCCGTTTTCGACGTCATCTACAACTATGTGTGTCATCTGGTTGTCCGTCTGGTGGTGGAGTCCATCAAGACTCTGGCTGTGGTTACTATCGTCGTTGGTTCCATCACCGCCGTCTGTCTTCTCATTGTCACTGTCGTCTTCTGGTTGTACATTTACTTTGACCGCAGTCTACTCACACTGATTGCGGGGATCGTGGTGGCCTTACCATTGTTGGTCTTTACCTGGTGGGCGGTGGAGTATCTGGTCAAAGACGTTCTGTGTCTCACCCCATTTACTCTCGCGCAGCTCATACAACTCATCTTACTCGGGAATTTCGAACAGCCAAAGAACTTGAGCGTAAGAAGGCGCTCGGACGATGTACTGAATCAGAGCCATAGGTAGCTGGTTCATCATGGCGCCCTGTGCAAGTTTATTTGTTTGCGCCTTTTTCCTGATATAAAGTACTTATACAATCATTATAATTTCAGCGCCCCTTTTAGCGGGCCGCACCACTCTTCCCATTTTACTACACCAGCTGTCAATGAAACTATTTGATTGATGGCAAGCTTATCATATTTTCTGGATGCTAAGTGCGAACATGCGAGGGGAGGACAGAGGGGTGCAAAGTACGGACAAGGGAGGGCGAGGGGAGTGTCAAAAAAAAGGTGCATTGCTGTAAATAAACTTCTGATATGTATACTAGGCTGATGTATAATATTGTCTTGTAGTAGGTGATAAAGCTAGGCCCTTTTTACGGCCCTCGGATGTTCATTCTTTTAATGTAAATAAATACTCGTTGTATCGTATTTGCATTGGAGTTTGTGCTCAATTTATCGTTGTGTTGTGCGTCCTGTGAACCACGTGGCTGTGACAAATATAAATGCTGGCCAGAACTCAGTAGGTGATCATACCGTTAGACAACGACCGCAGGGATCCCGCAAGGGGATCTTGACAGTAATCGAGCAATCAAACAATGAATGTAACACTGAATAATCAAAATATCTCTCGTTGGTTACTTTTGAAATCGCACAAATACGGAATATCGGACTGCAAGTGCCAAGTATGGACAAACACTAAAGGAGTATGTCTAAAGTACTAACTGTCCGTAAAAAATACGGACGTGTTGTAGCCCTATTGAATGGGAAGTAAAATAAAACGACAACAGTTTATGTGAGAAATTGTGATAAAATGTTAATTATGAATCTTAACAGGAGGTAAAAAAAGTAAATAAAGTTCCCTTAGCCTAATATTGAATACACCGTTCGGCTATTACTCCACCTGGACCAGGTAGAAGGGATGCAAAAAAAATGTTTTTACTCCAAGCTTGTTTTTTTTTTTGTTATTATTATTCTTTCTTTTGCAGAAATGTAAAATTTCAAGTTTGATTCCATGTTTTCAGTTTAATCTTAAAGACAATAATATCTTTTTCAAGCATTTAGATTTCTAGAAGATTTTTTAAAATTGTGATTAAAAGTGCGGTGATGGTGGATTTCATGACATCAATGATTGACCAATGATTTTATTTTGAATTATAACATAAAACATTACATGTCTGTAGTGGCGGGGTGGGTTATTAATTGGTGTATCAATCAATTAAGCCCTGTTCCTTTTAATATTTTCTTTACACATAATAACTTTTCTATATGCAAAAAATAGTTGACAAATTTCTCATTTCATAGCAAATAAGGTTTTCAGAAGGTAATTCATTCATCATAAGGTCATTGATACAAGATTTTTTTCAAAATCCAATATAGGTCTTTCATTAATTTAGGAAACCCATTTTTTTTTTACCTTTAGAATATAATTCACATCAGATACTTGCAATATTTAAGAAGGTTATGCTTCATTGAATAATAACTTAAAAGAATAATCACTAAAGATGTGTTCCTAAAGATATAAAATATTCCATTACATAATAGTGAGGATGAGTCAGGTGAAGTAGGTTTCACCTATTTCTATAGCCATGGCATTTTTGACTAAGTATTTATTTGTTTTACATTTATAATTCAAGAATCTGTTATGTTAAAAAATTTGCCTGAAAACACGGAGAATGTTTTAATGTTCAACATCCATTTAGAATTTCAGTGGTATGTTATACATTAAACAATCTTGTTCAACATCCAGTTAGAATCGCAGTGTTGTGTTATACATGAAACAATCTTTTTCAACATCCAGTTAGAATCGCAGTGTTGTGTTATACATGAAACAATCTTTTTCAATATCCAGTTAGAATCGCAGTGTTGTGTTATACATGAAACAATCTTTTTCAACATCCAGTTAGAATCGCAGTGTTGTATACATGAAACAATCTTTTTCAAACATCCAGTTAGAATCGCAGTGTTGTGTTATACATGAAACAATCTTTTTCAACATCCAGTTAGAATCGCAGTGTTGTGTTATACATGAAACAATCTTTTTCAACATCCAGTTAGAATCGCAGAGTTGTGTTATACATGAAACAATCTTCAGACATCGTAGGCTGCTTAAAGAGTAATGTAAATGTATTTAATTTTCTGGTAGATTCCAATTTGTGACTGGATCAAAATGTAACAAGCCCACTGCTTCTAAAACATTTTAAATACAAGTGACCCAGTACAAGAGTTCCAAAAATAGATATTTATTTTTAATTATTTTACAGCATCAATTAAAAAAATACAAAAAAAAAATATTTTTTTTTAATTCATTTTGAACTTAGTCTGAACAAAAATATGAAATTTCATTGACACAGTTGTAGTGAACTGAGTACATTACATCTACAAATTGACACAATGTGCAAGGTTAAAACATTAGACTTTTAAGTCGATATCTCTTAATGTGGTTTAGGAAATCACACCACAATTGCTCTCTCTGTCTCTAACAAAATGTTTTCAAGCCACTATATTATCATGGATGCAAGACTCAACTCTCTAACCAAATGTTTTCAAGC
>JAGDYQ010000106.1:1607062-1759493 GCA_021962125.1 Bulinus truncatus | reverse complement strand
TAGTCGCGTGCCGACTTACGAGGCTCTGCGTGCCAACTGTGGCACCCGTGCCATAGGTTCGCCACCACTGCCATAGAATAACCATGGCGACAGAAAGAGTATAGCTCTTGCTTCATTTGAATCCGAGAGGGAAACAAAAAATTATGAACAGGAAATAAAAAAAAAGGTATTCCACGATAAGCAGAAGTTTGAATTTTTATTATCAAATTTAATTATTTGGTTAGATTATATCAGATTTGCCGAGTTCACTATAAGCGGTTGTGACATTTAAAATCTTAAAACAGTTGAAAAGATTTAGCCCATTGAATGAGCAATCTGCCAACAGGAATAGAATACATTGACAGCCAAACATTTAAAAAAAAAGAGTTTTTCCTGTTTGCAATTTTTAAAGATATTGGGCAGATCTAAAAGACAATGTTGGCTCACTCCTAAACAGCTGACATCTGACTCATCTACATTACAAGATCGTCATTGACAGCAGGATGGTATTGATTTGAAAGTAAATTTTTTACACCTAATTTACAGAACTTTTTGGGCACTTCCAATGAAAACCATTCATTGACATCAGAAATGCTCGCTGTAAAATTGAAACGAACTGTGAACCAACCAACATCATCACCCAACAAAGACGCAGAATTTCATTACAAAGTTGATCAATGGAGTCAATGTTTCTTACTGTGACAAATCACCTATTCGATCTTGGAACTTCCTTTTATAAATGTTCCCCATCAGTTCCGCTGCAAAAGGCCGCCGGTTCCATATATTGGGCCCCTAATGATTATCTTTTAAAATGAATACCCCTCTCAGAAAACAACCAGTTTTTAATCATTTATCACTCGGCCCCTAGTAAGTACTTTGTTTGTTAAGGGGATCTTTATAGTGGAACTGTTAGCAGTCTCTTGCTTATCCAGCAACAAGTGAATTAACGGACTATAGTCTGATGATGCTGTTTTAAAAGGCATTAAAATGTCTATTACACTTTCCATCTGTTGTTACTCAATGTCAGCCAAATTACGTAGACTTTGTCTCTGCTCACCCAGGTTCATTACTTTAAGGGGCACAATTCTACACAAATGTCATTATCAAACCACTGTTCCATTGTGTAAAGTGTATTGGTAACTTTTTGCTGACATTGGTTCACCTAGCATGTAATACGATCTCTTTGTTTTCCATGTTTAATTATCAAGTCGCATTTGAAATAAAAAAAAAACATCGGAAACATTCATAAAACATGCATTCAGACACAGCTCAAACAATCCAAACTATTCTAAATGCGCTAGTTACCAACAAAATCACAGGATTTTAGTCCCGTTGTGACATCAAAAAGATACAATCATCTGTATCTTTGAATGAAGGTAATAAATAATTGGTATATAATACGGTTTATTCCCACTCTACACCTGTAATATGAATCACTCCAGAGAATAAAGATATCCACAAACCAAAGCGAAATTTTCCGCTGCGCTATTTCTCACGTGAGATTTCTCTAAGCGCGAAAAACCCTCGCTACACCTAGGCCAGTGGTCGGCAAAGTGCGGTTCCTGAGCCGCATGTGGCTCTTTGACTCCTCAAGTGCGGCTCTGGCATTTAGTTTTATTTAGTATACAACTTATTTAGTGTAATCAAAGTTTACTAAACAAGCAGATTTGGCTCCCAATTTTTTTTTAATTGTTGTAATGTTCATATTTGGCTCTCTGGCTGATAAGTTTGCCGACCACTGACCTAGGCGAAGCGAATGTGGGCGTCAGCCGACCGGAAATAATGATTTTTTTCGTTTTTTTTGTTTGTGGACGTCGGCAGACATGATCTTCTTATTAAACATTTTCTACAGTTATTTACAAGTAAAAACTGAAAAAAAACACTTGCTTTTTGGTATAATCTGATTTAATTCATGTTTCTATATATAAATGTAAGTCTTATTTGTTAATTTTAAGACATTTATATCAATTTTAACCTTGATTTTCATTTGAGTCGATGTTTCTAGACAGCCATTTTGGATCGTTTACACTCTCGAAACGCGAAGAAACTCTGCTAGAAGCGATGCCGCGAAATTTCTCCGCGGTTTGAGCATCGCCATATAAATACATTGCCGCGAAAGAGGGGCGAATTTCGCAAGCTACTAGATACGCGAATTTTGCTTTGGTTTGTGGATACCTTACGTAAAGCTATCCTCTAACCAAAGCGAATTTCGCGTATCTAGGTAGCTCGCGAAATTCGCCCCTCTTTTGCGGCAATGTATTTATATGGAGATGCTTCAAACCGCGTAGAATTTCCGCGGCGGTGCAGAGAAATTTCGCGGCATCGCTTCTTTCAGTGTTTTTTCGCGTTTCGCGAGTGTAAACAATCCAAAATGGCTGCCTAGAAACATCGACTCAAATGAAAATCAAGGTTAAAATTGATATAAATGTCTTAAAATTAACAAATAAGACTTACATTTATATATAGAAACATGAATTAAATCAGATTATACCAAAAAGTAAGTGTTTTTTTTTCAGTTTTTACTTGTAAAATACCATAACTGTAGAAAATATATCATAAGAAGAAAATGTCTGCCGACGTCTTCAAATAAACAAAAAGAAAATTTAAAAAATCATTATATCCGGTCTGCTGACGCCCACGTTCGCTTAGCTTAGGTGGAGAGAGGGTTTTTCGCGTTTTGAAAAATCTCACGTGAGAAATAGCGCAGCGGAACGCTTCGCTTTGATTTGAGGATAGCTTAACACTTAAGATTTCACTACATCTAGGTTTATTCAATGGTATATGAATTTATAACTATCAAACTGACACATACAAATGTTATTAATTCACAACCACTTTTAATAAATACTGTACTACGATTCTAAAATCTGAAAAGTATTTTAAGGTAGATGTCTAATAAACTCAAGTGTAAGGTAGACGTCTAATAAACTCAAGTGTAAGGTAGATGTCTAATAAACTCAAGTGTAAGGTAGATGTCTAATAAACTCAAGTGTAAGGTAGATGTCTAATAAACTAAAGTGTAAGGTAGATGTCTAATAAACTCAAGTGTAAGGTAGATGTCTAATAAAACTCAAGTGTAAGGTAGATGTCTAATAAACTCAAGTGTAAGGTAGATGTCTAATAAACTCAAGTGTAAGGTAGATGTCTAATAAACTCAAGTGTAAGGTAGATGTCTAATAAACTCAAGTGTAAGGTAGATGTCTAATAAACTCAAGTGTAAGGTAGATGTCTAATAAACTCAAGTGTAAGGTAGATGTCTAATAAACTAAAGTGTAAGGTAGATGTCTAATAAACTCAAGTGTAAGGTAGATGTCTAATAAACTCAAGTGTAAGGTAGATGTCTAATAAACTCAAGTGTAAGGTAGATGTCTAATAAACTCAAGTGTAAGGTAGATGTCTAATAAACTCAAGTGTAAGGTAGATGTCTAATAAACTCAAGTGTAAGGTAGATGTCTAATAAACTCAAGTGTAAGGTAGATGTCTAATAAACTCAAGTGTAAGGTAGATGTCTAATAAACTCAAGTGTAAGGTAGATGTCTAATAAACTCAAGTGTAAGGTAGATGTCTAATAAACTCAAGTGTAAGGTAGATGTCTAATAAACTCAAGTGTAAGGTAGATGTCTAATAAACTCAAGTGTAAGGTAGATGTCTAATAAACTCAAGTGTAAGGTAGACGTCTAATAAACTCAAGTGTAAGGTAGATGTCTAATAAACTCAAGTGTAAGGTAGACGTCTAATAAACTCAAGTGTAAGGTAGATGTCTAATAAACTCAAGTGTAAGGTAGACGTCTAATAAACTCAAGTGTAAGGTAGATGTCTAATAAACTCAAGTGTAAGGTAGATGTCTAATAAACTCAAGTGTAAGGTAGACGTCTAATAAACTCAAGTGTAAGGTAGATGTCTAATAAACTCAAGTGTAAGGTAGATGTCTAATAAACTCAAGTGTAAGGTAGATGTCTAATAAACTCAAGTGTAAGGTAGATGTCTAATAAACTCAAGTGTAAGGTAGATGTCTAATAAACTCAAGTGTAAGGTAGATGTCTAATAAACTCAAGTGTAAGGTAGATGTCTAATAAACTCAAGTGTAAGGTAGATGTCTAATAAACTCAAGTGTAAGGTAGATGTCTAATAAACTCAAGTGTAAGGTAGATGTCTAATAAACTCAAGTGTAAGGTAGATGTCTAATAAACTCAAGTGTAAGGTAGATGTCTAATAAACTCAAGTGTAAGGTAGATGTCTAATAAACTCAAGTGTAAGGTAGATGTCTAATAAACTAAAGTGTAAGGTAGATGTCTAATAAACTCAAGTGTAAGGTAGATGTCTAATAAACTCAAGTGTAAGGTAGATGTCTAATAAACTCAAGTGTAAGGTAGATGTCTAATAAACTCAAATGTAAGGTAGACGTCTAATAAACTCAAGTGTAAGGTAGATGTCTAATAAACTCAAGTGTAATACATGTAGACCTAGATTAACTTTGGGCTCAATATTTCTAGCTGACGTTATTACAATTCTTATCTAACAATGATCGGACGGATGGTCGGATGGTGTAGATACTCGACTGTCGACCTGAGAGTCCTGGGTTCGAACCTCGGTGAGACCCGTGGAATCAGGTGCAAAGTCGTCCCTCAAGTCCACCCAGCTTTAAATGGGTACCTGACTTTAGTTGGGGATGTAAGGGCGGCTGGGCGTTATGCTAACCACACAATCCCTTCATATGCCGAGTAGTGTTGTTTTCGTCGACGAAAACTAAAACCTTCGTTAACGAAAATGTTGAATTTTCGTCAACGAGAACTAAAACTAAAACTAAAATTAGAAGCAAGACTAAAACTAGACGAAAACTAAAATTATTACAGAAAAAAACAAAATAAAAACTGAAACTAAAATATG
Organism: Bulinus truncatus; assembly: GCA_021962125.1. Taxonomy (NCBI): domain Eukaryota; kingdom Metazoa; phylum Mollusca; class Gastropoda; family Planorbidae; genus Bulinus; species Bulinus truncatus. Next base: position 1,754,627 of record JAGDYQ010000106.1, on the reverse strand, counting down.
ACCTGGGACTAAAATAACACTAATGCCGAGGTTATAGAAACAGATGAATTCTACACTTCGTCTGCCCCAATGGCCTGTTAACAATAGTATCCTGGCCCAACACCTTGGAATACATCATATCGTCACAAGGAGTGTCGTTTCTCTTTACTAATGCTTATTTATCTCTTGCTAGTGCTCACTTATCTTATCTGTTGCTAGTGCTCACTTATCTCTTGCGAGTGCTCACCTATATTTTGCTTGTGCTCACTTGTCTTATCTCTTGCTAGTGCTCACTTATCTCTTGCGAGTGCTCACCTATATTTTGCTTGTGCTCACTTGTCTTATCTCTTGCTAGTGCTCACTTATCTCGTGCTTGTGCTCACCTTTTTAATCTCGTATGCAGATATCTACTATGCACACAATCATATCAACCCAACTAAATTGAACAATGATAGTTAACCCCGCCCATTAGTATAAACTACACACAATATATCATGCCATAATGTTTTTTTCCCGGAAAAACTAATTCGTCATAAGTCTAAGTCTGAGGTAACATGTATATTGATTTCATTTTAAAAGGCCATGATGCTATCTAAAGACAGAACTGTAAAAAACAACCACACCTTAAGTATTATTTGTTTAAACTTTGAGTACCACTGATCCTGTCTACTATAATTAGTACCGCGTCAGTGACTGGTTTTTTTTTTCATAGCAAATGGAAACTATTAACGAGAGCACCATTTCCAAGAAATTTGCCTAGTCAGCATACACTTGTAAACAACCGGAAACATTTCATAGTGTTGTTCTGAAGGGGGCTACGACTACGGATTGTGAGGGGCTACGACTACGGGTTGTGAGGGGCTACGACTACGGGTTGTGAGGAGCTACGACTACGGGTTGTGAGAGGCTACGACTACGGGTTGTGAGGGGCTACGACTACAGGTTGTGAGGGGCTACGACTACGGGTTGTGAGGGGCTACGACTACGGGTGTGAGGGGCTACGACTACGGGTTGTGAGTGGCTACGACTACGGATGTGCATCATTGTCTATTTTATTTGTGATCTCAATTTATTTTTTGTGTTTACATTCATTTTGTTCATTTTTGAGTGTGTGTGTCGGCGTGTATTACTCTCTTTTCATCAAAATGTTAGTGAATCGAAGATTGTTCTTGATACAGTCATTAGTGAATCGAAGATTGTTCTGGATACAGTCATTAGTGAATCAAAGATTGTTGTTGATACTGTCATTTGTGAATCGAAGATTGTTGTAGATAATGTCATTAGTGAATCGAAGATTGTTCTAGATACAGTCATTAGTGAATCGAAGATTGTTCTAGATTCAACCATTAGTGAATCGAAGATTGTTTTGGATAGTCATTCGTGAATCGAATATTGTTCTATACACTGTCATTAGTGAATCAAAGAATGTTCTAGATACAGTCATTTAGTAAGTATTTTCCCTCAGAGTCGCGCTTAGGGTAAGGTCAATTAGACCACCACATAGCCCAGCCACGGGCAAACTGTGACCCTCTGTTTGTTCCAGCTTGCCACTCAGAGTGAAGCATAGCACTAGCCTTTTATCTTCGTGGCTTCTCCATTGCATTTATATTAGTTCAATACTCCATCCATCTGTTGCATTGGCCCGGCCCGCCAGTCAAATTTACGAACACAATGTGGCCCACGACTCAAAAGGTTTGCCTATACCTGACCTAGCCCACCCTCCACCCTCCCAAGTTAAAAGACCCCCACCCCCCTTGTTTATATGTAGTAGAGTCAGTAAACAATACCCATTTATATGATAATGTCAAATATAATGAAGAACTGATTACTATTGAACATCAGTGCAGATAAAATATGTAGGCCTAGTTGTAATATAATGAATAGTGAATTCATGTTACACAAAGACCCTGTGAGTTTTTCTCGTTTTTCTAATAGCCCCCCTCCCCCCTTTCTACTCCTACCTTTATTTCCGCGTTTTGTTTTTGTAAGAATATAGCCTTGTAACGAACTTTTGAAATCCATTAAGCTTTTTTGGACATTTAATTTCGAGCTATCTGAAATAAATGTAACCTACACATTTGGTTTTTGTCAGGGGTGGTTGCGGTGGTATCTTTGGTTTTATCTTATTCATACAAAAGACACTGTTCCACAAACAATTCCAATAAAACGTGGAAGTCAATTTAGATTAAAACAATCAATACTACTTTAATTACAGAAACTATAAAGAATAGTTTATCATGTTGCAGCTTCAATACATAATACCTCCTCCTAGTTCCTTCCTGATTCTACACCTTTCCCAAACTCAAATAAAACAAGGGTGTCAAAACAATGATCTCTTTCCTTTCCTCGTCAACCGTCCGTGTGTGTCGTCCCTTTTCACTCCCGTTCAATAACCCATTCATTAGGTGCGTCACCGTACGACAGGGAATTCCCTCTAACATCTACATTGATACAATAATTAATTGTCTATCTATATAACTATGTGTCTGTCTATTTATCTATGTCTGCCTATGTCCTTACATCACCTTTCCCTCTCGGTAAAAAAAAATACGTACAAAGTACGCATTTTTTTTAAATACAGAATTAACAATCATGTATTACAATTATATTACAAAAAAAATGTACCAAGTCCATATCAAATATGAATACAAAATGTCACAAAAATACAAATCTAAAAAAAAAAAAAAAAATTATGAACACATTTCTTCAATACTCATCGTCATAAGTATCATTAAAATTATCTCATATCTCTGTGTCTCAAAATAACATAAGTCTCTACCATAAATCTCATATATCAAATCTCAATAAAAAAAATACATTGATTGTATGGTTTAGTCTCCTCATGATCATTTGTTTTTCAAAACCAATGAAGGCAAATCTTTTACCACCTACAAAAGTAGGATCCTTCAGATGTAAAGAAAATTAATCGAATGTCACAAAAAAAAACACATTTAATTTTCCTTAATTGTGTGTATTAAAAAATGAAGTTGAATGTTTTTACAAGAACAATGAAGGCAGACTTTTTCCCAACCACAGTTATATGTAGGCTCCTTCAGAGTTAATGAAAAAAAATATAACAACACCTTTCTCCCTCAAAATGGATATGAGCAAGAGAAAAATATATATATATATATATGGGTAATTTTGGTGATTGTGGACAACGTAGAAAATATTAAGGTACATACAGATTAAAGGGGAAAAACAAGAGCGACATCAAGATATGAAGCAAACAATTATGCGAATATAATTATGTGATTACATTTGATATGCAAAATAATAATGTAATGAAATAAGAAGGCAACATTACAGCAGCAACAAAAAAAAATCAATTGTTCAATGTGGTCACTGTGGTAGTTCAGTTAATTAGTCTCGTCTTTTCAGCCCAATCAAAATATTCGTTGCTAACAGCTGGCCTCATATTCCTAACTCTACCACAATTACGTCCATATTGTGTTTGATGTCCAAACCTAACTTTACAGCGCTCTACTCCGTGGCTCTGTCTGTCATGGGGACTCTGATAACACTGGGCCCTATGATGTCATGTCTATCTGGAATAGTTACCCATGGATTTTGGAAAGTCATACTTTTGTTTGCGTGAATACTACTTCTGTCTAGGTGTATCTGTTTTCTATCTTGGTATATGCTATTTCTGTCTGGGTATACCTGTTTTCTGGAATTTGATGGACAGTGCCTCGCAACGTGACCCCTTAAGTGACAATTAAAACATAGGATGTTGGATAGTCTTTTAGGACAGGTCTTACATGTGTGACCTAGTCTTCTACACGAATAGCACACGAGGACAAATGGTCTTTCATTAACTGTATGCACAGGCTTAGTGTCTTTAACTGGTACAGATTCAATTCTGTCCTGAATAATTGGCGGTTTATTTACCGTCACAGTATGGCTTTCTTTGAGTTAAGTTTAGTTATGTCTATCTTAACTTGCTCTTCTACATGTTGGTCCGGTTGTGGAGGGTATTTCTTGTCTTTCTCTGTTCACATTAGGACATGGTTTTCTGTATATGCCCTTTTTATTGATCCAGTGGAGAATTTGCTTCTTAGTGCAGTCTTGGATGTCTGGTAGGTTGCCAAGTATGATGTCAGCAACGGGATTGTCCATAACGGTTGCCATAACAGACCCAGATATGAATGGTGTGTCGATATTAATTTGTGCTGTCGGGAAAAGTTTCTGTGAGCCATCTGCGAGTGTTATTTCTTCCTCGAATGGTAGAAACTGTGTGGGTAAAACTAAACTTTTCCTCACCACTATATTGACTACCCCTGTATCTCTGAGTAGTTCCGCTACACAGTTGACCAGTGCTGGAAAGAATATGAGTTTACCTCGTGGGCTCAATACAGCGGCGACTGGCGTGTTGAGTCTGGTGGTTGGTCTGGATCTGCTCTCATTTCTTCTTGCCTGTAATGGGGATGGTGCTGAACGGTGTCTACTGGTGTGATTATTTCTCCACCCTGTATATGATTGAGGGACAGTATTTGTGTGTTGGGCTTGAGAGGTAGCAAGGCAGTGCCGGGCGATGTGACCTGGTCTCCCGCATGTGTAACACGTCCTGGTCTCTGGTCTTTGTTGTCTGGGTGGCACACTGAGCCTTCTATATCGTTGACTCGCTATTGCAGCAGTATATTGTGGTAAATCTGTCCTGCTGACTGGGAGATCGGGATGAGCATCACGAAATGTGTAGAGTTCCCTAATGAGTGCTGCCTCTGTTCTCACCTTTCTTTCTTGCAGGAACTGGAACAATTCTGGGCTGGATGTTCTCAAGAACTTGTCCACCACCAGCAACTCCATGATTTCTTTAGGGTCATCTTTATTAATGTCAGATAATTGTAGCCAGTTTACTAAATGCGATTTGACCGTACCTACAAACTGTCGGGAGTCATAATCATAATCTGGTTTAATGGTGTGAAAAAGTCTCCGATAAGTATCCACAGACTTGCCCAGAATCTTCGTTAGCGCTTTCTTTAATAGCTCGTAGTTCGGTATTTCTGCTGGTTGTAGGGTTTGGATCAAAGAGAGAGATTTGCCCTTGATTAGAGAAATAAGATGAGATGGCCATTTTGTTGTGTCCGTTTCCTGAACAGACATTACTAACTCGAATTGTATTAAAAAACTTTCTATGTCTGTTGTACCATCAAATGGTGGTGGTTTGTTGAAAGGGTCCGGTGTTGAAAGTTGCTGTACAACAGTTTTATTTGTGGCTCTTATCTTTTCCATTTCAAGCTCATGGGCTCTGGCCTTTTCCTGTTGTTCTGCCTGGTGTTGTCTCTCTTTCTCTCGTTCTTGTCTCTCTTTCTCTCGTTCTTGTCTCTCTTTTTCTCGTTCTTGTCTCTCTTTTTCTTTTTGTTCTGCTTCGAATAATCTCTCCCTCTCTCGTTCTTGTCTTTCACACTGCTTCTCGATATACTTTGTTAAGTCCTTATCAGTAAGGCCCAATTGTTTGCCCGTGGCAATTATTTTTTCCATTTCGTTCTTAGTAGATGAACTATTTTTTTCCTCTAATTATTATATCAGTTGGGGGTCTGTGATGTTGCTTGGTGTGGGCTTAAATAACTTTGGACTGTCGCTGAAAGTGACGGTGTACTGATGCTGATTATGACGGATGGACTGACACTGGCAATAACGGTTGTGTGGCCACTGACAAATGGTATGTCACTGACGATGACGAATGTACTGCTACTCACTTAGGAGGACGGTTATACTGCTACTATCAAAAACTCTATAGGTCACTAAGACAATAACGGGTTTTAACTTGTTTACACTTCAACAGCAAGCCTTGAACAATACTTCTGACACGGTAGACAATAGTTTATTCTCTAATTGAACTGTCACTGCTTACACCTAGTTAAAAGCATGGGTTCACTGGACAAATGAGATCTGTCCTGAACTTCTGACACCAAATTGTCAGGGGTGGTTGCGGTGGTATCTTTGATTTTATCTTATTCATACAAAAGACACTGTTCCACAAACAATTCCAATAAAACGTGGAAGTCAATTTAGATTAAAACAATCAATACTACTTTAATTACAGAAACTATAAAGAATAGTTTATCATGTTGCAGCTTCAATACATAATACCTCCTCCTAGCTCCTTCCTGATTCTACACCTTTCCCAAACTCAAATAAAACAAGGGTGTCAAAACAATGATCTCTTTCCTTTCCTCGTCAACCGTCCGTGTGTGTCGTCCCTTTTCACTCCCGTTCAATAACCCATTCATTAGGTGCGTCACCGTACTACAGGGAATTCCCTCTAACATCTACATTGATACAATAATTAATTGTCTATCTATATAACTATGTGTCTGTCTATTTATCTATGTCTGCCTATGTCCTTACAGTTTTATTGATATATATAATAGAGGCCTTTATAAGGCAGCATCAAAATAAAATATACATATGAACAGTTTGATGAAGATGATACTGTCCTTGTGAGCTGTGTACTATATAAAATATACTTAGAGAAATGGTAAGAATAGCATTAGTTCTTAAAGTTTATCACTTTGATCGAAATCCTAGTACAGTAAATATCAACCCTTCCGAAATCAAAACAATCCAGCATCACATACATCCATTACGCTCTAATTAATTTAACATTCTTGTGTCATTTCAACCAATGTGTTGGTTATGCATAAACCATTAAATAAAGTCATACACAACTTACCGTTCACATTTCATATTACGCAACAAAATGATCAAACATCTACCCCCCCCCCCTCAAAATGTAATTGCTAAATTGTTTGCTGTTTTTTTTTTCAATATTTTTAAATATTTCCATTATTGTTTGTTTAAGAAAACGACTACTTTGACAGTATTACATCTGGCAAATATCCAACTGAACAATTAACTCCATGATAGTTCTATATTATCATTGTTGTTCATGACACACCATGTTTCATCTTTTCCTAACTATGAAAATGTTCTCTGAATACATTTTGTTTTTACTTTATCTTTTCACTAGTGTAACATCTCACAGTAATCAAAAGTCAATGTTGTATTCGTAATTAGGCAGTCTTAAATTTAAATCCTTTACAGACAATCAGATTGTCATATAGTAAAAATGACAGGGGGCTAAACATGGGTCGGTTATTAGCTTTGTGCGGTTCCCAGTAAGCCAGATTTCTCAACCTTTTATTGATCAAAATTTGACTATGCCAGAACAAAATTTTTAAAAATGTGTTGTTTTGTTTTTAGATATAATTGTGTATTTTAAACTTTTTAAACCAAAAATTCTCAATGGTACAAAAAAAAAGGATGTTAGGTCTATATATGGTTTATTCTGTTATTTCTGTTATCTTCAGGGAATTCCAACTGATATGAACATCACTTACGTGACTGGAGTAAAGTGCTGTCGAATTGAGATCACTATTGACAAGTTGGTATGAAATCAAGAGTTGGAAATGTCAGCAACTGTTTCGTCTACTGTCGCCGATTTCGACGTCATCTACAACTACGTGTGTCATCTGGTTGTCCGTCTGGTGGTCGAGTCCATCAAGACTCTGGCTGTGATTGCTATCGTCGTTGGTTCCATCACCGCCGTCTGTCTTCTCATTGTCACTGTCGTCACCTGGATGTACTTTTACTTTGACCGCAGTCTACTCGCACTGATTGCGGGGATCGTGTTGGCCTTTCCTTTGCTGGTCTTGACATGGTGGGCGGTGGAGCATCTGGTCAAAGACGTCCTGCGTCTCACCCCATTTACTCTCGCGCAGCTCATACAACTTATTTTACGCGGGAATTTCGAATAGCCAAAGAAATTGAGCGTAAGAAGGCGCTCGGACGAAGTACTGAATTTAAGCCATAGCTAGCTGGTTCATCATGGCGCCCTGTGTAATTTTATTTGTTTGCGCCTTTTTCCTGATATAAAAGTACTTATAACAATTTCAGCGCCCCTTTTAGCGGGCCGCACCACCCTTCGCATTTTACTACACCAGCTGTCAATGAAACTATTTGATTGATGGTAAGCTTACCATATTTTCTGGGTGCTAAGTGCGAACATGCGAGGGGAGGACCGAGGGGTGCAATGTACGGACAGGGGAGGGCGATGAGTGTGTCAAAAAAAAAAGGTGCATTGCTATAAATAAACTTCTGATAATATCCTTCATTTTGTTGCAAACTATTGTGCATATCTGGCCAACTCATAAATAGCTTTTAACGAATTTCCAGTCTCAAGCAACAGATAGCCATCATAGAAATCGAGCAATCAAACAATGAATGTAACACTGAATAATCAAAATATCTCTCGTTGGTTTCTTTCGAAATCGCACAAATACGGAATATCGGACTGCAAGTGCCAAGTACGGACAAACACTAAAGGAGTATGTCTAAAGTACTAACTCTCCGTAAAAAATACGGACGTGTTGTAGCCCTATTGAATGGGAAGTAAAATAAAACGACACCAGTTTATGGTGAGAAAAAGTGATAAAATGTTAATGATGAATCTTAGCAGGCGGTAAAAAAAAGTAAAAAAAGCTCCCTTAGCCTAATATTGAATACACCGTTCGGCCATTAGGGGGGCTGTCCATAAAGTACGTCACGCTCCAAAGGGGGGGGGAGGGGTGTAAGAAAGTGTGACAGCTTGTGACAGGGGGGAGGGGGGTGTCACATTTTTATATATATTTTTGTATTAAATTTAAATTAATTTAAATTATAATTTTTTTTTTTGGAAAACTTAATAGTTTTCAAAAATAATTTTCAAAAATTTTGTGAAACTCTTAAATTAGTTTTATGTCAAAATAGTATGAAATGCATATCTTTTCACTGTGTTGTTCACAATTCCTCATGTTAGTTAGGAGTTCATATTTGAACGTTTTACCTTCGAGATTCTTTCCACCTCAAATCCAATTATTTATCAACTATGCACAGTAGGCACTGTGCCTAGGGTCTACGGACTTTTCAAGGGCCTACGAAAGCCAGAACATAAAGTGAAAACAAATTCAGAATGCTAATAAAATGTAATAATGTTTGTATTAAAGTAACTATATAGCCTATAACCGTGTGAGATGAACACGACAAGCTGCAGATCTGTAAAGTACAGTATGTTAACTTTTCGGCTCTTTGTCTGAGCATATGATGTCCTCAAAAGTTTATTTAGATTTCAAATAGCAATGATGAAAGAAGTGCGGGTGCATTCTTGAAAAATATTAAAAATGAAGATGGGGAGGGCCTACGATGACCTTAAAACGGCCCTGAACTGATGGACTCAGAGCTTCAGAAAGAGCAGATGCCGATGCTCATAAATTTCCTTCATTGTTTGTGGCACAAACTCACAAAATTGATGAAATTATGCCAAGATAAACAGGAGTGTTAAAAGTACAACCATATGATCTTTATCGTCCATCTTTGCAGACCAAAGTGTGTCACTTATACATTGCTTCACAAACAATGTTGAATAAACATACAGGACAACACAGAGCTCGGGCGCAAATTCAATTGATTGAGTTACTGTTTCAAAGAATAACTGGGACAACTGTTGACAATCAGTTATTCTACTGGTAAAGTCATATAATAATATGATAGTTCTTTTAATATTTATATTTTAAGGTAGTTCGATAGTGAAGTGCGTTTTAAGTTTTCGATTAAATTTTAATTAGTTGTTAATTAAATTTTTTTTGAAAGTGTGACGTACTTTTGGGGGAGGGGATCCAGAGATTTGTGACACTTTGTGACAGGGGGGAGGGGGGGGTCAAAAATGGTCAAAAATAGCGTGACGTACTTTATGGACGGCCCCTTACTCCACCCGGACCAGGTAGAAGGGATGCAAAAAAATGTTTTTTACTCCAAGCTTATTTTTTTTTTATTATTATTCTTTCTTTTGCAGGAATGTAAAATTTCAAGTTTAATTCCATGTTTTCAGTTCAATCTTAAAGACAATAATATCTTTTTTTCAAGCATTTAGATTTCTAGCAGATTTTTTTAAATTGTGATTAAAAGTGCGGTGATGGTGGATTTCATGACATCAGTGATTGACTAATGATTTTATTTTGTATTGTAACATAAAACATTACATGTCTGTAGTGGCGGGGTGGGTTATTAATTAGTTTATCAATCAATTAAGCCCTGTTCCATTTAATATTTTCTTTACACGTAATAACTTTTCTATGACTTTATGCAAAATATAAAATATTCAATAACACGATAGTGAAGATGAGTCAGATGAAGTAGGTTTCACCTATTTCTATAGCCATGGCCTTTTTTGACTAAGTATTTGTTTGTTTTACATTTATAATTTAAGAATCTAACATGTTAAAAAATTGCCTGAAAACTAGGAGAATGTTACTATGTTCAACATCCATATAAAATTTCAGTGTTGTGTTATACATGAAACAATCTTCAGACGTTGGAGGCTGCTTAAAGGGTAATGTAAATTTATTTAATTTTTTGGTAGATTCCGATTTGTAGCAGGATCAAAATGTAACAAGCCCTCTGCTTCTAAAAAAATTTAAATACAAGTGACCCAATACAAGAGTTCCAAAAATAGATATTTATTTTTAATTATTTTACAGCATCAATTAAAAAAATACAAAAAATATCTTTTTTTTTTAATTCATTTTGAACTTACATGGTTGTAGTGAACTGTTGAGTTAATTACAGCTACAAATTGACATGATGGTCTACATACGTGCAAGGTTAAAACATTAGATTCTTATGTTGATATCTCTTAATGTCGTTTAGGAAATCACAGCACACTTGCTCTCTCTCTCTCTCTCTGTTGTCCCCTCCTGATTTAATTACTGTAGGTCAGCACAGGTATCACGTTTGGATATCAGAGTGACCGTGACTTGCATACCTTTTCTGTTCGTGGAATGGAACGTAATTTGTAGTTCCCACACATCCGTTTGACAACTGACTCTGAGTTATGGGGACAGATCGAGAGGGCCCAATGATATAAAAGTAGGTTTTGAAATAGAGTAGGAAATTGGGCTGAGGCGAGCGTAGAGAGTGGACGTGAGATGTAAAGAGGTCCACTATAGTCTTCTATTATTCTAGCAGTTAGTCAGGGCATGATTTTAATAGAAAAGACAGCAATCGAGATATATATATAGAAGGCGTTAGAGACTATTGGATTATGTTATGTTATGAACTTTTGATGTAAAGATTTGATGTTGTGAAATAAACACTAAGATTAAAGAAGGAAAATACAAAGCCTGCATTTGACTCTTCTGTTGTTTGATGTTTGTACATCGTGATTGTAACCAAAAGTAAATACCAGCACGCAACAGATAGTAAATGAGAAATTCTTTGTAACAACTTGTTATACTCAATACCCAGCTCTTAAAAATGGCAAAATATTAACGAAAAATATGTATTTATTCACTTTTTTTGACGAAATACTAATGTCAAAAAAAATAATGACGTTGAAAAATGTTTTGTTATGACAGAAAAAAAATTCCATACTGCGTTCCATACACTTCAGATTAAGTGCAATATTGTTTAAACTGCATAAGAATAAAATATACCACTACATTAAAAAGTTGATTTTTCTACAAATATTCTAGCCATAGTGACCGAACACGTTTTCATACAGGAACACTATTTAATTATGCACTACGATTGAAAGTAAACTTACATCCATGGTATGTGGATACTTGTTCTTTATATATATATATATATATATATATATATATATATATATATATATATATATATATATATATATATACTTCCAACACACCAGTCTTAAAAAAATTATTTCCTGAGTATCATTTGTAGAAATATAGTCCACATTTTCCTATTACTTAGTATGTAAATGAAGAAGTTACTGGAACAATTTATAATGTTCACGAACTCTGACATTTCCGCGACAAAAAAGGTCATCACGGGCGTTTGAGAACTGAGAGGTGCTAATGCATTTATGAGGGAGTTAACGCTGTGTGAGATGGCGAATATCAGGCACGTTGTCAAGAGTGTGCGGGTTGTCCTCGGTGACCATTTCTGTTTGACGCTGGTCTTGGAGAGTTGTCGGCGTTTGATCATTGAGACTTTCACCCTGATGGCGATAAGTAAACACCCTATGCAGACAAATAAGCTGGGAAACCAAGAGATGAGAACGTCGCATGCGTACACGGTCAGTGCGTATATCAAGGTGAAGTTGTTTCTAAGCAGCGCTGTGCGGGAGGAATATGAAACGTATTTCCCGTTAGGGAGCTGAACGGTCTCCAGTTGCCGGAAGAATATCTGGAACACCACCCATGGCATCCAGGATAGGTAAGCCATGACACAAGAGGCTATTACTGATCTTGGGGTGACCACCTTTTTGAAAGTGACCGGAACATAAACAGCGAGCATTCTTTCAACGGTGATGATGATAGGGATGATGGTGTTGGTAAAATGACCCCACTGACCTATAGTAAAAAGTGACTGATAGGAGAAGAATATTTGGGGTTATTAGCCAGACTATCGTACTCCCAAGTGCAGTATCCATTTTTGCTTTTATCTGGACCAAACATCTTCAGCCTGTCAGCAACGTTGATGTGCTGGACCAGGTTCATGCTGTCCGCTATTACCAGGGCCAGCAGAAGAATGTTGGACGGTTTACCAAGTCCACTCTTACGCAACATGGTCACACACATGGTGTTGATTACCATTCCAATAATGGACAATGTGGGATTCACGTAGCATAGAAATATTTCAAAGGGTTTCAAAAATTGAAGAGATCCATAGAAGCAAAATAGGAAATTATCGTTGAAATTAGCTGCTAGCTTTGTGGCTCCATGTGTTGTTGATGGGGAGATTGATTGAAACATGTGAAATTGTCTAATGTGTTGCCCGAAGTATTACAATGGATTTCGTTTTCCATTTTCTATCCCAGAAAATTTGGAATTCAACGGCGTTCAAAAATTTGTAAATGGACCCGATTTTCAGTCTTTTATAAAAAAAATATAAACAAGGCTTTTTATTAAAAAGATTTCACTTGTTCCATAAACATCGTCCAATTTTTTTAGAACTTTATGGGCTAAAATATTTTTTTGTATTATGTGCTATTTTTTGTACTGACATCGCCAGCTTTTAGTATTTTGTATACATATCGTAAAAAATAGCGCATTATGTTGTAATAAGATGGTTCTTGAAAATGCTCAAATAAAAATCTGTTTATAATTTTCAACTGTTCTTATTATGGTTTTACAAGAACGGATTAAGTATTATGTATTGATATTCATAGTCACCGGGTCAATGAAACGAACATTAAGAAACTCTATCAGGTATAACTAGAGGTCACTTCATTTGGGAGCTCCCACTCCAAATGTGGGATTTTCCTAGCAGTGAATATTTCTCCAGGGTAAAAATATCTAATTTCCCTGTTAACTTTTCAATAGTTTTATCGCCGAGTCCATTTATAACTTGAATTTTTTTTCCAATTACATTCCGCAAACAAAAATTTTCCGACAATTGGCTGCACCATTCTTAGAATTATACCATTTCGCTAAAAATTATAACCTTTTTTTTAGTTTATTATTTACTTGCATTTAACAAATTATTTTCTTTGTGGTAAAAAAAAATATTTCTCAGCTCAACTTAAGGATGAAGCAAATTCAATTTGGTATAATTATTATTTACACATTTATTTTCAAACTGTCCTTTAAAATAACCAAAACGATGAAATTTTGATTAACTATTATACCGTTTAATGAAAAAAAAAGTACAAACCATTACAGCTGTCACGTGACAATATTGATTTGTTTTTAACAACTTGGTAGCCCGCAAAATTTCTTTCAATGTTACTTAATTTTGAAATTCAACGAGTTTCAAAATGTAGAACATCTTTCTTTACAAATAAGTAATAGTTTATTGATTTTCTCTTTCGAGTAAATGCTTTTAAACTCAATGCTTTGCACGGATAATTTTTTGACGTTAAACACAAAAACTAGAAGAATGACGCCTTTTTTTTTAATTTACAAAAAAAAAACAACAACAAATTACCGCATAATCTCTAGTATGGAGTAGAAAACGACAAAAGTTAAAACATAAAAGTGGGTGATTGCGAAACAATTTAATTTAAATGTAGGTCCCTGTCTTCTAATGCTTAGAATTTGTTTTCAATCTTTATTTTTGTTTTGTAAACTGTCTTTGTTTTCATAAGAAGTTATAGATTATAATTATTGTTTTTTCTCTTATCAGATATTTTCTGCGAATGCAAAAAGTATTCATTTAATGTAAAAAAAAAAAAAAGAAATTGTGTGATTAAGAATCTTATTTACTTACAGTGGTTACAGTGATCAGATATTTCAAGGGGCGGAGGAGGGGGGGTACTTGGACATAAGTATTAAGGGTCGGGGTGAACAGCCCAATAAATTCATATTGTCCTGGATCTTAACAATGTAACCCCCCACCACCCTCGGCGGACCTCGCGCCCTATATAATGACACAATCACGGAGTGGTTTAGAAGACAGTGCCGAACCTATGGATTTGGGGGCCCGGAGGGACTTGGCCTCTTTAAGGGCCACTGCATTTTGACATTCGACACCATGACATGAGATAATGTACTTAATACTTAATGTAAAAAATATTTTAAGGCCCCCCCTCAAGCTGGGGCCGGGGGGGGCTTTCGAATTTGGACCCCCCCACACCCACCCGAAGTACGCCTCTGTTAGAAGATGTTATATAATGTAGTATATTTATTGGATTGGGCCCTGGGGGGACTAAGGCAACCCACCTACGCCTCACATCTGGGATAGCCTAATCAGATTCTGTGATCAGTTATATAGTCTACAAATACGGCTCTCGGCTCTGCATGTGATACTCGACTTAGAACTACTAAGACCGCCGCTTGACAATATGATGAAGTTCCTTAGAGGAGGGGAGCTAATGCAGTGTCAAGAAAACAATTGATTGAATTGTCCCGGGAAGGGAGAGGTGGTGAAGTAAATTTAAGATAACATTCTTTTGCTCTCTCTCTCCCTCTCTCTAACAAAATGTTTTCAAGCCACTATATTATCATGGATGCAAGACTCAACTTTCTAACCAAATGTTTTCAAGCCACTATATTGTCATGGATACAAGACTCAACTCTCTAACCAAATGTTTCCAAGCCACTATATTATCATGGATGCAAGACTCAAGCTGAAAACCAATGACACCACTCAAAAATATGTAACATGCATAAACCATTTGGCACCCAATGTGGGAGCTCCATTCAAACAGTGCATCTCAATAACAAACCATACTAATATAACAACATTGGTTCAGTCCTGTTGCATGATGAGGAAACATGGCGTCTCCAATACATTATCAACAAACTTCAAAAGCCACCAGAAGACATTACAAAAATGGCTCTGCAGTGGAACCCCCAAGGCCAGAGGAAGGTTGGCCGCCCATAGACACTTGGGGAAGGTCTTGTGAACAGGAAATGTAGTGTTGTAACATTAACATGGGATGAACTGATAAAACCGAGTGTGTGCTGGGGAGTTATTCTGGAGCCCTTTGCTCCATAAGGAGTCCAAGGGATTAAGCGAGATTCAGTCCTACATCTTACCAGCTGCAAAAACTTAAACTAGGAGTTTTTACTCTTAACTCTGCAATGGAATATTTCATATGAGCTCAGGGAAAGTAAATATTTATGTACAATGATGACAACTAATGGTAAATTATTTTTTAAAATATCTAATATATGTTGCATGCATTACATGAAATGAACACACAACTTTCAGAATTATGGATTACTTTGATCAATGAAAATTTTACATTTAATTAAAGACATTATTTCTTTTTTTTTTTAAAAATGCTTTTTGAACCAAATCAAATAACAACTCTAAAAATAATAAATTACAAAAACATTTTTTGCTTATAAACAAAATTACTAATACATGTTCATCAACAATAAAACTTTTGAGGAGTATTTTTAAAAACTACATGAAAATTAATTTAAAAACTAAGAATGAACATTTCTGTAAAAAAAAATGAATGCCCCTTTTAGAATATGTTATATAACTCAGTGCAGTAATTTCATGCATTTAGTCATCAGAGTCTTTAGAGAATGTAAAATATCACCAACAGTCTTAGTAGCTAGAAATATTTGTAATTATATGTATATTGCAACTCATTAAGAAATTCTGTATTGTTTTTCTTATTATTCAACAGAATTCAAATGCAACAGAAAATATATAATAATGAACAGCTTGCCAATGTCGCTCTATAAAGATCACTTATTAAAACAATGCTTTACCAGATAACAAAAAGATAACTATTTCTTCACCTAAGTTTGATTTCTGAACCATATGCATGTAAATATTTGTCACCATCATTTAATAATCTAACACATTTCTATTTTGTTGCAATTTACTGGGGCAAATATTATAAATGTTGGTTATAAAATGCCACGCTTAACAAAATAATATTTAAAAAATTTTACAGCAACTTTAAAAATTCAACACCGGTAATCAGCTTTAGTGTACTTTAAGATTGATTATTTTCAAAAAAATGCAAGAAGTGAAATAAATGACTCCATAATAAACACTATCATAGCAAACACTAACAAAAATGTTTCAGCAATAAACTTAAAAATTACTAAAATGATACAAAAATTGATGAGAAAATGTTGATAATGGAGGTTACACGTGATTGTGAGAATTTTGGTTTTAAACGGGAACCAGAGATGTATCAAGGGAAGATTTTAAAATCTTATGATACAAATACAAAACAGCAACAGTATCTTAAATTTTTCTCACATCTGAATCAGATCCTTAGATGTATGAAAGAACAATAAAAATAAGATCACATTAAACTGTTTCAAAAAGTTAAAGAAATGCCAAAGAATACTTGATAAAGTGTCTCACATAAATGCTGTGGGGTAATTTTCTTTAAAGAAAAAAATATATAAATTTTACTTTCAAAATGAAAGCAAGAAAAATGCCTGTTAATGCCCAATAATCTTATTATTTTCTAATAAAATATTAACTAATAAAAATCATTTGATAACATGTGGAAATGAAATATTCATAATAATAACTTAACTAGCCATAGCCACACAGTATTTCCTGCTGCCTGGAGTTAAAAATTGTTTTCATTGTGTCAAGGTCATTGTCTGCATCCAGAAGCTGGGAAAAAAATTCATGACACAAATAAATGACAAGAATTATATGCTAACTACATGTAATAATATTTCAACAACCTTAAATACCAAAAAAATAATATATAGATATATATAATTATTTTAAGGCTCAAAGTGTTCAAGGCAAATATTTGAATGAACAAAACAAAAAGAAAAAAATAGATTAATCTGATCAGTAAATCTAGTTTTGTATTACACTGTTTTATTTTTTATTTTGAAATATATAAGTAGATAAATGTAGCATATATAGAAGTTTGCAATACAAAATATCAGATTAGAATGAAAATAATGACAAAGTTTGAACACAAACTCACAAGAACAGGAGCAGGTACAGGAGACACTTTTCTCAATAGCCAGTCATCATAAAGTTTATGAAGTGATTTTATGAAATCCTGGGGGAAAACAAATGTTATATGTTGATTGAAATTATATTAAAAGAAGGGTTAGGTTCAAACAGCAACTATGTCAACCTTGATAGAATAGAGAAAATTGTGTTTTTCTATTTTATAAAGGTTTGTTTTACTAGTAAAGAAAACTTTCAAACCAGGGCTTAAAATGTGACAGATAACTTGTGACAGATAGACAATATAAACTGGCCTATTTTCTACTAACCCAACATTAAACTCATTTTTGAAGATTTTGGTCTTAAAAAGCTAGCTATTGAAACAAGACACAATTAAATAAAAAAGTTCTTTTTTTGTACTTTATTTTGTAAACTCAAATCAGAAAGCCGTAGCTATTAACAATTCAAACAAAATAGGGGAAATATTCATATCTTTTAAGAAACAGACATATGACCAAATAAAATATTTCATATTTCATAAAAGTAATAGACACCTGACTAAATATCTAGCACAAGAGATATTGTCACAAATATTTAAAATCTACCCTTACTTACCAAAGGAACATCCGCTTCCTCTTTTCTAGATCGCTTTCTCAACCTATCAAAGCAGTTCTCTGGACTTGCTCTTAAATAGACTGTAATCAAATTAAAATTATCTTAGCCTTTACATAAGGTAACTGTAACATCAGAACTAATCAACCACTAGAGTGTTTACAGACTATAATAATGATTGACTACTCTTAACATAACTGAAGGGAACAGAAGGTTTAGTGGTGTAAATAGTTCAACTCATGACCTGAGGGTCCCATTTTTGAAACCCAGTGTGAACAAAGGGATTTTTTTTTTTGGTCTTGATGAAAACTACTAATACGTTTACTGTTTTGCCTCCATGGCTATTGCTCTATGAGCTATGTTGAATGATTGAGGGAGCTAACAGACCATCCCATAAGTGGTTTTATAGGACAGAGACTTAATAAAAAAAAAACTACAGAACAAAACAGTTCCATGTGGCTCATCCATCATTAACTTTCTAATTGGGCACATTCAGTGAACACATAACAAAATACTTTAAATACTTGTATTTATGAAAGGAAATAATTCCTTACCTATAAGATCAACATGTGCGTGCCCAGTCTTCACCACAAAGTTAAACCATTCATCAAATGCACCAAACTCAAAAGAGTTCATTATTTTACTAAATAAAAATTAGGAAAAAGAGCATTATTAAAAAAGGTTACATAAATGCCATTCAATTTATTTTATGTATTTTTAGTCTTGCAAACAATATTTAAAAGTACTAAAATTAATATTACATATTTCTGCTTTTTTAAAATTTATATTACTCGTACAGCATAAGAAAGAATTTGAGGATATAAATGTAAAACTTGTCAGTGGCAATCATTTTTTTAAATTCAAATACATCTTCTGAAAGAATTTACTCAAATATGGTTTAGCACATAGTTATGTCTCATCAGAGGACCAAAAGTCAAAATTTTAGATTTTCTCAAGTTATATAAATCTGCTGAATTTTCCAGTCACTTGCATAAAAGACAGGAAAAGACGTAACTTTTAAAATTGTGTAAATATTTTTAAACTCTGAGAATTTTTTTCTCATAGGTCAACAGAGATTTTGAGATTTAAAGAATCTTTTACAATAACAGATAATTTACACATCAGAATGTCATAAGGTTGTTGTTTTTTACTTGTTCTACATTCTGAACACTTATTCTATATTCTGAAAGTGTTCTACATTCTGAATACATATTTTATTTTAAATAAACTATGTTTCTGTAAAATTATTCTTTGATTTTAACATCAAATTTCTGTGAGTAAAATTATTGTTTTTGAATTGAACCCAGGAAAAAAAAATGTGTAAAAATACCTGGATAAGTCATTTTGAACAAAACAATAGCGGGTACTGTATAAAGACCTCTCAAGCATTTTTACTGGTCTGGTCTGTAGAATAATATATGATAAAAAGTGAATGCAGTGTTATTCTTTTTACTGAGAACTAATTTTTATTTAATGTCATATGTTTTCAAGATCATCAACAATACATGAATTAGAAATATAGACCGAAAAAAAGAGAATAGCTTGTATGACAAGGAAAAAAACAGAGCACTAACTGGATGATGTGGTTTAGAGTGCATCTCAACACGAGTCCAAAGAGCGTACATATTAAAGGCAAAGCTCCACCTATGAGGATTCTGATACAGCATTCCCTGAAAGTAATGTTCTTACATATGATAGAGGTCACAGACAAGCATGTAAAAATGAAAAACACATTATTAGTAGACTAATGCACTTAATGAAGACTTAAATACCTAAGAAATTGATATATAGAAATATGGGAAACATTGGATCATTTGGTTACCTTACCAAGGCATTATATCCATTAACATTAGTCCACTTATCTAGAGGTTCAGGAATAATCTATAAATAGAATTGCAAAAGTCCTTTCATTATAAGTAAAAACTAAGCGGCAAATAATTATTACAAGTAGGAAAAGTTATAATTTTTTTTACCAACCTTTTAGTGGTGTTGCAGACTTTCACAACTCAACAGTTTACAAAAGCAGTTAAGCCACATAAAATTAACCTATATAAATATATAAAAAGGATTTTTTTTTTTGCACAACTACTGCAAACATGACTGCCACCTATTAGGCGGCACTTGAATGCATGTCTGCCATGACTACAAAGCAGTGGGTTGAGTGTGCCCACTAATCTGGCTATCCCATCTACCAGAAATGGATGGCTATGAGAGTTTATTATTTTCAAAGGAACACAGTTCTATACTGAAATTATAAACTTCTATTGCTTCATATTCAATATTTTAGCTCTTAAATACAATGGTTAGGCAGTATTTGTAAGCTTTTGTTAATAATTTAGGAATGAGTGTGTAAGTAAGCATGCCATCTTTCAATATCACTTCATAGACACAATATTTAAACTCTTACATACAGCTCAATGAACGCTTTTTTTACATTAATTTTGTATGCCTTAATATAATGGTACTGCACTGATTTTGTTGAACATTGAAGAAATGTAAAATGATTTGGTAGTTCCTGCCCATTAGACCATATTGGCATGTTTTTGTGAGCTATTTATGTACTATTGTGGGTTTTTTTCTTGCTTTAGTTTAATGAACACTTTAATGAACACATAAATTTGACTTTGTCTTCATAAAATGGTATTTTGTTGAACATTGTTAAATGAAATGTAATAAAGGATTTTGTAGCAGCTGCACATTAAACATTAGTTGTATGCTTTTGTGAACAATTTAGAATTTATTTCATTTTTTGCTTCTTTTAAATTTGTATTTTTATTCAATTTTGTGTTATTTCTCATGGATGTATACAAACTAATTGATTGCACAACCTGGTAAACATATTTTTGATCATTAAAACTTCATGCTTTGTAATTGAAAAAATGAAAAAAGTTTTTAATGATTAGGAAGGGATGTCACATGGCATCTTGATTTCCCAGGCAAAGCCAGGTATTAAAGAGCTAGTAATGTCATAAAAAGTGCTCCAATGGACACAACTGTTGTAAAATGCCTTTATAACATAAAAGTATGTTATTTGTTTTGCTATGTAACAGTACTTTTGAGTTATACACTTGCAGAATCCTAATATGAAATAAAATATTTAAAAAAATATGTTACCACGATTCTATGAAAGAACAGAAGATCAGATCCTATGAAACAACAACAGAATATCTGTTCCAATGAAACAACAGAGAATCTGATCTTGAGTCAAAAGGTGATCTCCTGCATCATTTCTCCCATTTAAAATGCCATAAAATGTAAACCAACATGTCTAAATTTTTTACTACAAACCGATGAAAACTTCAAAGAAATGAAAATCTGTTTTTTTAGTGATTAACTAGTAAAGTAAAAGAATAAAACAAAAGCTGAAATTAAATTTGTACACTTGTTTTTAGATGGCATTTAAGGTAAGAATCCACCAAGACGAAACACTTTCGCACGGAAAGTTCAGCGCAGAAGTTTCTAATTAGCGAAACTCTTGTATATACACTGGAACGAAACGGTGAGCGCCGAAACAACTCACCGGAAACTAGATTTTTTAATGATTACTTCACACTTTTTCCTGCTAATGAAAAAAAAAACGATACTTTGAAAAGCAGAAAATACTGCATCCCGTTTGCCTTTTTGTCCTTATTACAAATAAATTGTCTAGCTGGAAATGGAAAACTGTTTTTTTGTTTTTTTTTTTAACTTTTTATTCGATCGGTAGCCGTTCATTTTTTTCGCTTTCATGATCAGCCAAACATTTATTTAATAGAATTCATGTTTTCAGACAGCGCTTTGATCGAAAGAAATTTCATTTGGAGAATATGTAGGTAGACGATGTATATTTTCCTATCAGAAATTCATATACAAAGACTGTTGCTGGCCAAAACTTATAGTAATTCATGTTCTTCTGTCAAAATTTACTTTGTTGTTGTTGTTTTTAATAAATATACACTAATGTGACTCATTTTTTCTATTCGAATCGACGTTTCTAAGCAGCCATTTTGTTTGTTTATATTGACAGAAAATGTAGCTCTCCGGGAAAAACTCTGCAAGCAGCCAAAGTGAAAACTTTTGCTGTTCCGCAGCTGAAATCCTGACTGGTGTACATGTTCTCATTAGTATATATCATAGCTGCGAAACAGAGACGGAATCTGCAATGCCCTTAGATACCGCAATACCTTTATTCTTATCAATTATGAATATTTTCAAAATAATATTTATTTATTTGCGTAGTTTGGTGCATGAAACTGAAATCTATTTTAATTATGACATCTTGGCTATCTATTTCAGTTTTTATCATTTTAAGACTTTTCAAAATGTAGTTTATTACTAGAACTTTTTTGAACTGAATGCAACTGATAAATTGAGAATGAATTAGAGTCAAAGCTAAGGATGGAAATTTAATGAAGTAATTATCAAAAGTTTTGGGGACCCACATCAAATTTATTGAGGACCCATAATTACAGACTCCTAATTAATATTGAACATTTTAAAATAACTTTTTCAATTTTTTCACACATAAGATTTTTTTATTAAAACATGTATTGAGAAGAAAATCTGAAATTCTCTAAGACTTAACTTTTTTAATTGAATGTTTTAGACATGACAAATTAAATATTTAATTACAGATACCTCACAGAAGGACATATTTTCAAAATGTTGTAGCAATGTTGTCTTTCCACATCCAATATTACCTTCAACAGCAATCTCAGAAAGTAATTTTAGAAAAATAAGATTTTTTTTTTAAATCAACCTTTATCTCTCAACTAAAAATGAATTTTAAATAAAAAAGGAAACTAATCTATGACAAAGAAATTATTTGTTTTGTTAAAAAATAAAGAATGAGAATCTTTAACACTAACTTATCAACTGAAAACCCACCACAGGGTACTATGATTCTTAATTGTAATTGTAACAGAAATATCAAATAGAAAAATCATTACAAATCATTTATGCATATAGATACTATTACTTTAAATGTTGTGGTGACAGCATATCAACAATTAATTCCTATCTCTAGTCAGGTACTTACTATGATGTCATTTTTGCTTTTATCAAAAACATGAGCCTGAAGATCTGAGAAGAAAAAAAAGGAAAAAAAAAATATTTTGTATAAAACATTACATTGTTAACCTATTTAGTAATTTGGAATTTTAATAAGTAAAATAAGTAAAGGTTTTCTTATAAAGACTGTAGTGGGTAGATTGCCACATAAAATACCAAATAATTTACCCTTGACTAGATAGAAAATACATATTTGATCTTGAAATTAAGATTCTTAAACAGATCACAACCATACAACAATATTAATGGAATTTATTCATAAGTGCAAGACAGATTCAGATGAATTTATAATTTTTCAGAATGGGTACCATGTGCTGCCTACAGCCTAAATTCACTTTGTTCAGATGCAATGTAGTGTTTTTATAGTTTTTCGCAGAAATCATAGCACTTTGGTTGGTGCAGTCAGGTTATAATTTTTGTTTGCCACATCAAAGAGATAGTCAACTGTTAAAGAATGCCTCAGTTCTACAAGTTTATCAAAAACAAGGTGATCATCTCAAAAAATGCAACAAAAGCTTTATATGCTATTTAGAAATTTGTCATGATTTATGTGATGTGGTTGATATCAAAGTAAAGCTGCCAAATATTTGAAAGCATGGGGAAAGATCCAACATTATCTCATTTCAAAAAGAGCTACACAATAAAATCATTGAAAGACTTATAAAAAAAACCCTTACAAAATATCGTACAAAAGGTTTAATTTTTTTTCTTGATGGGATATATCATTGAAAACAGGGGCTGATTGGTTTATATTCTTCAAACATTAAAGACAAATTTACCTGTTAGTTGTTTATGTTTTTTCCAATTTTTGGTGACAGTAAATTTGTGTTTGAAAATATTTAGCTGCAAAAAGCTAGTTGTAATTGTTAAAATTTGCTAAGAGTATTTATCTCTCTTTAAAATGCACAAATTTAAATATATTATCAAGAGAAAGTTAAATTTTATTGTCATAACTGAAACTATAATAAATTATCTGGCCTGAAAGGTCTTGCAAAATGCAGATAATATCATCTAATTATATCATTTTAACTTTTTTTTTTTTAGTTTCATAAACTTATAAATAAGATTTTTTTAAATGGTTTTACAGCTTTATTTAGTATGGACATATCAAGAACTCTAGAATATATTTACACAGGAACCCTTTGCTATGGCCTCCTTCTACAGTTCCTTGAAGAATGTTTTTTGGCAGGCTATTATGCCTTAAAATATGACCGAACCATGCCATCCTGTATCACTTGATTGTTGCCATAATTGTTTCCGGAGGGCCCGCAATTGAGAATATTATTTCCCAGACATTCGTATTGGTCTTGCATGCTAGGTAAGAGATTTGAAGGATTTTCTCCATGCTTTTATTTTCAAATGCCTGCAACTTGCTTACCGTGATGCTGGAAGTGTCAATGTCTCATACCCATACAGGGCAATGGTTTAAACATAGGTTCTGTAAAGTCTGAGCTTCGTTGGTAGGCTTATGCTTTTGCTGGTCCAGATTCTGTTTTATTTAGCCATTGCCACTATTGCTGACCCAATACAGGCCCAAATTTCCACTTCACAGCTTATTCTTCGGATAAGATGGCCATAGGTATTTCAAATTCTATAGGCCTACCTTTTCAATCTTTTGATGCAAGCTTGTCAGTCAGCTCTTAAAGTTCATTGTTGCTACCGGCCAAAAGATCTCTATCATCAGCAAATCTAAGGTTGTATAGGGTCTTCCACCAAAATTTAAACATCATAAAAAAAGTAATTTTTTTCAAAACGTTTTCATTACAAAATTATACCTGTCTATTTAAAATCATACTTTTGTGGCCCCTAGGTCAAAGTAAGCAGGGAGGCACCAATACCCAGCAAGGGGGCACCTTTACTTTTTCTTTATGTTTTCCTCTTTTTCTTCTTTTTTAAGCGGGGGGAGGGAACTCCACACCAGCTATAGAGTGTGGTTTACTAGTTGTTTTGTTTTTAATTTATGACGTACCACCACTTGATAACTCATTTTATTTTTTTGGAGTGACCATGAGGGGATTACATGATTTGCAAAGAAATCTATGAGAAAGTTTTGCACAAAAAGCATCCTAAAGAAGGAAAAACCACTGGAAGAGATTGTATTAGTTCTGCAGGTTTGCCCTGTAATTTAAAGATCTATAATCATTTAGTCCTACTAACTACTTAAAATATGTCTTAACTTAATAAATTAGTTTGGTAATTTTATAAGATAGGTATTTTTAAAATAGATGATGTTAGTATTGGTAAAAACCGTTCCAAGACCAAATCATAGTATTGATTGTTAAAAAACCATTTAGTTAAAAAAAAGTAAAAAAAAAAATAAAAATAAAGCGTTTAAATGCATTTTTTTACAAAAAATGGGTCCGCAATATTGACAAACTAATAATTAAAGTGTTTTAACATCAAATAATGGCTCATATTTTTTAATAATATAAATTTCATCAATTTTATGATCTGAAACAATTTGAGAGGTGATGTATCAATTTAATTTAATAATATTATCAAAAATATTTAAAATACTTATCTTACTTACAAGTAGGGATGTGACGGAGCTGATAAAAATCCGAATCCGACGGATATTTGGCAAATACAAATCCATCGGATTCGAATGCGGATGTGAATGCGGATTTGGTCAACACTTGGCTAATCTATGGATAGATGAGTAAGGGTCCAGGAGTTTAGTTTTATCTGTTTGCTTTACTTCGGGTTTTCGAAAGTCTCTAGGTTTTTTAAATTTTAGTTACGATTTCTATGGCCATGTTTGATCTGAAAACGGTAATTTTTCAAATTCGAATCAGACGGAATTTTTTATTTTAAATCCGTAGGATTCGAATTTACTCAAAAAACTTCAAAGTTCGAATGTCGTCACATCCCTACTTACAAGATTACCTGGTAAAAGTTTATGACAGTATCATGAGTATGCCCACAAAATAAATGATTCTTTCATATCTTAATGAAAGCAGAATGTCTTAGTGTGTATGATTTTACTGTCCATTTTATTTGATACACAATACGATCTTTTTTGCATTAAAATATGAAAGAATCATTTATCTTGTGAGTGGACTGCTGTAAACTACGGTAAACAATTAGTGAATTACCTAATACCCAATTAGTTTACCTTGAATGGCTTGAATATTTGAACTACTCATTATGGACATGAGTCTTTGAATACAAGAAAACGTTGAAGCATGTAAACATGTGTCATATACTGTTTGTGAGATTTTACTGCGACCTGATAAGGCTGAAGAATAAAGTCTAAATAATTTTCTAAGATGCATTTCATTTGAAGGTTTTACGACGTCGTTTCTAGCTTTCTTTTTGGCTTTATAATATAGTTTCGTGGTCTATTATAAAATTAGTCTAAAATCTATGAGCTTTTGCATATATAGTATATTATTGTCCTTTCTTTTTACATTAGGCATTCCCAAATCCCATGGAAAGAAAAAAATTGCCCATTTTGAATATTTGCTCCAAGTTTGAAGGAGACTTGGAGTTGCGGCGCTTTGTCATCGAGATCTCACATCGCAGAAATCGCAAAAAGAAAAACATAGGTTTATAAACTCATCAACTTTTGGACGTATTTCACAAACATTACAATAATAAGTGACTATTTATGGTCTAGAGTCTAGTGAATGGAAATTCGAAATGTGTTCCATTGTTCACGGTGAAAGGCTTGAGGTGCGGAGAAAGGTGGGGGGGGGGGGGGCACCCTGAATTTTCCGCACCGGATGACACCAACCATAGTGACGCACGCCATTGTACCTCTTATTACTTAGAATGTAATATTACTTATTAGCAGGGGCGGATCTAGACAGCTTTGACCAGGGGGGGGGGCAAAACTGAAAATTGGTCTTAGAACAAAAAAATATGTCGATAATTTTATGATGTCTTACCTAAACTTGCGGTAACGGGGGGGGGGGAGGATGCCCCCCCCCTTAAATCCGCCCCTGCTTATTAGGTCTACTAGAATTTGATTGGCTAATGATTTTGAATGAATAAATAAAGAATACGAACTGCATGAATGCATATTTGTGATAGTGTTGTTAATATATTCCAGATTGCAAGTATAATAAGTGAGGAAAAGATCAACGGGATTCTCTTGTCAGAAAAAAACCTTCTTGCGAAGGTGGTGGTACAGTGGTCTATGAGAAATATCCCAGACGGCTGCGGTGACTGATGTGGTCGGCACACAACACCCTTCCACTCTGTCCCACACTCCCACTCAAGCACACCTTCGCAGCCTGCCATTTCGGGATGTGGGTTCAGGCACAGTACACCCTCCCTTCTGTGGAAGGAAAAACCCCTTGCCTTGCCATTCTGGCAGGTCAGCAGTACACACACCCTGCTAGTCTGGCCATATTGGCAAGTCTTAAAACCCTCTTGTCTGCCATCCCGCAGATGATAGCGGGCACACTCACCCCGC
This sequence comes from Bulinus truncatus, assembly GCA_021962125.1. Classification (NCBI taxonomy): domain Eukaryota; kingdom Metazoa; phylum Mollusca; class Gastropoda; family Planorbidae; genus Bulinus; species Bulinus truncatus. The sequence goes on along the minus strand of JAGDYQ010000106.1, from coordinate 1,727,224 downwards.
CGCTCTGTAGGCATGGTAGACATGCATCAGCGCCGCCAACAATGCTGGTGTGCTAGGCACACTACACCCTATCATGCTGGCAATGGGGCGTAAAAAAAAATACAAACTGCATTAATTTTTTTGGGGAATTATATATTTTTGTAAGTTTTTTTTATTTTGTCATGTCATACAAAATACATTACAATTTCCAGTGGCGCCCGGGTTAACATTTTTTGTCAACCAAAAATTCCCTATTTTTACCTGAAAAATAGGGCTTCTATATATTTTATGAGTGTTATGCAGTATAAAAAATGCTTTCAAATGGCCTCACAGCTGCTAGAATTTGTCACTATTTTTTATATATATTTACATAGAGTCGTTATTATAAATTTGTATGTAGCTATTTTTTTTAAGTTATCCTACACTTAAAAACGATTTATTTTTACCGCATATTCTACTGCAATTTTCGCATCTAAGTTCATACGTTACTATCATTTCAGAGACATGTCTGGAAAAGAAAAATTGTTTCTCATTTATCTACTAGAAGAACTAGATTTCATTTAAATTTTCATAGATAAACAGGTTAAATTCGTACTTGTTTAGAGCCGTGGTTTCATTTATTCTTGTTATTTCCTTCTTGTGGGAACACATACCACATTTTTTTAATTGGTAAACTATATTGTTTATTTCAAGAAAAGAATCCTCACTGGATGAAGCTTAGATCGGGGCAGTTGATTGTATTTTTGGGGACCATATAACAACAGATTTGGTTGGGAAGTTTAAAGGAACCCATAAATATCGCCGTTGAAAACAGGTTTACGTAATCTAGACATAATATATATCCATTCTTATTTTATTCATGATTGGGCCATTCCCGGAAGGACTGCAATACCGGGTCGACCCGTGGCGAGAGCGGAGCAAGCCCCGGACATCTCACCTAGTTACAAAATCAGTTTAATATCGTAGTGACTCTATGAGCCACGTATCAGATATTAAGCCGATAAGAACAGATACTACACTTTGATCTTAGCCAAAAGGCCGAGAAGCGATACCTAATAAAATTGTATTTCCAAGGCTTTAATATGAAAACTGATATAAAAATAAGGTTATCTATTTATCATTGAATAAAACAATAACTTTCATATTAAATAAAATATTGTTTTCTACTCTAGTACAACAAATTATTCGTTGGAAATTTTATTGTTAGCACTTATTAAAAACATTACAATTTTGTATATTGACAAAGAATTGTTTAAAAGGCTACATAACAATTATAAGGATAATTAAAACGTATGAATTAGATTGTATCCCTTGTCTATGCAAGTTCAAAAATCGAGTTAGGTCCCTTATTCTAAAATTATTCTAATCATTACTTCCCTTTGACTGTAACCCATCAGAACTTCCACACGGGCTTGATTCTAGGTTGAGCATTGTATTTACAAGAATATAGGTTAAACATTGTATTTTCAAGAATATGGATCATTGGGTCAGGGATGAGAGTTAATTAATAAGTTTGTCACTAAATTACAAAGGTAAAGGGTTACTGCTGTTTTGACTGAAATAACAGAATATCCCCAATATCCAAAAAAACCTCACACAATTGCAGAAGAGCTAATTCTACCGGCAGCAGTCGACATGTGCGAAGCCGTTCTAGGAAAGGAATAGTTATTTCCGTATGTAAAATGACTTTCACGTGATGTGCGCGTAGGCTAGGCCTACCGTTTATCAGAATTTAAGTAGATTGCATCCGTAAACTTAATAAGACATATTAAGGTCCAACCTGAGGTACGAAAAGTTAAGGGCAGGGCGCCTTGGGCTCTGGGGGTCCGCCACCCGAACTTGGAATGCCTGAGGGGTCCGCAGGGTAAAAAAAAGGTTGAAAACCTTTGTTTTAGGGGATAGGTTGTGAAGTGTGCCAGATAGAAACAGGGTGAGGGAAAGGTGGTGAAAAATCAATTAAAAAGCGTTACATAATAAATAAATTAGGCTACTTATTTATAGCTACCTTTTTGTTTTGAGAAGAAAAAAGCATTCATTAAAATGACTACTGAGAATAAACTGGTCTGATTTAATCATGTATTATACATACATGCCAAGGCTTAATGCAGCCGTAACAATTTTAGAGAATATAACAAGGATCACATTCTGGTTGTATAATAAGAGGCACCAAAAAAAATGTCTTAATAATGAACATATATGCCGTTACACGCACATGGGATTTTTTAGAGGGATTCCAGGTCCTATATAGAAGGTTGGTGGTCTCCCAACGCAAAATTCAATCCAAAACGTTTATCAAGCCTCTTTTTTGACAAAATTTAGCCTGTTCAAACAGACAGGCGACGAGGTTTTGTCTATTATAAATATTTGAATTTAAGTATTAAAAAAAGATTTGACTATCTAATGTGTATTACGTCTGGAATATAAATTTATAGAAAAATTATGTCATTATCAAAAACACTCAAAGTGAGATTTAGCTTTGTAAAAAAAAAATGAGGCTTTCATTACTTTGATGAGCTGCAGCGAAGTCATTCAGATTGGTTTGTAGGTGCAGTGTACTCAGGTTTGATAGTTTCTGATCTAAAAACCAGTTTTTAGCACATAATGTGAATAAAATATAACAAGGAAAGGTTATTATCATAAGGTAAAAATATGACTTTAAAACTGTTTAATGAAGAATGTAAACAGTGTTTTTTTAATGTCCAGAAGAATAATTTAATGTTTCAAATCTAAACAGAGAATAAGTCCAGAATTAAAAATCGGACTAAAAATTAAACAAATCCTAAAGTCTTATAATAACGCAGTGAAAAGGATCACAAGAACTTGATGATAACTTACTATACTTAAAAAGTTTAAATTCTGTGAAAGGCTTTTTACCAAATATTCTTCGAATGCAATAATATACCGATTTCTTCATTTAAGAAATGGGTTTTTAAAAATTGCTAAACAATGTAAATGTAGTTTTTTGAGAAATAAACTTTAAAAATTTCACAAAATTACTTTACATAAAAATTGTCGGTTACATTGTATTTCATAAAATCATCCAAAAAATTAATTTATAAAATATATAATTAAAAAAGAAATCTTTAGATATACAAAAAACATGAACATACAAATTTTTATATTTATAAAATCTATAATTTTTTTTAAAACTTATAATTTACACAGAGATAACTAAAAATATACACATGTATTTAAAATGTTTAAACATATTGTCTAAAATACCTAAAAAAAGGTAAAATATTAAGTATTATTGCATAAGACAATTCAAATAAGTATAATATAGAAAAAAAACAATTTTTTCTTTTACTGATTTAATTGAGAGGAATGGGTCTCAGAAAATAAGTACAATAAATACAATTCTATTAACTTGACAATTTCATATGAAAGACAGATTTTATTAACTTGTAGAAAGGTAAAAATTGTTCATCAGCAGAAAGCTCAATAAAAAGTTTTTATATTTCTTATACAATGTACATGTATATTTTTTTAATGTTTTATAAGTAACAGTTCCATTATTAGTGCACAAGTATGTGTGCATTTAATTTGTGATATTAACTTAATTTATCCACAACTTCTTTTATTGTAGTATACAGACTAATAATACTCGCAAGTATGCCAAAAACAATGATGCTGTAGTCCTTCAGTCTGATACCAAAGCTTATATTATTCCCGCATAGCTTTAAATGAAAAAGACATGGAAGTATATAGGCCAACAGTGAGCTCCCCAATGCTCCTGAAAAAAAAAATGTATAATTGAAATAATTTAAACATCTGCTGAAGAGTGGAGTCTCTATGATCCAGCATCCTTATTTATCCAGAGGAGTTAAAAATGTTAAAACAATTTATGCAAATTTTTTGTGTAGTCCTCTTTTTAATGTTTCTTATTTAAACTTTATATAAGAAACTTTCATAGTACTGGCTCTTAGAATCTATGAATATGAGTAAAATTTGGTATAACAAAGTCTCAGTAGATCTAGAATTGAGTTTACATGATAATCTGGACAGACAAAAGTCTATTGTCTATTAAAAACCCTTCTGAGTTATGGGTGTAATCTCTAGCAAAACAATTTTTACATGTAATATTTAAATATATACAATGTGTACAAATTAATAAGCTAATGGTCTTCAAAGAGAATTTAAGTAAAAAAAAACACTACACTTAAAACATAACTATATTTTATCTTACCTACAAAAGCACTAACATAAGCAAAGAAATCTCTCAGAGCAACAGCAAGACCAGCAGCTACTAATACGATACATATTCTCAGAATATTTCTTTTCCAAGAATGAACCTGGTGATTATAACTGTGCTGTGCATTTTTAGAATTAGTTTTATTGATCCTGGGTAACAATGCTGCCTCAGAATCATCTTTTTCATACTTTCTCTTTACTTCATCATTATTACAATGACCTGTTGGTAGTAAATTTAAAGTTTGCTTTGAAACAAATTAAAAAACTGTAAGAAAAAAAAATTAATTAGAGAACATCAAGAAAGCAGTTAGTTAGCTATTATGTGATATACTCTGATCAAGATAATTTTTTTTACCATTTTTGAACAAGAAAAATTCAGAAATTTCAATGACAGGATAAATCTGAAGAGGAAATGTTAGGAAGACACCAACACATAGACAGATGTTTATGGCCATCCCCATTGATGTTGATGTTGGAATGTTATTATTTAAAATTTGCTCTGTTGTTTCCCCAAACCGAAGGTAGCCCACTACACCAAAAGTAGTCAAAATAATTGAAAGGATGATTACAGCACTATGTAAAAACGGAGCGAAATTGTGACGATTTCCCTCCATACTTGACTCAATAGGAATAATCTGAAAATGCAAATAAAAAAAAATAATAATAATGTAATTTTTACTTATGTGATATGAATTAGAATAAGCATCAATATTTAATGATAAAAATTAACAAATAAATCATTTAGCAGATGCTACTTAATGCTAAATCTTCAATTTACAAATGAATAAAAGTTGAAATTTTTTTTTTATTATCAGCCTAAAAAAATGTATCTTATTCTTCACTTTATTGTGTGAGTGATTCTAATTCTAACAAGATACAAATTTACTTGAAATAGATTCAAAATTCATACAAGTGACAGAACACTCGCTCACATGGCTCTCAGTTACTTTGAAATACCCAGGACTACAAGACTGACCAAATATCATAAACTGTTTGTTACTTCAAGAATATTAATATCTATTAATTAATGACTTATTCCTTACTGTGCCAATTCCTTCAAATGAAGATGTCACCATTCCAAAAAAAATCGGTAAAGTTGACCACTTGTACAAATGCCAATCAGATGACAAGCTAAATCCTAACAAAAGAAATTTATACGATAAGATTTATAATACACTTACTTTTGCATTCTCTATACTGAACAACTAACTAGACACAGCAATGTAATTTTCTTTTTACTTCTATTTATATACCAAATTTTTAACTCAATAAAATTTAAAAATTCAATAATTATTTTCTAAAATCAATAACGAGCTATAATAATAAAGTCATCCTACATGTCTCTGCCATTTTTGTAAAAATAATAAATGAAATATTTCTTAAATTTAAAAATTAAGTTTTATTAAACTATATATCTTAATTCTAAAATGAAACTTTACTCACCAATGGTAATATAAGCCAAAGTAACAATGCCTCCCACTAAAATCGACAGATTTGCACAAACACTAATAACACCAAGATGTCTGATGTCACGAATCAGAGCAAAGCCAATAAACAAAGGTACAGGTGTAAGTACAAGCCATCTGAGGTCAGGTGATGTGGATATGTTGATATATTTTGAAATGTTATAAATGGGCATGCTTGGCTGAGATATACTCAAACTGGTATCCAAATCGCCATTATTAATGATTGTGACAGTGGAGTTTTCAGTAGGAAACAAAGAGTATATAGTATTTCCAATAAATATAAAATAAGCTATGCAAAAACCAAACTGCGTGAAAAAGATACAAGCATTGACAATAAATAATCCACACGATCCAAAAGTAAGTTTGCCAATGTCTCCATATGTTAAGTTTCTAACTAAATTCTGATGCATTAATTTCATTTCCTTAGATTTCATGGTGTTTTTGCATTCATTGTATGTGTTACTAATATCCCCATCTTTGTCATTGAGGGATGAATCAGAAAGCCATTTCATTTTACTGGAAACATTGCTAATAGCTTGATATTTACATTTGACAATCAACTGACAACAATGGTCTGTTATGGTTGCTATAACAATCAAAAGAATTATCCCTGTCTGAAGAATAAAGAAAAAAAGAAGCTTTATTAATTTAAAAATAAATACATGTCATAACTAAATACTACTTCTAAAAATAAATATATGTCTTAACTAAATACTATACTTCTAAAAATAATACTTGTCATAATTAAATACTACTTCTAAAAATAATACTTGTCATAACTAAATACTGCTTCTAAAAATAATACTTGTCTTAACTAAATACTACTTCTAAAAATAATACTTGTCTTAAAAGCAAGCAATATTCTTGTTTGAAAGCTTTCTCAAGATGAATGTTGTATATGTTATGGCCCATGTCAGCTAGACTGCCAATAGCAGCTAAACCAGCCATTGTGAACATAGGCTGGGTGGACCAGCCAATGTCGAAGTGACAATCGGGAAAGTATCATGTGAAAGAGATAACATCAATTATGAACTTTTTGAACATTAAAGCAAGATAAATTTACAGAAAACAGATTAGCCACTTGGCGTGGTCATCATCTTTTATAAAATTTGAACAGAATTAATTGAGATTTGTAGTTCTTTTGATACTAGGTGGCTGGCCAATGTCACCAACTGGCCGGCCTATGTGAATATTGGCCGGTTTAGCAGAAGTGTTGGAAACTGGTAGGGTAAATAATGCTATAACTAATGAAAATTGATTGAAGAAGAAAAAAACTGAGAACTCATTTGATTTGAAATTAGAGTTATCACTGTAAAAACATTGAATAAAAGAGTTTAGAAATTCTGAATAAGTGTAGAAAGTTCCACAGTAGCCTTCCTACTTACCAAAAGCCCACTTTGTGTAAATGCATATGAAATAGTTAAATAATTAGCTCCAATAAAAGCCTTCACAATATTTCCAAAGTCACTTAATAGTATGAATGTTCTTGAGTTTCTTTTGGGGAAAAAAAAAGGGATTAAATGCATTTAAATAATAATAAGACAACAAATATCTTGTCAAAGAGCTTTATTTTATTTTTAAAATTACAGTAGACTCTTGGCTATCTAGCTAATTAAAAAAAAAAAACATTATCCATAACTAAATAAGAGTTTTTTTTTCAGGAGGATTAAGTGACAGTGTGGGAGAGCATTTGACTGATAACCCTAAGGCCCTGAGTTTGTCACGGTGTAAGCCTGGTTATTTCTTGTGTTTGATCAATGTCTCCAAGTTCACCCGGCTTAAAAATGGGTATTCAACATTTGTCGGCGAAAGTAAAAGCGGCTAGGCATTGTACTAGCCACAAAATCCCACAGAATAACCCTGGCCACACAATCACACAAAATAACCATAGCCACACAATCCCACAGAATAACCATGGATACAGAAACAGATAATCTCTACTCCACCTGACCCCAATGGTTTTTATAGACTTATTATGAGAATTTGTTTTTTAAATAAGTCTTATACTTATAAAAAGGGACCATTCAATTTATGTAGTAGGAAATGATAATTAACAGAACTGCTTTAGCAATATGTGACTTGCCTACCTGCTACATTTTCTCTAGTGGTTGACCCATCTCATTACTCAAGAGGTGTTTACAAGTAATGAAGAGAAAAACATGCCCTGGGAACCACATCATGGTGCATAAAAGCTATATTTATAGTTCATTTAGACATCGAGCAATTATTTCAAAGCTATTAAAGTGTAAGAAGATATTTATTCTGTAGAAGGCAGGCAACATGAACAATTGTTAAGGGGTCAAAGTAATGTGGGCACCATCTTTTTCAATAATTTGCTTAAAATGAGGAGGGGGCCTTTGTCAGGGGCCCATGGTTTGCTGATACAGCCCGAGGATGACAAAATGAGTTCTCACCACTGGTAAAAAATATCCAAAAAGCTATACCACTAGACATTTTAATGATAACTGGTTTATATATGAAATGTGAAAAGAATTATTTGGACTTTCTATTGATTATGGATTTTCTGTTGATGACTAAAATATTATTTAGGTTCCCTCAAACAAGTTTTGAATAATCCACAATTTCATTGACATTGTTTAAATTTATATCTCTTGATTATTTACAAGGAAATTAACCAGTAGGCTACATGTTTTCCTAATAGGGAAGTTCAACCTGGAAATTTAACTGTAGTCCTACATGATAAAACTTTTGTAGCAAGACAAGTGTTTTTTTTATAAGCTTTTATTTAACTTGCACTAAATTTATGTAGCCATGTTTTGGAAAATTGAAATCAATTATCAGTTTTTTTTTCTATATTCAAGTGTATACTTTATAGCCAGAGAAAAACAAACTAAAAAACAAACTATTCATATGTGCCATGCCTTTTGAAGCTACTGATCACTTATTCAAACAGCAGGCTCCCCTGCCTCAGCCATCTTTATAATAATAATAATAATTGTAATGCTTTTATGACTAGGCTAGCCCATTGAGTCTATCAAATACAAAAGCCTATACTGATGTAGTGTCAGCCCCGTAGCGTGAAAATTCTACAGGAGGGGGCCAGGCAATACATTTTACTAAGTAGAACAAATTAGCAGGGGAAGGGGGCCAGAAAAACCGCAGGGGGGCCTGCCCCCCCCCCCGCACACTACAGGCTAGTACAGGCCTGTGTAGTTTATGAATTATTTGTATGCTAAAATATACTATAGACTATATACTTAGTATTGAGCTTGTCATTAATGAAAGTGAACTTACTTTTTATTGGACTGGGTGAAAATGACTTGATTATTCATATTTTATCTTTTGAAGTTTAGAGAGGAATATAGTTTACCATGGACCATGCCATCAGCATTTAAGTAAAATATTCTAAAACAGCATACATAGTACAGTAAAATAATGCCAATGCATTCCGTATGCTAACTAAGTAATTAATAATTACAATTTTATTAACATTTCATTCTGTCTTAAATAATCTGAATTATTGCTATGCTATTAATTATTATTATTATGGCACTTGCTACGGGTACGTAATTACGTGCTCGTATTTGTTTTGGCCCGGGGCACGTAATTCAAAGCCGTATTTCTTTTTAAAAAAATATTATAAAAGCTGAGAACTTAATTTGTTTAGAAAATTGCGAAATTTCTTTTTTTTTTAACATCATATCGCTAAAAATACGGAGTCCCGAAAGTCGCGCATGCGCACATCTAATTACGTGCCCCGGGCCAAAACAAATACGGAGCACGTAATTACGTATCCGTAGCAAGTGCGTATTATTATTGCTTAGTCACTAACTTAGTGACTAGTCAATCACGCCAATCATGTCATAATTCATGGTATCTTACTATTTAATAAGACTAGTATTATGATACTATGACTGTGAGTATTACCATTACTTTTTTTTAGTAAATTTAAGTTACGTAACGCCCGGTTAGTAACGGTAAGATTTCAATTACTTTCAAATACAGTAACTTTGAGTAACAATGTAATGTTTATTCCGGCCTATAAATATAACTTACTTTTTAGTGGCTACGGTTCGTTAGTGTATTAAAAAATTGTTCTCATAAAGTACATTTCTTTTTTTTTTCATACGATATTCAAAGGCCTATGTTGACGACATTTATTCTGCGTTAATCATTAATACAGACTATGGCTTCCTAATAACCCAGATTGCCAGTTTTAATGTGTTTATCATGGTTTATGTTTACATTTAATATCTGACATCCGGGCTCCCACTGCGTGATGTATTAATATATCAAGTGTGTGTGGGGGGGGGTGCACGCAGGGGTTGCCCTACTACAAGTCTTTGAAGTTATTCTCCAAGAAAATTGTGGCGATTTGGCTATGCTACACATTTACAAAGAGCAGGGCTCGATTTACCGCCGGCGATATCCCCGGCACTGAGACATGTCTTCCCCGGCTCTGCTTTAACTAATATATCCATACTGGACCATAGACATTTATCCCGGGCTCTGCAGAATTTTTTTTTTCATTCCCTGCACTAGTTTTTTCTTAAATCGAGCACTAACAAAGAGGTGTATTCTGATCAAACTATGACTCATACAAGTAATACTACTTATATTTATGATTAATAGATTGTTTGATTAACTTTAATTATGATAACGTCAACTTAATGTAACATTGTAAGCTTACGAAACTGATTCACTGTGAAGAGGATGCATCAGCCACAACATCATGGTTGAGCCCAGTGGCGTCACTAGGGGGGGGGGGTGCGGACCGCACCGGGTGACACCCTCACAAGGGGTGACACCAAAATGCAAAATATCTAGTTTTAGGCCTATATTTTTATTTTGTAATGTCTATGGGGTGTCATGAGAGGGGTGACACCATGAGTTACCGCACCGGGTGACACCAAACCTAGTGACGCCACTGGTTGAGCCACATCTGTAGGTCTTCAGTAAGCCAATAAAGGCAATAACCTATTGACATCGTGGGTGTTATATTGAATCTATAGAGCCCTTTTATGTAACCTGTTGTTTTTTTTTTGTGCCAAATCCCCTTACGAGTCTTAATCAAGCTTAAATATTATAATGTGATGGCATCTGGGTGTTGTTATTTATTTTTTCCTGGAAGGGCCAAGGAGCCCATTTTTATTGCTTTGCGGGCATGCCTGCAAAACACAACTTGGTAAATATTGCGTACACTATTATCTTTAAGATGACTATGGTATTTAAGTGGCTATACAAAATGATACTACAAAAAAGGTATAGGCCTGCTAAAAGGCTAATAAAGGAATCAAGTGGTTCAGGCAGACAGTATCAGATTTAGTCGCCGTGATGCCATAAGCACTGATTAATTTGATTTCGTGTGTTGTTGTTTTTTTTTTTTTAAAGGAATAAATAGATCATGTTTTATAACCATCAAAATCATGTAAACGCATTTTTTTTGTTTGAATAACGAATATCAAATTAATGGTAATAGTATTGTGTCGAAAAAATTGTGTGTGTGTGGGGGGGGGGAGATCATGGGGGTCTTTTGAAAAAAAGGACCAGGAAAAAAAAAATTTGCGACTGTGGTGGTCAGTGGAACTGTGGTCAATGAGGATATCCGTTACCATGGTGCCGAATACAGATAACTGGCGGTGGTGTGGTCAACTATATTCCACTAAAGCACACTGTCGCAGCCTGCCATCTACGGTGGAGAGGTTATCACACCTCACTCACCCTATTTCCTTGTGATTCTGGCCGATCAGCAGTACACACACCCTGCAGTTCTGGCCAGTTTAGTGTTAAAAACTTCTGCCATGCCGGCCGATGTAGCGCACACATTCACCACACCGTACTGTGTGTGTGTGGAGGGGGCGGCGTTGCTAGAAATTGACGTAATTTTACTACGGGATCAAAGGAAGTTTGACGCTTGCTGGTAGCGGGGATGGGGGTAAAGTGCTAAAATTTGTGGACGTAATTAACAGACGAGCCCTACAACATTTCTGTACACATTTTTTTAGTAGTGGTGTTTTAATGATGTATTTACTAACCTTTGTGTAATTGGCACATGCATTTTGACAATTTTGTTAAATCTACAAATAAAATGAAATATAATCTTATTTGAAGTTTTCGGCCCTCCGCTCAACAAGGTCATCCCCGTGCGGCCCGCGACTCAAATATGGTAAAGCTCATTGCTGGCTATATCCTATTAAACATTTTTTTTTTAATATTTCAAAAGTAATTACTCCCTACTGTCACATATATGCACGTATATTTTCTCTATTACCTGGCAATAGTCGGAAACGGAATCTTGATGTAGTATTTACATATCAATAAGCGTCATCAACAAAACTACTTTGGCCTGTTTTATTCTGCATACTAGAGCAAACCGGAATTTTGCAATTCAAGAGGGTGTGTAAATTTTTTGTTAAAACTATATTTTTTTACATTCTTTTTGATGTTCTTATGAACGAAATTTTAATAAATTGATAGTTATATATTTTTTTTTACTTTAGTCACAAAAGTGTGCTATTGTTAGTCTCGTTGTTAAGACTTAGAATTTAGGTTAGGCTGTTAGGTCACTTAGTTTTGTTTGAACAAAATAGTGCACATAGCCATGGCAGCAATATTAGATAATGACTGTATTCGTTGTTTAGTACATTAAAAAAATAATTTTAATCAAAAGGATTGGTCAACATGAAGCTGTTATTTTTTTTTTACTGGATTTCGTCTTACATTAAAATGATTAAATACAATTACTGTATTAACGAAATACACCTATCATCCTGTGAGCCTGTGTCGCTTATCATGAAGTTATACTAAACTAAAGACTAATATAAATATTAATATCAAATATTATCAATCATATAATGTACCGATATCATGAATCATTGTATCTAGTCTGATTATCTCCTGATCATTCAGCCTTAATTCAGGTCATTCCAATGTTTGCTTTTCAGGTGTAACCAGAGTTGTGAAACAGGTTTTTCCCCTTGTTTTCTGCCATTTTAATTTGTATTATTTAAACATTCTGACTACTGTGACTACTGGGTTAAGTCTTGTTGAAGAATATTTGATTTTAAATGAGAATAATATCCATTGGCGCTATTGACTATTGCTATGAGCGGCTTATGAGGCTTTTCTTTCACTTAGTATTTTGTATGAGTAGTATGACAATTTATGTGTCATTTTAAAGTTTTATATTCACTAACTGTCTAACATTAGTAACATATAAATGATATATACTATATTCTATAACTATAGATATAGTGTTATATTAATATTTAAGTTGTAATAGGTCTTTCTCTTATTAATACATAATGATAAACTCCTCAATTATTTATTATCCCATGACATTTAATATTGTTATTGTTGCCAGCTGTTTCACTGCTGAGTTCACTTCTGCTCAGTTTTTGTAATGTAAGTGAAAAAATGACATGGTTTATGATGTCAAGTAATAAAATGTACTGATAATTGAAATAGATGCTAGTATTCACTGTATTTATAAACTAATGGTTGTCACAAACACGGACTGAATGGCACCATGATTAATTGATGGTAGTATATTTTTTTCATGTGTATGAAAATTTTAACATGACAAATTGTTTGTACTAGTATAATATTCTTAGTAATGTTTATGAAAAAGACTCATTTAATACATTGCCTATTAAAAATCAACTTTAAAAATCATAAAAAATTAAATCTTTATTTTGACTTTGTGCACAGACACATTGATGCCATTTAAAAAACATAATCTGTATTTCTTGAAAGAAACATTAACCATGATTTATATGTTCAGTTTTTCCTTTTTTGATTATTAGGATTTGTATACATTAAATGTTGGACAGGAAAAATTATTTAATATAAAAAAAATATATCTAAATTTAGTACCAAATTAATAAACAAATTTCTTGCACTTTAACTTGATTAAGAAAGATATATATTGATAACACTTTATATAATGTATAAATCTACAGTGTTACCTATAAACCAAAAAAAAAACATGGAATCCAAACACATGTTGAAATAATTTTGCCCAAGAATTCAAATTTCCTTCAGAATTCAATCAACTACTGTATAATATACAGTGGGTATTTGGTTAACGAACTTAATCCGTTCCACAATTATGTTCGCTATCCGAATCGTTCGTTAACCGATCATCGATTTACCATAAATGTTAATGGAATTTCGAATAATTCGTTCTGGAGATCCTGAAAATTAAATTTTAAAAAAAATGTCATGTACAAGAATAATGTCTTAGTAAGTTTATCTATTACGAATATGATACATACATTTAGTCTTGTTTATTAATCAGTTCTTTTTCTTTTATTTGGGCGTTAAAGAACATGTCCAATGTCGGTTGTTTTTCTCTCTCTTTCAGGATTTTCAGGAAATGATTGATAGCGATGTCGTTGTGGAGACCAGCAACTCTATTGACATCAGCTTGTTTAATGCCAGATCTCCTTTTAAATTTTGTAAACCAGCCAGTGGTAGCCTTGAATTCTAGATTTTCGGAGGACGAGCCTGGAGTTTGTTCTTTCAATTTCTCAAAAATTTATCTAACCTTTTCTTGAATGATGGCCATTCTAGTTACATATCTTTTCATCTCCCGTTCATTTATCCAAACTAAAAGCAAACTCTCGATTTTATCATGGATGACACTTCTTTGCTTCTCAGATGTAATTTTCGTTGCTCATTTAGCGGCTTGAGTCTTCTTGATGATATCTTTTTTAGCTAGGATTGTGCCTACAGTAGACCTGTTCAAGCCGTACTGCCTGGTAACATCAGTCTTTGTTTGTCCACTCTCTACTTTAGTTATAATCTCTTGCTTGGTTTTTATAGTGAGCACAGTTCTTGACACTCCACTCTTTTCAGGTCCCATAATATTGTCAAATTTTCAGGGGTTTTTATAAGGCGTTTAGAGAAGCACATACGAAAATCACAAGGACATAAACCAACTATACATGTATGGTACACTATTGACGATGTGTCATCGCACACTACTCTATGCGTCGTATTGTGCTGCCTCACTACTACGTAGTTTGAATGATGACATGTCAGCGCACGCGCACATCCATTTTCAGGACAAATTGAGGACTGATGTCGGGTGTTCCGAGTGCCAAGACGTTTTCGTTAGAATTAGTTTTAGTTCGTTATCTGAATTTTGTTCGTTGTCCGAACACAAAAATCTTTCCTGAAAGTGTTCGTTGTCCAATTTGTTCGCTGTCCGAACAGTTCGTTAACTGAATACCCACTGTATATAGTTTTTGTTTTTTTTTATGAATTTTCCCTAATGCTATGGCCAGTTCTGTAATAGCATCTCATTTCTTTTTTTTTTGTTTTTTTCAGGTGCTAATTTTAAGCTGCTTTTTTTTTAAACACAGCATTCAAATATTCTAAAGTTGCCTAAAAGTCTACAGTATTTACTGCGAAATATTATTTTGAAACATCATGGATTAATTCAAAATTTAAGAAGAAAAATACTGAAATAGTTTTATTTGTTTTCATTTGGTATACTTTTTTTTTTTAAAGAAAGACTTATGTTAATGTAGTTTAATATATGTCATACATAGATCAAGCTGCTGATTATGTTTCAAGCATTGCTTAAAAATTGAAGTAGCCTAATTTTATTGTATTTTGAACATTTTATTACATTATTTAATATGGTTACTGTTGGACGGAGTAACCAGCTGGTGTAACTCGCTAGACTGTTAACCTGACATTCCTGGGTTCGATCCTCAGTGAAAACCAATGGAATTTTCTCAGGTCCTGGTGAAAGTTGGTTGAAAGTCCCCTAAGCCCACCTAGCTTTAAATGGTTATACTGCCTTTAAGTTGGTAAAGTAAAGGCAGTTAGGTGTTATGCTAGCCACACAATCCCTTTATATGCATTAGATATTGAAACAGATGAATTCTACACTTCATCTGGCCTGGTGGAAATTTACTTTTTTTCAATTTAACATATTTTTTCTTTCAATAATAGTTGCTTAAAAAATGGGTAAATCTAGTAGCAGCTCATCAAGTGATTCATCTGATGATGAATGGCGTCACTTACCTAAACATGAAAAAAAATTGAGAAAGAAGTGGAAGAAACATCACAGAAAGGTGAAAAACAACTCATAGCTTGTAGAATAAAAATTAAAGTTTTAAGTTGTAACAAACTTACTTTTTGAGCAAAGGGGAATAATTATAATAATTAGCCAAACTGATTTCACTGAAATGATTACATTTTTTTCCTTATTTTGAACTTTAATTAAAAAAAATAGGCTCAGTATATTTAAACAATTACAACTTTTTATTTATTTATCATTCATTAATATTTTTTACAGGGTATGTTACCACATGGAGCATTACCTGTAAGTATTTTTAATTTTAGTAAAATATAACTATTATTAACTATCCTTCCTTTGATTTTTTTTAAAATCATAGACCGTTTTCTTGAATATATTCTTTCATAATTATTTTCATTTTCTTTACAAAATCTTATAGTCCCACTAAATTAATATTTCTTTCTAGCCTTGGCAGGGTGGTCCAGCATGGTGTCCACCTGGAAGACATGGCAAACATGGACATGGACAACATGGATATCCATCTGGACATGGTGCTTACCCAGCAGGTGGTGCTTACCCACCAGGAGGTGCTTACCCTGCTGGGGGTGTCCATGGTGGATACCCTGGCCATGTTCCACCTGCTGGTGGCCATTATCCACCACCGGGCCAGTACCAAAGTAATCCTGCTTATCCCCCTGCTCAGCCAGGCTATGGTGGGGTGCCACCACCAGCTCAGTACCCTGCAGGTGGTGTACCTTATGGTCATGCTGGAGCACCATCTGGTCCTTTCCAGGGTAAGTTGTGTCTTACTTTGTAGTACTGTAATACATGTAGTAATTTGTTTGGAATTGCACATATCCCTTCTGCAACACAGTTTCTTCCTTACATATTTAGAACATTTTCCCTTTCATACCACATTTTCACACAGAATGAACATTTTTAATATAAAACTTGCAAAAAGACCATGTAATATAGGAATTCTCTAAGTTGTATCGTAAGGAATTTCAGTCTCCAACAACATAGGATTTTCCAGAAATGTATCTGTTATGTTATAGGAGGGATATGTGTATATATTTTCGTAATCCTGTGTAGCACTACAGAAGATTTGTTGAGAAACATCATTAATATACAAATCAAAATTTAAAATTTGGTGGGGGCTGGTGGTAAACTAACCTTGGCTATCAGCTATATTTATGCTGTAGTACAATGACCACCCTTGTTTAAATATAAAGGTATGTCACTTCAATAAATGTTATACACATTTTTTTAGAATAGTCCTGTTCTTTTTTCATTAGAATTTCAAATGAAGTAGAAAAGGTTAAATGGCCTGATCTGTATATCTATACTGTAATCTTTTTTTTTTTAGCACCTCCAGGTGGAGGCTATCCTCAAGGAGGAGGTTATCCCCAAGGAGGAGGCTACCCTCAACAGCGTAAGTTTATTTTCATTTGTGTGTGTGTGTGAAAATTGTGTGGATTTATGGGCAATCAAACTAAAGACTGGGTAAAAAATGAAGAAAAAAAAAGATCAACTCAGCAAGCACAATTTTAGAAGGTGGATGAGAATTTTCATGTCTTAGCTTGCTTGTATTTGTTAATTTGATGATATTTTTGCTGTGGGAGGTTGCATATTGTTAGCAATAAAGAACAAGATCATAAACTAATAAGATTGATCTGTTTTATTTTTTATTTGCTTGGTTCTACCATTTTATTCTGAATATTTCTAAACCTGACTAAGTGCAGAATGGTTTTATTATATTGCTTTCTTCAACATAGAAAATTATATAATAACCATTTTCCATTCAATTTCAGCTTACCGTTAGGTGTTGGATTTTCAACCTCCTGCTAGTGAACAACTACAGGCTTATGGATGCAAAAATATTTAACCCATTGCTTCAAGTGAAATAATTTATCTACTGTAGATTTTTTTTCTTTGTAATTTTTTTTTGTATTTATGAGACAAAATATTTCAACCATATCCAAAATTCAAATGACACAGTGCTGCAGTTAAAAAAATTTCCAAATTATTTTTCTGTGTGCTATTATTGACCAGTTTTTACATTTTTTATGTAGAAGGCTTTCTTTTTTTTTATTTTTTAAAACCTGCTTAATTTTTCTCATTTCGTACGATTATTTTTTTAAAGCAATGATTACCAGATATGAATATAATCCTTAATATTTATTCATATATATCATTCTATTTACAAGTCACTTTTACATGTATCAAACTAAGTGGCTCTGAATGTTTAGTTGTAAAATGTTTTTTTTTTGTAAGACTGTGAAGACTCAGTTTTGTTGTTGTGTTAATGATTTCACAGTATTTTGGCAACGCTAAAAAAATTTTGTCCCTCCACTTAAATAAGCTCATGTGTTAGTCTTTTTGTTTTCTTATACAACTGTGATATGTGACATTGTCAAGTTAAAAAAATAGTTCAAGCGTTCAAATAATTTGTTATGAGTGATTTTTCTTATATTGATAGATTTTTTTTAAAGATGTCAATTTATCTTTATCAATTTAATAAAATTTTAAACTTTCATGATGTTTTTTTTTTCAACAACTGTTGTCATGCACTTTTTAACTAAAATGGGTAGGTTGTTATAATTAAACATAAAAATAATATAATTTTACATTATTGTTTATTTATGTTTGTCCTATAAGCTCTCATTAATTGATAAATGATTTGATTAACAAATAAATTTATTAAGCATGTTAGGCTGATTTGTGCTAGATCAATAATGATAATTAAAAAAATTAAGTCAAACCATTTAACATTAAGCTTTTATACAATTAACTATAAGCAGTGGCGTCACTATGGTTGATGTCACCTGGTGCAGAAAATTCAGGGTGTCACCCCTCAAGACTTCCACCATGGACAATGGGACATATTTAGAATTTTCCTGCACTATCCCATAGAGAATCTCCTATTATTGTAGTGTTTGTGAAATATATCGTCCTATTGGTTTAAAAGTTGATGTGCCAGATATCCCTCCACTTTTTCTTCTCCCTGCATCAATCATTTTGTACATCTTCAGTCCTGTTGCCAATAATTTCCAGTTTTCAAGGCAACATAGGTGCTCTTTTTTTTATTTTGTTATGTTGGGCTGTCTCCGCCACTTCTGTAACCCAGAGACAAATATGAATGTTGTTTCTGTAACTCTAACATGGAGTCTGCATCAAAAGCAGTTTAATTTCTCACTGGTGAATGAGTTAACCAACCTTGATCTCAGTATTTTCTCACTGTTTGGCATCATCTTGTAAAAACCATTCTTGGGTAGCTGGCGCACATCTCCTTTAGCTTTAGCTATTCCAGAAAGAAGCATCTGAGATAGTATTCCATTGTTTCTCATTAAATTCACTCATCATCTCATTTACAGTAAAAAATAATAGCGAGTGGATGCCCATCTATAGCTTAATTTTTCTATCTATCAATTAAAGACATATTAAGTCCTAAATGTTTGTGTTAAGTTAGCAATGTAATAAGAGACAAAGTCTGGAATAATATTTTTTTTCTTATTAGGGCTACTGGTTGAATACTATTAAACTTAAAACGCAAATGCATAAAAAAATTTGTTTGATTAAAATGCTACGCCTAAATTAAATAAGAAGATAGTCCAATTCTATCAATAAAAATAGACAGTCAACCTGGGGTTTCTATGTTCAATCTACAGCCATTGGACTATCAGTTATTGTGGGGATGAAAGAAGGTCACAGCCAGTGCTTTTCAATGTGAGGAAAAAATAATTACTTTTTTTGTATTTTAACATTTATTATTAATTTCTCATATAATTAATTTGTTCAAATTGAATTATTTTAAAATTGTGCGCAATAAGAATTAAAATACAAAATGCGAAACTGCTTTCCGCACACACTCGTAATCACTGAGTACCGGCACCTATTTTTTTACAAAAAAAAAAGCACTGGTCACAGCTAAAACAATCCCATTGTGGTTTATAAGGATCTAAGAGATAAACAACTCATCTTTACAGGGACTTCATATATTTTTTCCCTATTATAAACATAATATCAAAATAGTGTGATATCATGTAGAGTTTACACTTGCCAAATTTTATTGCTCACAGATCCCAAATGGAAATTCAAAATTTAAGTACACAAACACAAACCTACAAAAAGTAAAACTAAATAATTACATTAATAAACATGGGTAAATACTAAGTAAAAAAAAAACATCTGTAAACTATTCCAGTGTTGTATTTCAAAAATAGGGAATAGTGTATCACACAATTTGAAATGTGTTCATATTTTATTTCTTTTTTTGTGAAAAAAGGCAACATTTACTGATATAATGAACTGTTTACAATTTCAGATTCATGAATATCATCATCAGACTTTTCACATATAATATAGTTATGATTATAAAAATTCTCATCATAGAAAGTTATTTGAATGCAATTGCTTAATACACATGTACAAGTACAGTCGCTAGTAATGAAACAATGAAACTTTTTTTTTAAACAGTAAAGTACAGTTTTAAATATTCAAGTTACTTTTATTATATAAAATATTAATTTTAGATCAATATTTTATTTCACAAAATTCGTTTTATTATGAATCATAAATTATCACAACAAATTATGGAGGTACAATGAAAATAAAAGAAAAAAATTAAAAGTACCATTTTTACAGAATAGCCCTTTGAATAGAAAAAAAATTATTAATTGGAATGATTAATTGAACTGTAGGAATGATTTGCCTTATTACTAAATATACAAGAAGGCCAAGGCCACAACTGCAAAATTTATACCTTCAGTCTTCAGATTTACAAGCATATTTTTTTGCCATAAAAATTATAAATTCACAGATTAATGTCTCTGAGAAAGAAACAACCATTTCATTAAATTTATAAAGATATATTTACAAAGAAGTATATGAATACATATTTTATTTGATTATTATGGCTAAGGCACATAGTAAGGCAATAAATTGTTATAAGACAATATATGAAATATACATGTTTGTATCCTATCAACTAACTATACCATTACCACAGAATTACAGTTAATTAAAAAAAAAACATAGATTCCTTTGTTGATTTATGATATAACAAAACCTCCCATCAAAAGCCATTGTGTTGTTTTATCCAGCTTTTTAAACCTTATTCCTAACTAAATAAAACAGGAAACTTCAAAATATATATATAAAAGTAACATGACCAACAACAGATGTAAAGCATCATTGATAATCTATCACTAATAAAAATTGTCAGCAGCAGCACTGAGAGCAAAAAAAAAATGTGATGCAAAATTTTAAAAAATGTTAAACATTTATCATGTGACCAAGAAGGGAATAAGGACAACTCCAGTAAAGCACTAAAACTCAAAGTGCCTTTATATTAAAAAAAAAAAAGGAAGCACATTATGAAAGTAAATAACAAGCAAGTCAAAGTATTCATTAGTAATGTAACTCAAAACAGCTAAATAACAGATTGCTATAAATAAATATTCCATTCTAAAAAATGATGAAAACCTTAAAGTAGCTGTAACCTTAAAACCTGTAACACTTGACACAGTCAGTAAAATTTAAATCAGCCAATTATGGAAAGTCTGAATCACTGACGATATCGCCGATCTGTCTGTCTGTCTGATCTCCTACCTGGATTTCTTTCAGGTCTTCGATCGTGCCTTCGGGAGGCAGAGGGTGATAAAGTGTGAATCACACGGGGTTCTGCTGGTGTCTGGGCTGGATTAAATGTTGGTGAGTGTGCTTTACACATGAGAACTCCAGATATGACAGGAATACTGGCACCAGTGAATGACATGGCAAAGCCCCAAGAGTAGTAAGCTCCTTTTGATACAGTATCTGCTGTCATGATCATGAAGACTATAATGGCCAAAAAACTGAGGAAACCTTCAAATAAATAGTAAAACTTAAATAAATTTAAAATATATACAAATTGTGAAAATCACCAGAAAATATATTCTTTGAACAGGGAAACTTCATTTAAAAGAATAGATAGGGGGCGCCTTGTTTAAACTTACCTGCTATGAATGCAAAATCTTCCGGAGTTTCACTATCTTTATGCAACAACCTGCGAAACCGCTGAACACGAATAGTTCTGAGCCATCTACGTGGTGAAAAATTCTGTAGAATAGCCATTACCAAAGCAATTATGTAAAATGGTAATGCTATTGTCTGGAAAAACACTACTGCAAGAAACCAGTCTGCAATGGAACAGTAGATTTTTTTAAATGCACAAATAAGCAAAAGTTCTACTACTACCCCAGTACTACAATTAACTCTTTATATAAGATTTCATAAATATTGGCTGATAGACATGAGGCGTGTTAAGTTGTCCAGAAATAGTATTCAAATGAAATAAACACTTTAATTTAATATTACACAACAATCAATAACAATTAAATGTAGAAACATTGTCTACGTAAATTTAGGTGTCTCATAGCCTTTAACATTCATAATCTCATTTTGCCAGTGGGATAACTAGATGGACCCGGTACACCACAGGCGACAAAAACATATTGCACCACTTACATTTATAGTCTTCCGAGCATGCCATTTGTCTTAAACTCTAAGAGGTGCACTATGTTATAGCTGTAGAATGTGTGCTATGTCAAAAGATGCATCTTTAAATATGTTATTATTATTTTATATTAACTTTATGAAAATAGCAGATTTTGTGCAAAAGTTTTGAAAGTGTGAAAAATCGCAGCATTATTTTATCATTTTTCTCCTGATAAGAAACTATCAGCTGTAATGCAACAGAACAGTAGATATATTATCAAACCTATTACCTGTTTTTATCAAAGGCAATTTATTTAATATTTTTAAGGGTTGTTTTTTAATTCAAAAACATAGTGACCTTGACTTCATTTTTCCTACTGCGTTTCCGACTGAAGCCCATATTTTGATAGGAAAATTTAATACAGAAATAAAGTTTTTAATTCTCTGAGACATGAAATATTTTTTAATACATGAAAATTGCGTTTTCCACAATTTTTACCAACATGTCCAAGATGACTTCCAAAAAAGGGGATTTTTTTCCTTTCTTTTTTTTTTTATCATCTTTTTCATACAAGCAACACCTAAAAATTTTAATTGTCCAAAACCATTAGCTTTGGAACTTGTGTTGTTTTTATGTATTTCAGTTATCTTCATTTTTGAACTGAATATGCAGTGAAAGAATCCCATTTTTTAAATGCTCATGTCAAGTTGGTCTTTCTGCTTTGTGTTATTATTTTCAATATAAAATGATGACTTAGTGTAATCACTGTTCAAATATTCTAGATTTTGCATAAAAATTTTATTCACTATCTTGGAAATTGAATAATTTAATAATTGTACATGATTCAGGAACAGATTATATACAGATTTATATTATATGGTATGGAATGGAATACTTTTTTTTTTAACATTCTGGATAAATATTACCTTTAGCGCATTGGTATGTTGTTGTTTTAATCTGTATGTAAGTTAGTTTAAAGGATAATTAAAAAAAACAAACAGGAGAATACTTTTAAACTGATCCAAAATTTTACCTTCAACTACAGAATTTCCAAGAATGTCATTACTGGAGCATTTATTATCTATACAAATTTCCCAAAGTCCAAATGAGCCATCAACATTTGTGGCATTCTCTCCTGTATTTGTGAACCACAACCAGTCAGGTGCCACAAAGCCAACCAAAAATGGAAAAATTCCAATGATAAGAGAAATAAGACAAGCTCTGTATGGGACACCACGCTGCGTCCAAACTCTATCCATGACAAATATGCTTTATGATGGTAAAGAAATTCAAAATCAAATACAATTAAAATCGAAATGCTGAATGTCCAATGTCAACTTTTCTGTTAATGCTACTATAAAAATATAATGAAATCTCATCATCAAATCTTTTCTTTACATTCTCAATGGTTGAAAATTTTACTCCAATTTAAGGCAATCAAGGCTTTTGATCTAAAAAAAAAATAATAATAACATTAATACCATAAACTAAATACAAAATTAAATTATGATGACTGCATAAAAAATGATAATCATTTATATATTTGATATATAGTTAAAAATTTAAATGACTAAATTTCCTAAATTGGCTAAATGATAAATTATTGTATATAGCTTCTTCTAATACTTAGTCAACTTAGGAATTTTAGCTTAATACCCTAATATTGAATGTTACATGTACAATGATTTATATGTCATTATTAGTAAACATTAGCACTGAACGAGCTGAAACCTGCAACTAGTGTAGATGGATTAAATATTAAATTAATATTACGTTAAAGGTATACGAAAATAAATATGCTAATTATTAATAAATGAAATTAAAATCAATGTTATTTAACACAATTTATTAAATTAAAGCAATAGTATTCAAATTATGAAATCTTTATTTCTAGTTGCAAAATAGACTATAGTCGTGTATAGACTATAGATAGAGTATAAATAGAGCAAATTGTATTATTACTATTTAATAGTATAATTAATTTTGGATTAACTCATTATTGATTAATTTTTAATATCATAGTATTTTATTCATACAAATGATTTATTATTTTTAATATTCCAACTAAATAGCATTTGTATCAATTAACCATAAAGAATAAATTGAATAATTATATATATTTATATATAATATTATTATATTAATATTATATTATAATTATTTAGAACGCACTTGTTAGAAGACCAGATAAACCATTATATTAGGGTATAAGGAACATGACATATATACATTTTTTTTTTTTCAGAATTTTTTTTTTCAGGATTAGGGTTAGGGATAGATATCAATTTGCGCGAAAATCCCCGGAAAATTAGTAACGGGTCGACCGTACATATGCTAGTAGTCGACCCTCTAGAGGGTCGAGTAACAAGTGCCTATTTAGAATATATTATAGATAAGATTATATCCAAAACTTAAAACAATTTTAACAAATTACATTAGACCATTAGTCAAAAGTGAGTTAAGTCAAAACAGTACAAAATGAACTATTACCACAAAATACACAAGGTAAATTTATATGTGTAAAAATGTACAAAGAATAAACTTAAGTTCAACTAAGTACACACGTAAAAAATCATCATAAGAGGTTGGTAGTAACTTGGAAGGACTAGGGGTATTAAGGAAGTAGAAAACTTCACAATGTCACTGAGCTATATATTACAGAGAAACGCATTGTTGCGTTTTCCCGTCACTGGACTCCAGTCTGGAGTGAGTGAGTGCGTACCATATATATATATATATATATATATATATATATATATATATATATATATATATATATATGTGTGTGTGTGTGTGTGTGTATGTTCTTGTATACTAACTAAGGCAGTGGTCCCCAACCTTTTTCTCGCCGAGGAATAGTCAACGTTTGATAATCTCACCGCGGCCCACTGGGGGTGGGGGGGGGTGATTATTTATATTTTAGATGTCAATATAAAAGAAATAATTTAATATTACTAGGCGGCAGCCTCGTAGACAGGGGGGTCATTGGGGGGCCGTGTCTCCCCCCCGCTAGGTGTGGTGCCTTCCCCCCACTTAAAAAAGAAGAAAAAGAGGAAAAAATAAAGAAAAGTAACGGTGCCCCCTTGCTGGGTACTTTGACCTGTTGTACACAGTGGCGTCACTATGGTTGGTGTCACCCGGTGCGGAAAATTCAGGGTGTCACCCCCCCCCCTTTTTTTTTTAAGACATCCACCATGAGCAACGGTACATATTTTGCATATTTCAAATTTTCCTGCACTAGACCTTAGAAAATTTACTTTACCGATAAAAACGATTGTATTACTGGCTGTATTTCAGAAAGATGTATACTTTCATTAAATTGAGCTTGTATACTGCGGCCCCCATTTCATGAAATCACGTGACTACATGTGCCCCTTTTTATTTTGCACCAAAAAAAAATCTAGAATCTAGATTGACCCGAGCAGCTTTTAATTGTATTCATTTAAGCTCCAGACGCTCTGTGTGGTGGCACCCTGTGCTACTGCTCTGTATTGTGGCACCCTGTGCTACTGCTCTGTATTGTGGCACCCTGTGCTACTGCTCTGCATAGTGGCACCATGTTCTACTGCTCTGCATGGTGATATCCTGTGCTACTTCTCATGTTTTAAACTATGATCGCTTATAAAATCGCCTATACCTATTTTTTTTCGTCTAGTTTTAGTCTTGCTTCTAATTTTAGTTTTAGTTTTAGTTCTCGTTGACGAAAAGTCAACATTTTCGTTCACGAAGGTTTTAGTTTTCGTGAACGAAAGCAACACTATATTTTAGTTTCAGTTTTTATTTCGTTTTTTCTGTAATAATATTAGTTTTCGTCTAGTTTTAGTCTTGCTGCTAATTTTAGTTTTAGTTCTCGTTGACGAAAAGTCAACATTTTCGTCAACGAAGGTTTTAGTTTTCGTCAACGAAAACAACACTAGGTCTAGGTGCCTCCATGGCCATTGAACTTAAGGTCACAACAAAACCACCCCTTTAGTAGTTTATATAAACTGAACAGATTTTCTATATATCCAAGAATAGACAGGGGAAAGGGGGTAGGGGGTATACGGACAAAGGCTGACGCAAAAAAATTAGTACGGACAAGGGTGAAGAAAAACAAATATTTCTCAGTGTTACACATGAAAGAAACCAACTCAACTGTACATGTGTATTTTTTCCCTGAATGGCTGAGGAAATCAAGCCAAGTTTGCAAATTTATAGAGATCATCATTTGTTAGGAAATGTTGCACAGATCTGATAGTCTCACATTCAATACTTAGATTAACGAGAAATGTTTAACGTAATATGCAGAGGCGTCAAGGATCAAAGATTGATTTTTCCTATATATATATATAAACATGTAGTCGTCTCAAAATTTCTTAGAATCTAGGTCACAATCTTTCCACCAATGGTTAGCCGTATACAGCTCCTATGTTGTTAAAGTCTTATCCAATGAGATTTTCGCTATCACCCACAACATTGTGAATCATGTGATGCCGATGGCGATCGATACTTAAAGACTTTATTAACTATGGCCTTATTTGAACGAATATTTCTGTCTAAAAAGAATTCCAGAAATCATCATAATAATGAGGCTGTACAGTAAGTCCATTATTCCAGGTTTAATTTATTTACCGTACCATGGTAGCTTTGAATAGTCCTTACGACAAAATGTCCACGAGCTGGTTCTCAATTAAAAAAAAGGCACATTGTACCACTTATGCTTATCACATGATGATGAATGACAGTCATGTGCTCGATGTAAACAAAGCAAAAGCGCGTATATTTTTTGCCTACGTTCACGGCTATATTAACTTAAGTATATGTTAGTTATACGTGTCTTTTAATGTTTAATTTCATACATTTGGAGCAAAGAAATATAATATATCTAAACTAAAACCATAACTGTAAATAGTACTAAATACTTATAATTATTGTAATACTCTAATACTGAATTCTGGCTGTGATGGGCATTTCAATTTGACATTTGTCACAAATATAATTATTACTTATTGTTACTTGTTAGTCTAATATAGTAATGATTAGGAATCCTGATATTTGATAAAAGTAAAAACTAGTCTTAGTATAGCAACATTAATTATGTTATAATTAGTTACATTTATTTTCAAATACATTTATTATTAATTAACAAATGCACAAAATTTGTCAAAAAGCATTACTTAATTCTTAAAACTAACTAAAAATTAAACTTAAAAGATGTTTTAAAACTCACCTCTCTCCAGTACTTATCATTTATAAAAGTAATTCTTCATCAACTGCTGGCCTTTATTTAATTCATACTTACTTCAGATTTGAATTTGATAAACTTCAAAGCCCACTTAACACAAAGTTTAAAAACAAAGATTTGTAAAACTTGGTTTTAAAAAAATCACATTTTAAGAATATGAATATCTGACTTGTCTCCAATTTATAATTTTTTGGATATGGAAAAAGACTTATTGAACAACTTTTTACATTGACTTTTTTTTTACTTACAAGGAACATCGTCTTTTCAAAAGTTTAATTCACTACAGATGTTAATTTCATTATGACAGATCATTTGTCTGAATAACAAAAAATTTAAGAACTTTTTTCCTAATTTGATGCAAAATTTTCTGGAAAATGTTTGTGGACATAAATGTCCTATTTAAAAATGGATCATCATTTTACAATGCAGTCAAAATCAGGTAAATTAAAAAAATCCTTTTTGTTCCTGTTAGACATGCATTTTAGCTCTTTTTGATTATATGATAATTTTTGTAAATTTAAAATAATCAGTAATTAGGATGAAAATGATTTATAAAAATGTACCATTGACTTAAAATGTATGGTTAATGCAAGTCATGTAAAATGTACAAAAAAAATGTGCAATAAAAGTAATTTGTTTAATTTCATTCTCATTTACTAAAAAGTTTGTAGTGTAGTAAATAATTTCAAAATTGAATCTCAAACTAAAGAAATAATTATTAGAACAAAGTGTTTATTTGTGTGTGTGTGTGTAGGCTCAGATAACCTCATGTTATGTTGAGGTAAATACCATTCAATTGATAACATGTTTTCACTTATGGTGGAGATGTGTGTGTGTAATATTGATCACATGCTTATCAAGCCATCATATGATTACCTTGTGCCTATTACAAAAAAGACATTTAGAGAGAATGTCTTACAGCTAACATTTCTTTTTAGAATTAAATACAATGAGTATATAAAATAAAATGCAAGTTAAATTATTTTTATGGATAACTTCTAAAATTGACAAGATTAAATTTTTTTTTTTAAACTTGTTTAAAAACTGAACAGTAATGATGGTTTGCCTTTCATTTGATAATACTTCACTTAATTTAACAAATAGCAGGTAGGAAAAAGTGTTATATATTTTTAAATCATGTACTGAATTTTTAAATTTAAAAATCTGGTCATTTTTTTCTGAGGTATCTTTTTGTTTTCACTGAAAAATGTTTCTTTTTAAAAAAAAAATTGTATTGAAAAATAGAGCATTTTACAGTTGGAAAAAAATATATTTTGTATTGCAATGATGTACGGTTAGATATAAATATTTCATAAAGAATAGTAAAAATAAACAGTACATAATTTAATTTAAGTTTGATTTTTAAAAAAAAAATACTTTTATTAAAATGTACTAAAAAAAGTAAAACATAATTACTTATACTTACGGTAGATCATACAAATATTTATATGAATTATATTGACTTAAAGAAAGTTTAAGCGCCAATATGGATTAATTAATATTAGCCATTAATAGAGCTGGAAGACATACATTGTAATATTTTAATGTTAAAATTCTGTTGTTTCATTAATACAAGAGCTACAAATTGGTACTCACACCAAATTTATTTCATCTTTACACCATAGCATAGTCTACAGTGCTTCATTTTTCAGTTGAGTACATACTTGATCTAATTCTTAACCTTCCTCTTGCTCACTTCCAAGCTACACATCTGAATATTGGTAACTTCATTCATCTCTCACAGTGACAGAACATATCATAACTAAGCTTGTAACTTCATAGCCTCATTTGGCAGTTACCCCTGTTACAAGCTCTCATCAGGGATTTCATGAATTCTATCTCTATTTCTCTAATTTATATAAAACATTTGATGGCAATTGATTTGCATACTTGTTACTAGAGATCTTTTTTTATTATATGTTTCAAATGATAGAAAAAGTTTTACTAAATGCAATCTCAAATTAAAATTAATTTCAGAAAAACTCCACCAAAATTGGACAAATCAAAGATAAGACTAGTTATCTATGCTGATTCTGAAAGAGGGAGAACTCCATATTTTGACTCTGATGCTATTACCTTGGTGGATGATAACATTTCTAAAGTCAGTATCTATTATTTGTAAAAAAAAATAATACTGCTTCCTATTTGGAGCAGTTAATTAATCATATATGATATTTGAATGTTTCATTTCAATTTGTGTGAGTACATTTATGATATTATCTTTGACCTAAATGTAAGTTCAGGGATCTTAATAAGAATCATTTGTGTGAATAACTGGTGAATTTATATAACTATTGTCTGTTGCAGCACAGACCAGAAAGTGTCATAATATTACAGAGATAATTAAATTGTTCTTGTTATTAACCTGAGTAGCTTAACTTGTCATCTTTATTAGTAGTTTTATCATTCCCAAAACATTTCCTCAAAGTTTATTCCAGTGGTTATTTAATTCTAATAATTTTAGAATTTATTGGAATAATTTGTAAATGTTGTTTTTAATAGTTTATTATTCTTATTTTTTTTTTCATTACATTCTTTTTACTATCTGCTTATAGGTTTCTTCTTATTTTTCTTTTTGTATATTACAGCAAAATGTCATTAAATCTGCACCGAAAACAATGCGTGTCAAAGGGCTCAGTGGTCAGAAAGATTCTTCTCTACTTCAGCAGAAACAGACACCAAAATATCATGTGAGTTTCTTTAATGTCAGTATTAGAAATAAACATAAAAATTATACTGTTTGAATTAATTTGATGTGTACAGTTTGTTTTTGAGTCTGGTTTGAGACAGTTTTTTTCCTAAAAAAAACCCCATAAAAACAGGATTCATCTATTACATAAAGCCTGCTAACATGAATTTTTCAAAATGATTTTTACAGTAATTATATACAAATTACACAGTAACTTAATTTTTTTTTTAATGGTCTGTACAGATAAAAATTTTAATATTTTTAATCCTATAAATCACTAATGGGACGTTTTTTTATAGTTCCCTTCTTTTATCCTCACCATAACTGAGAGTTCTATGGCGGTGGAGGCACAGAGACGTAATAACTATGTCTAAGTATGAAAATACATACCTAATTTCATATATGATTTATTCATGAAATAAAATTAATTTTTCTGTGTGTAATATTGACATCCATCTATCTATCCATAAATTAGGCTACACATGCATAACAGTTTGTTAGTTAAATTGAAAAAGAAGATGAGGTACTAACTCAGTATTAAAAAAACAAAACAAACTTAGTATAAAAATAAAGTAAACATAATCAACCCTGCTCACATTTAATGACTGCAATATAAACAGCTCAAAAATAAGACCAATAAGCTACTGAAAATTTTATGACCTGTAATTGGAATTTTCTTTCTTTTATATTGGTAGCTTAGCTTCAGTTTTCATAAACTGATGAACAGTTTATAATCAAATTCTGAAACAAAATCAGTGACAGTAATTATTGGATGCTTATTTTAGTTCAGCAGATTGGGTAGTGATGTTAAAGTACTTGAAGAGATGATGTTTGGTACTGCTGCTATGGCCTTTAAAGGCTCCACCTTGAAAGTCCATCTTCTTAGGTTTGTAATATTAAAGTTGTTTAAATTTAGCCATAGATCTTTTAAATTTACTGTAGTCAGATTCTTTAATGCAGTGGTTTCCAACCTTTTTCTCGCCATGAACCAGTCAACATTTAATTATTTTACGGCCCACTTGGAGGGGGTGGGGTGTGACTGTTTATATTTTATAATGTTTTGGTTTACAATGCCGCTCACAGCTGCTCGGCTCCCAGTTTACCTCTTGTCCATGGAAGTTGCTAAATCCCATGAAAAATACACAACAGTAAATAAAAAGGAAATGATTCAATGTTTCTTAGGTGGCCCAGTTCCATTTGATCCATGGACTGATCCTTGAGGCGGGGGGCCACTGCTTTAATTTATATAAAATATTGGTATTCGATGTAAATCGAATGAGAAAAATATTAAGAATTGTAGTTATCACTAGCTTTAATGCACACAAAACTAATATAATTAAAATGTCTTGAAGCTTACTAGAGCAGTATTTTCACTTGGTTTTTTTTTTTTTGTGTGTACGTTGGCAGATGTCCCCCAAAACTGATGATTTCAAAAGTATTTATTCCAGAAAAACCTTGCAGAGACAGTTTCGGGTATTTAATTTTATTTTGCTTGGAACAAAATTTTTAAGCTGTTATCTTATAATTATAAAAAATGTTTTAGATATTTTTTTTTAATGCTTTAAGATAAGTTTAGTTGTTGTCATTCAGTTTTTAATCTCTAGATAATCTAGCATTTATTTTTGTCTTTACTAGCGGCTAAGTCTAAAACTAGTTTTCTTTAAATGAATTTTTAAATACTAGAATATTAATGTAAATCAAACGTGATGCATTTTTCTACCTTGTAATTGTTTATATTTGTAATTTGACTTGAGTCAAATACATGTAATGATATATCATTTTTATATTATATGTAATATTTTAGGGATGTTGAATCAGATAGTAGCAGCTTGCCTGGTTCATCAGCTGATCACTCTTCTGATGAGTTCTTTGTGAACACTATCAATCCCAAAGAGAAACATGGTCTGTCTAGTAATTGATCTTTTTTTTTTTTCTTATGTTAGTTTATTCCCTCCACAATCGCTAAATTTTTACAATGATCAGTGCATTTTTTATCCTTTATGCAATTGTTTGAAATTTTTCAAGTTCATCACAGTTGAATTTACTAATCTTCATGATGGTTTAATTAAAGTAAAATTCTCCTGCAGCTAAAAGTATTCCAGTGGACGTTCCCAACAGGGAGATCTCTGACTATAGTACTGATGATGACAGTGGCCTAGCTTCTTGTAAGTTTTGATTAGATGAAAGTTACATTTCAGAAGATAATTGCTGTAGTATTAGTAATATTGTTTTTTTTTCAGGATAGAGTTTTGTCACCTAGAAATTAATTTTTTTCCCCTTAGTCACATCTAGTGGTAGTTTGCGAGCATCATTTCCATCACCTGGGAACAGTAGTATAAGTAGCTACAATAGCCTACATAGACGGTGGATGAGAGCTCAGACAACAACATTAGATGGCTTCCATAGAAAACAAATGCAAGAAAATAATTCTTTAGAGGTACCTGATATTAAAGACATGCAAGGAGGTCATAATATATGTATTAAAAATTAGTTTTTACAGTTTAATTTTTTTTCTTTCTGTAATAATTTTTTTTCTGTTATCATATTTTTCATTTCTTAGAATTCTGTCAGACGCCCAAATAAGTGTAAGCTGGCCATAGGAATATTGTTTGGTAGCCAGGAAGAAAAAGATGAAGAATGCATTAAGTATGTTTCAACACTTGACTATTTTTTTTTTGTTTGATAGTAAAGGAATATTATTTTTGAAATACTGTTGTTCATGAAACATATGACATCTTAATTATTTTTGTTATATTCCAGCTTGTTTCAGAGTTTTTTCTTCTCCCACTTTGCATTAGTTGAGAGCCATGTTGAAAAACTACGGTCCATAGTTGAAAAAGCTTATTTTAACAAAAGAAATCTTCTACCTTCTATTATGGAGGTTAGTAGTATGTGTACTGCCTGGCTTTTTTTAAAAGTATTATATATTATCTTAGAAAATTTATTGGGGAGGGAGGACAAGTTTGGCAGATTGGCAGAGTTCCTGCCAAAAACGGCAAAGTGATTTTTCTCCTTATTGTTTCAGGCTTTAGATAACTTTCGTAATGCCATGTATGATTTGTATATGGCGCCACGCCTTCAGGAACCTGTGTGGCTGACTATGATGCCTGCTACAACATACAAAACAAAACTGTGTGAAAAATTTATCAAGACTTTTGTAAATTTGGTCGCCAAATACGACAATAAAAGTTGCAAATTGTAAGTTACAAACAAATAAATAGCTAAAAGCGTTGATTATAAAAAACGACAACATTTTGTTCGTAATAAATATAGTTCATTTGGGTATCAGCGCAAATATATTGTCATTTTACTACTTTTTCCAAATATATTTAGCTAAAAATATGTTAAATTTTCTCCCCGTTTAGTTCTTATTAGTTTAGCTACTATTTTACCTTTCCTTACTTACCGCTAAAGGTCATTGAACTAAGGGGTGTAACTCATTTTTTTGTAACAGTTATTCAACACTTCCCTTAACTTAAAAGAAACCTGTTCAATGTTCCCTACTACGGCTCTCTTAATCATATTATCTCATTTATTAAACAATGAAATAATATTAAAAATATATACATGTATAAATTTTAGTGCACTTGTTTCTCCATCAGTTTGTCTAGATAATTATTCTAAATCAGGCATGCACCATAGGAGAGGTAAATGGCGGCATGAAAAAAATATATATATATAATTTATTCTGGCGGCTTCCCTAACCAGAACACTCACTGAGGCCTTCAGGGGCTTTCAGGGTGAACATTTGTGTAACCCTGTTTTAAATGAATGTAAAAAATACATTTTCAACTAGAATTTGTAAAAAAAATTCTATTTAGATTTGATTTGCATATTTTACAGTTTTGTTAGCACTCTTTTGTCAGCTGTCTTGACTCAACATTTGGCCTGGGTAGCTACTGTTACTCCTGCGGATGGCATCCCTTCTCACACATATTTAGATAAACACACTGCTAAATGGGTATGTGAATAGAATTTAATTTTGATCATTTTCTTTTACCTTATTGCAAAAAAGTATTGTTCAATTTTTATATATTTTAACAAACATTTATATATTCTTTATCTATAGTATAGTAGATTCAACTATGTGGCTTGCATTTATCCAGTATCCGATATGTGGGGTCCAGTTAAAAAATTATTTTACCAAAATAAAATGATTACATGAGGTTTTTTTTAAAAAATAAAAAAGGTGTTTTAATTGATGTGTAGTTGACAGTATACAGCTCCAGTCCGTCTGGCTTTGGCAGTATCCAGCATGTTCTTCTGCCACATTAGGCCAGATAGTAGAGAGTACTGTACTTGTATTTTATCATTTCTGGTGATAAAACTGCTAAAACTGATTATTGTCTAATTGATAGCAGAAAAGTATTAATACTGTGCACATTATTATGTTTTCTAGGTAGACACACTAGCAAAGACACACCCTTATAACCCATCATGGGCTCAATTAGGGTAAGTCATTAATGGCATATAATACTATTTTATGATAATTTCCTTTTTATGATGCATGAATATCCCTTTTTTTTTAAAGACTGAGAACACTTTGTCCTTAACATAAGTTGTTTAAATACAAAAAAGGTTCTGTTTTAACAAAAATAATTTGATCTGAAAACATTTCTGTTATGAAGGAAATTACCAATTTTGATAATGAATTAAATTTTGTCCAAATGATTGTATTTCTTGGCTTATTTTAAATTATGTATTCATACATTTTCTATCTTTGTACTTTATTTTTATGATTTGTAATTTAATTTTTTCATTTAAATATGGTGCAAGCACATAAAATTAATTTTAAACATTGTAACATACATTTATATTTTCTTCATCTAGAGATCTGTTTGGCGCTATTGGTTTCCCACTGAAGATTTCCAGAACAGTTGTTGTTGGGAAAAAAGCTGATATTGTGAAGGACTTCTTGTACATATTAAGTTACTTTATCCGTTCCAGTGAAATTTATGAAAACAATGATTCACAGCCTATCACAAAAATTGTCAATGATTCTTATTTAGATGCTTCTCTGTCACCTACTGTTAGTGAAAAGACTCTTTTTTTAGAAGGCTCTTACCTTGATGGTAACATAAGTCCTACATTTTGCAACAATTTGTTTAGTAGGCAGACCAGTACTAACAGTCTAGGAAAAAGTGCTGGAAGACAGGCAGGCATGCTGAATAGAATAATAGATGAATTTAATGAAATCCATTCTGACTCCTCCATCTCAAACAGCTGTAGTGTTGTGACACAAAATGATTCAGAGGCTGAACAGATGGATCAAATTTTGAACTATAAGAGTGATTCTCTCCCTTCTACTCCATTGATTAATGCTGCAAAAAGTAATTCTTACACATTTATTTCAAAAGATCCAAGTGGCAGTGGTAATCGTTCTTTTGAAAAACTACTAACTTCCGAAAAAGGCTGTAAAGTGAATCCAGTTAAACTGCACAGCCCTGATTCATGTGAAATGGGCATAAGTGAGCTTCACAATTATCACCCAAACTCTATGCCTATCTGTAGCATGACCTCTGCAAAGCCCCTTGAATCTCCAAAAATAGACAGAGTTTCCAACGTTTCTAGAGCTGCTCCACAACACAAAACAGACTTTGCTTGTGATGTTGGGGCAGTTGAAAATATAAAACGGTCAGAGTCTTTTTCTGAAGGGAAGGTCCAGTCAACTTTAGCAAAAAGGCTAGAAAACACAGGCCTTCAGTTAACCATTGATGCTAAACTAAAAAACATTACAGGATCTGATGAACATACTGAAGAAGCTTCTGGAAAGAAATCAGAAGTAGCAGACTGTAATCTTACACGGTTACCAGCTGAAGGGAGAAAAGATGCTGTTGAACATTGCTCAAGACAAACATTTTCAAGACAAACAAGTATAGATCAAAAACCTCCATCTGGCAGACCAACTTCTTTAGTGAGGTGCAGGTATGTATTAAATCATATACTACTTCTTGATTTTTAAGAAACGTTGCTCATGACACAATTTTTTAAAACACAACATGTAAAAAAAAAGAAGTTAGTTTTATATTATTCTTAGAAAATTAAGTTGGTAGAGAATTATTTCTTCTTTATTTATTTGTCAGTTTACACATTAAAATATGTTTGTGCTTTCAAAATATATTTTTTTCTCACCATTCTTTCCTCTAGATCTTCCACTCCCACAGAGTTAAGCAGACGACGACATTTGTCATCCACCAGTAGCATTGATTATGATGCTTTTGATCCTATGAATAATTGCAGAGAAATTAAACTGCCCTTGTAATTTTACTTTCCTGATAGATTAAGTTATTTACATAATCTGAATTCTTTCTCATTTATTTTTTTTAAATTATGCTTTTATCAGCATGTGCTATGATGAAATTCTGTTGTCACTTGTTTTATCTTGCAAAGTAGTTTATGAATTATTTTTTTTGTATGACCAAAGCTATTTAAAATTAATTTTAAAATTTGTAATTTAAATTTTACAGTACGTCTTTTGAATCTGGCCAGTGGCAGCTGAAACCTTTTGGAAATTTTGGTCATTCTCTTCTGGCTGGTTACACTGATCATTACATGTCAGATTTTGTCTTGCATGGAACATCTGAAGTAAACTTTATTGGTCGTTTGCATAATGATCTGCAGATGACCGTGAAGGTTCAAACAATTTTATTATGACTAAAATTCTATTATTATTTCTTTTAATTATTATATTTATTAATATATATAATTATATATGTTTACATATACATGTAATTATAGATAATGATTAATAACACTTATCAAAAATAATGGGTTACTTTTTGCAGCACTCTATATTAGATGAACCAATAGATGAGGCTGTTTGTGTTATAGCAAATACAGACAACTGGTATGTTTTTTATGAGATGTAGCTTATTCTGATCCATAGGGTTTTAAGTTAAATGTTATATAAAAGTAGACAAAACAACTCAAATAAAATTTATTTTAAAGAAAAAAAGAATGATTGGAAGGTGATGCAATTTATTGTTTAAGTTGACTGTGTTTATTAGTCCATAAAGGGCTTAGAAATTCAATTAAAATAAAATTTAAATAGTAAATTATTTTGAAAGCAATACAAAGATGAAGTATTTCAAAGTTTGCATGCAACTTATTATTAGTAAAACATCACCCAGAGAACGTTTTTTTTTTTCAAGCAAACACTAAAGGACTGAATTGTTTGAACTGCCTATTGTTTGAACTGCCTTTTGTTTGAACTGCCTATTGTTTGAACTGCCTTTTCTTAGGCAACTTTTTTTTATATTAAGAAATACAGACAGTAAATTTGATGCTGTCTTCACATTGCAGAAGTTTTTGATAAAAAATAAATTTCACTTTGATAAGCTGTCTTCTTACCCTTAATCCTTTGCTCCAGCATGAAAACCCAAATGTTCAAAATCAGAAAAAAGATCATCTTTTGAGTAGAGAACTTTAAAATATCTAGGATCAACTATCTTTGAATAAAGTTATATACAGATGTATCAAACACAGACTAGAAATAGGTATCAGTATACATGTATATATGTAATTAAAAAGTAGTATTCAATACCATGATTAGACGATCACTAACATGGACCAAAGCAAGCAGAAAAATGAAAAATAGTTTAAAAAATGTATGGGCTGGTAAAGACAAATGATGAAATAGAAACAAACTCTGAATTATACAAGTTTTATGAATAACTTAAATATGATAGCACAAATGAAATTGAATAGATTGAGGTCAGTGGGCAAGAAAAGACCAGAGGCATTACTGGAATATATAAAACAACACTTTATGTGAAAAGACAGAAGGGCAAGTCCAAAAAACAGACAGATAGAAGAGGTGGAGAAATAAATTAATGTGAGTGAGAGAGTGGATCTGGAAAGTGGAGAGAAGTGGTCAGTTTGGCAAGAGTCCAAAATGGGTTCTTGAGCCAAAGGAAGAAGAAGAAAATTGACCCAAGAAAAATTTATCCATATGAAAATTCCCAGTTCATATTTTTTAAAAGTTCTTGAAAATCTAAGCTCGTTTATTTTATGAAAATAACCAAGAATTTCAGACAATTTTTTTTATTCATTTAACAAAAGATAAATTGTTTATAGCTGAAGAATATTGTTAAAGTCTATTCCTGAACAATAATTGTCAAGTAAGGTTGCTGAAATTAAATCAGGTTTTGATTTGTTTCGCATGATGCAATATTCTTCCCTTATCTCGTATATGGTCGTCTGTCTTATCTAAGAGTCTGAAGAGATCTCTTCCGCCCTAATATTCAACTTCCTCCAAGTGGCCAGATAATTAAACTAACTAAAACTCCAGACTTAATATAATTATTACATATTCAAAATGGAAATAAAAAGATAAAAGTGTTTAATGCAATTGACTTAGAATGCTTTATAATTATTATCTATTTATCATTAACAGCATTTCAGTGTAAGATTGTATTTAGAAAAAAATGGTAGGTAGTGGGGTGAATTTACTTTGCTATTTTTTTTTGTTTTGTCATTGCTATGCTTTTTATCTACAAGAACTGAATTAAGATTTATTAAAATACTTCATTTTTTTTTTTTAGGACTGTTGAAGTAGTTAGTAGTAAAATGTTAACTACTTCTCCTTCAGCGTGCACAACTTGGACATCATCTCAGCTTGTGGCAGATATGATTGAATCTGTAGTGGAAATTTCTAAACTTAAAATGTCTGCTGAATTTGTAAGTTAAAACTATTGGTCATAATCTATTTCCAAGCAAAAAAGAAATGTTTTTATTACTTGTATTGTATTTGATTATACAGTACGAAACTTTTACATTTTGATGAAAGATATCTGACAGTAAAATGTTTGTCTTTAATGATTTTTTTAACATTAAGAAGTAATATTAGCAAAAAGTTATTGGATTCACCTCTTATGAATAATTAATTAATGTTGTAGGGTCCACTTGGTAGGAAAAAAAAACATTCAAAAATATTTTCTACACAAAATCCATATTATTATATTCATAGAAAATTTTATTTTACCAATTTATTAGAAAAATGTGCTTTTTAGATTTAATGAAAAAGAGCAATAAAAAAGACCATTTGTTTGTTTTACTCATAAATGAACTTTAAATTGAATCATATTTTTCATGATATTTAAGCTCTTTAATGAATGCAGTTATACGAATATAACCCTATTGCTCTATAATGAATGTAGTTATACGAATATAACCCTATTGCTCTATAATGAATGTAGCTATATGAATATAACCCTATCGCTCTATAATGAATGTAATCATATGAATATAACTCTATTGCAATCACTATCTAAATATGTTCAGCTGTCTTGAAATTGGTATTAACATAACATAACTTTCAATATAAAACTATTAAGTTTTTTGGAGGAAATGCAAAAAAGGCACAAGATATGAGATCTCTATTTCTGAAATGTTTAGTTAGCATGAAATTGTTTAGAAATAATTGATAATGTAATTTATGTCTTCTGCTTTTTGCTCTACAGCCCATATAGGGCCCTGGCCTGCTGTACAACTTTCAAAATTTCCCTATCCATATTTTTCTTCCTCCCCTCTCTTCTAAGGCTTTTATATTTATGATAAATTTGCATTTGAGGGGTAAAATTTAGCCAAAGATTGCTGTCTTTAGGTTGTGTGCCCTTCTGTAATGGTTTCAAGTATAAAACGTCATCTGCAAAAAATTACTGTAACGAGTCCTCCTCTCCTCCCATTTTTTTTTCTGTTTCAGCATTAGAAATGTTGTTGCCCTCTTTTTTCCATACATGATTACTCTGCCCATGAACTACCCCTAATCATATTGTGTCCCAAAAGTCTCAATAAAATTTAAGTCTTGATAAGTTTTATAAAAACTAGACCTTAGAAAATAAAAATATCTGATGCAAAAAATAAAAATTCATCAAAACTAGTTACTTAGGTGACTATTCTT
Organism: Bulinus truncatus; assembly: GCA_021962125.1. Lineage (NCBI taxonomy): Eukaryota > Metazoa > Mollusca > Gastropoda > Planorbidae > Bulinus > Bulinus truncatus. The sequence goes on along the minus strand of JAGDYQ010000106.1, from coordinate 1,687,302 downwards.
AATTGATCATTCTTAATTATTGCTAATTAAATATATTATTAAATTACAGTGTTCTTTCATCAAGTTGATTTAAATTCAATGTATTAATTTATTTCTTTTAAAATTTGGAATGAAACAGAAGCAAAATATTTCATGGCATTCCTTTATTTGTTTGTTATCAACAGTGTTTGATGCATTTGGAAGATCGCTTGCAAGAAATTTATTTCAAGAGTTTGATGGTTTCAGAGTGTATTCATACTACAAAGATGATCAATCAAAGAGAACTGACCACAATGCTAGGGTAATTTTTTTCTCCAAGCCTACTATTGAAATGAATTTGTGAATATTTTTTGAGGTAATACAAAAAAATTTTTTTTTCTTTTAACAGTTTTGAAACAAGTGACATGCCTTTGTTGTTAGCAGTTGCCAAAACACACACACCTGATCTGTCTTTGAAAGTTCATTGATTTCCAAAAAGAAAAAAAAACTAAATTTGTTATGTTCACCTTATATGTAACCATCACTGGAATTTCATTTGAAAAATGCTGCTTCCTACATTTTAAAAGTGTACTGGCATAATGTGTTTGATCAGACTTCCTCAAGCTGACTGGGCCAGTAAAATAAGAGAACCAAATTTTATTGCTGTCTGTTATGGAACCCTCAATTATCTGTGATTTTTTTTCAACTTTTCTTTGATATTTCAAGTTAATGTAGTGTGAAGAGAATTGAATTTTATAGACTCCAGCTGACATAATTTCACTACAGATTCTAAAATTGTAATTTATTTTCAATTTTATTTTTTAAAATACACCCATCCCGCCGCTTACATTGTAGTTCTTTGAAATTCCCATGTTATGTTAAAGCTTTCCTCTAACCAAAGCGAATTTCGTGTATCTAGGTAGCTCGCGAAATTCGCCCCTCTTTCGCGGCTATGTATTTACATGGAGATGCTCAAACCGCGTAGAATTTCCGCGGCGGTGCAGAGAAATTTCGCGGCATCGCTTCTTTCAGAGTTGTTTCTCGAGTGTAAACAATCCAAAATGGCTGCCTAGAAACATCGACTCAAATGAAAATCAAGGTTAAAATTGATATAAATGTCTTAAAATAAACAAATAAGACTTACATTTATATATAGCAACTTGAATTATATCAGATTATACCAAAAAGTAAGTGTTTTTTTTTCACTTTTTTACTTGTAAAATACAATAACTGTAGAAAATATATCATAAGAAGAAAATGTCTGCCGACGTCTTCAAATAACAAAAAGAAAATTTAAAAAATCATTATATCCGGTCGGCTGACGCCTACGTTCGCTTCGCTTAGGTGTATCGAGGGTTTTTTGCGCTTTGAAAAATCTCACGTGAGAAATAGCGCAGCGGTTCGCTTCGCTTTGGTTAGAGGAAAGCTTAAATCTTGTTGGAATATTGATACTAAACTTAACTAAATGAGGGGATAAATAAAGTAAAAAATAACAAAAAGCAGGCGCATTCTAAAATAAAATTGTCTTAAATTATTATTTTTCTTTTAGAGAAATTCCACCAAAACCTTATTTTTATTATTATTAAAATATGTAGCAATAACATGTCAAATATATAAGTAATCGAACATTTTTTTTTTCTAATACTACTTTCCAATCACTTTTTCAATCAAATGCAGTTTGGTGTGTTAAATGTAGTAGAAATACCTGCACAATAGGCTATGAATGAAACAAAATTTTTTTTTTTATTCCCATTAAGCTATTTTTTTATTCCTTGAGGTGAACACACATATCCTGCTACTTCAAACAAAAAAAGTCTCATTTTGTTTACAAATTTACTTTCGTTGCTAAGAAACAAATAAAACTTCGTAAATTCCAAAGTTTCACTTCCTTTTTTCGAATGCTTTATTTTATAATTTTATCCCATGCTCGAAGGAGATGATGTTGCATGGGGGATTGCAGCCATTTTCTTAAGCTGTAAGAGCAAACTCTAAAAGGATGCAGTTTTGGAGCAGGGATAAGTGTAATTTATCATAAACCAAACTACCTCTAAAACTTTTCTCCATGTATTAACTGATTTAAAATTGATAAATACTTCATACTAGTCTATTATTACAAATTTAAATACATTTGTTTATTTTAACTGAGGTCCAAATTCATTGCATGAATAAAAAGGCTCTTCAATTTTTTCATTTTATCGAGAAAAAAATCATCCTGTGTTGATTAATAACAGTATTTAGTAATTATTTGATTTATATATCAGTCAATGACACTAGCTAGTGGATTTTCGTTTTACAGATTGTTTTTTACCAACATGTAAATTTGATTTCACTTCCTTGCCTTCCACCGAAAATACACTGCTGATATGTATGAATACTTTTCTTCTTTTTTGTTGAAAATGTTGGCGATAACCAAAACGTTTTCCAGTACAGACTGTTGTGGTTTTAGGGTTTTAAAATAAACTACAAGGTTTCTCCCTGATTTTGTAAATTATTTTGAATGTATCCTCTGATCATTTATTTCATGTTTTTAAGTTAAACCATTCTTTAAGCCATAGAAATCAGTATTGAAAAAATCTTTTACATAGAATCATTTTTATATCTTGAATTTCTATAGAAAAATTATTTTTTTTTGCTATGATGTATTATATAAAAATTTTGTTCATAGCATGACTGCAAAATGTGCGATTTAAAAATATAACTTTGAAAGAGTTTGTGACAATTTTGCCGAATCTCATGTTTTATTATATAAATTATTGTATTAGTGCCTTACGAGAGAGAATGAAAGGATAATAAGAATGAAAAGATACGAAGTGTGCAAGATAATTTGCTAGGTATTGTAGAAGTAAAACAGTAATAATTCAAAGGGAGCAGTGCAATAGCAAATCTCAACTTCCTTTGAAGCTCTAAAATGTTAACTTATTAAAAAAATGTATATTTCTGTACATATTGTGTAAAAAAGATAATAAATTTATATTTCACATTTATTCTTTTCTTTTTTTTTCATCAGTAATAAGCATTGGGAGGGGGGGAGGTAGAGCACCCGACTAGACCAGAAAGTCCCAGGTTCCAATCTTAGTGAGAACCTCTGAATTTTTTTCAGGTCCTGGTGAAAGTTCCCAAGTCCACCCATCTTTAAATAGGTACCGGACTTTAAGTTGGGGGAGTAAAGGCAGCTGGGCGTTCTCCTTTATATGCTGAGGTTTCTGAAAGGAATGAATTCTACACTTTATCTGCCCGGATGAGCCCATTGGGGCTTAAGGGAACTTTACTTTTTTTTTTTTTTAAATAAGCATGTAATAAAAAGTCACAAAAAGCCAGAGTAATATAATACAACTTTATTAACTTTCTTTGTAATTTTAATTAAAAAAATATGGAAGCATCAAGAATGCCTTATGCCCATCGTGGCATTGGAAAGGTACCATCGGACCTCTGATCATCCCAATGTTCAATCTGAATATAAATACACAAAAATACATTTTTGACAATATCAGAGCAAAAAAAAAAGACTAATACATACATATGTAAAATTTTTCCAAAAATACGATTTATGTTCTTTTTAGTTATGATTTAACTAATGTAAGCAATTCCAGTTTTTTGTTATAGAGAAAACAACTATTAAAATAGGAGTCAATAATAAATGTCAATACATTTAATAGAGAATAAGTTAAATATGATTTATGACATGGTTTACCAAACATTAACCAATGTATTGAGTCTAAAGTGAAATTATTTCACCTTCATGGAATATCTCTTCTCACAAAATGTATTTGTAATAAGCATATACATTTTAACACCAAAGACATTAGAAACAAATGTATACATTCAGATGTCTTACAGATATAAAAACACAAATAAGTTGCTTCTAAAACTATACTTGTGTTTAAAGTAGTGCAAGTCAAACAATCTATTCTTGAACATTTTACTTGATTTAATATCAATATTGTTTGGAAAAAATTATACATGTACATGTGTATTAACATATTTAATATATACCTAAAAAAGTTAAAAAATTAACTTATCAAAACAGGAACGCATAATAAGGTTGTTCAAGTTATCTATATGTTAAATAAAGGAATGCATAAGGTTATGAGTTATTCTAATTACATGTATATGCTAAAGTTTAGGTCATTTTTGTAAGTCTTTGAAAATGTATACAAAAAACAAAGAAATATAAATGGAATGAATGACTTTTTTAAATGAAATCAGAATAGCCATTAACATTAATAATTGATAATAAAACCAACCATTAACATTGATAGTTTTGAGACCAAATATGTTATGGTATATTTTAAATAGTCACCTAATATGTTATGTTACTTGTTACAAGACTAGTATTATAAAACAAAGAAAGTGCAGTACACTTTATACAAAATACTTTAATAACACTTTACTTCTCTTCTAACCAGGGCTGGGGAGTCGGTAGTTTTTGCCGGTGTCGGCATTTGTACTTTGTCCAGAGTCGGTGTCAGCATTTGTACTTGTCTGGAGTTGATTCGGTGTCGGCGCAAAAACTCCCCCCCCCCCCCCCAAAATACTAGAACTTTAATTACATGATCCAGAACAACGTTTAATATATAGTTTTCTTAATTTCTTCTTAAATAAATACATTGTACTTGGTAAATCTGTTTATCAACAAACGTATTATTTTCCAAAGCGAGATTCTCTTCTACATTACAACAACTTGTTAACATTAACAGACACCGGTGTCTGCGGACTTTAGAAAACCGACACCAGTGTCGGTGGATTTTAAAAAACCGACGTTGGTGTCGGCTGTTGATGGAATGCTGATACCCCACCCCTGCTTCTAACTACTTCTGTCTAAAACAAATTACTTCTGAACTAATAAGACTGTCCACACCAAACTTCCACACAAACTAACTACTAAGCCTGTCAGAACTATACTATTGCATCTTTCTCTGATCTTCTATCTACTCTTTTTTTCTAACTTAACATAAATGTGTGTGTATGTGGGGGAGTGATCATGCTTGCCATAAGCAGGCATCAAATCCAAGTTTAGAGCTTGGCTTGACCATGGTTAACTAAGATGGGTCACTAGTTTGGGAGGGGAAAGTTTCACCTGCCTGTGTAGAGAGGGTCCGGTGAAGGTGGGGGTAAAATCTAAATGCTACAACAATACACAATTATATTTAACTCAAGATTAGTAGTAGCATTACACTTTACATGCAAAATCAAATTTACACAATTCATTTATTTTTTTGAGATTAAATCTTTTCCTTAACTACTCACTCACCCAAAATCCTGGGCAAAGATGTTTATAAGTCTTTTTAAAATATTCACATCTTTCATCATCTTCAAATTTTGTTGTACATCGAAAATAATCAACATAATTCTGCCAACATCGTCTGTTTCAAATTTAATGACCTTAGTACAATTATTTTTGCCAATATTAACAATAATATGCTCTTGTTAACATTTGAAAAAAAAAACACAAATTTTTTACATATATCAAATATGTTAAGCTATATGTCATGAATTCAAAAAGTGCATTAATTTCAAGATAACATTAAAATTATGTAACTTTCAAAAAATGTATTCAGGTCTAAATGTTTCTTAATTCCAAGAGCACTACTTATTTCTAATATCATTTTTTAAAATCATTTTGACAATTGAATTACCTGGTAATATTTTGATTTGGAAAACGTGCATCAAAGCCGGGACCCCAGAGTTTTATGCATCTTGGCTCCTTTTTTTCTTCAGCTACTTTTTCTTCAACGCTTAATTTAAATGAAAGATTAAGTTCATATGTTAAAATAAGCAATATGAATTCATTACATAAACTTTCTAATATGGCTATTTTATTTCAAAATTTAATTATTGATCAATATTGTCAAATCAGATTTTAAGCTGATTACCCAATTAGGCATGTGATTCATATGCTGGGTCAAATTTTAGCTGCAAATAAATCTAATTCAGTAATTATGTCACAATAAAAAGATTTTAAAAATAAAAAAAAAAATAAATGAAATAAAAAACTTTTTACATGAGGTGGTAATGAAAGACTAAAAAGATTTCTCTACTCAGCAGTTTTTGTTGAATTAGCTCAGTTTACCGCTAAGTAAAAAGCATAAACTATGTAAAAGAGTATTTAAGATAAAGTGAACTGTTCTCCCTGGCCAAACCCATGTGAAAAAATGGATCCCTATTTAATTGTACAGTGGATTCCGCTTAATTCGGACAGCTGCTTATTCAGGACAAATCTCAAAGAAACCAAACCAAGAAGCCAATAGTAAATTTGTATGTTTAATTGGGACAAAAAGCCTCTGTCCCGATGTGTCCCAATTAAGCGGAATCGACTCTGTATATATTTATACATGTATGTTTTATATCAAAGAGATTATTTGTGGTTATACTTTACAACCCTTAGCCAAAACCATGCAACCTCCTTGTTATATTTTCTTAAGTTAATTTTATATAAGTTTGACATAGGATTATTATGAAACTTTTCTTGTTCTAAAACCCTAAAGGGCCATTATAAACTGCAACAATTTAAAGGATTTTGACAAACAGTCCTTCCCCATGTCAACAAGTGTTTATGTTCAGCTAAACCATTGCAAAACCTTTTCGAGCTATTTCTCATGTGAAAGTTTTCTCGATTTAAAACTCACCCATTCACACAAAGGAAGAAGCTGAAATAATGCTTAAGTAGGCATCAGCTAATTGGAAACATTAATAATTATAATTCCTTTTTTTTATTTTGGTATGAGAAGGTTAACTGTAGCTCAAAGCAGTGATAGAGCAAAAAAAAAAAAGTAAAAGTGAAACTATGTATATAAGGCAAGGATGACTATTCTTTGGGGTCGAACCCTAGTGAAGAACAGGTCCCTAATTACTAGTGTTACCATAAGAATGACATTATTGTTGACTTAATTAATGGATGACCCCATTTAATAGGTTAAACAAAAGTGTACTTAACTGAAAATTAATTGGCCATAAGACAGCCGATATTTATAACATGAAAATGCTAAAAACAAATCCCCTCATTTAAAAATCCACAATGCAATTCAGGCCTGGCCTTTGCAAGTAGGCATTTAGAACAAAGACACACTACACACCCTAAACAAAGCAAAATTTTGTAAAGCTAAATTAATTTTTTTTTAAATCTTTTTTTTATTATTTACAGTAAAATAAAATTAGCATTTTTGAACAATCAACTAACCTTCTCTAAAATATATTATGACAAAAAATGCCCCCCACCAACCCACCTTCATGCATTATAAAAAAGCAGTCTTATCCTAAAGGCATAAAAGACACTGTGCATAGGGCCCTCAAAAATGTAGAAAAAAAAATTTCCATAAAAAAAAAATTTAAACAATCAATAAATGTATTAAAAAATATAGTTTTATACTATTTTAGTTAATAAAAGATTTTTAAAAATGTATAACTTTTTAAAAATAAAACAATGTAAGCCTAATTAGATGACATTAGCTTTTAGAATTTTGCAGTTGTAAATGAAATACATCATCTTCAAATATCACCCTCCACAAACAGTTTTTCAATTTATAGTAGGCAAAAAGCCACTTAATTACATTTCCATTATGGAAAAACTGCTAAATTCTAGTATTATCTGTTGAATATATTTGTATTCCAGTAAAGACTGACTTTACTTTTGTACACAATTTGTAAAAAAACCAACCACTAATAAACTGTATCTTTCACATTCAAGACCATTTAATTCGTTCATTTAAATCTAATACATTGTGATTAGTATTACGAAGTGGCTATTCGGACCCGGGTCCCAATAAAGTTCGATCGCTATTCGGACCCGAAAATCTATTTATAGATTCTTAGTAATCGAAAAACCTAAAAAAACCTACAGTCTTAGTAATCGAAAAACCATGCCACTTCTTCATTAGTATCTTGATCCCGATGACCCAACGTGTTTGATACGTACGCGCCATTCGACATCTTTTGCAAAGAAAACAATGTCTTATTTACTAAAAGGTCATCTGACATAGCAAAGGGTCATTATATATCCTGAAATTATGTGCTTAGAATATTTATTTTAATTTAATAAAGTTTTTACTGCAACTAATGAACAAAGTTTTTGAATTTATTTTCATCATAACTGTTAACTTGCTGAATTGGAAAAAAAATTTAGTACCCTAAATAAAGGGGAAGAGTTCATGAACAGAAAATAAATATACGTTTTGTCACCCACACAATGGCCCCTGTGAATTTCAAATCCCTACTGTTGGCCATTTTCGGAGTTCTTGTGACAACTCGCACATAAACTTTCAGTTTAATAGTGCTAGATGTGACAAAAGTGTAAGATTTATGTAACCTTCATAAACATACACCATTATAAAGAGCATAAAATGAGATTTGCATTGATGCGTAAAACATAACAATCCTTTATAAGCTGTTTTGTATTAAAAAATTACAGATCATTCTTTTTTTTTAAATCCAGATAAATGCATTGGTAATATCTCTACAGATACCATTTAATAACAAAGACAACTTTAACATTTTAAATACATTCATTATTGACATTGAGACTAAAAATATTCTATTGTACTTAAAGAGAAATAAATGAAATCACTATACTATTATTAATTAGAATAAATTTAGTCATGGGGGGGGGGGGGGGGCAGCGAACAAAATTAATTAAAGCCAAATTTGAAAAAAAAGCCTCTGTATCTCAACATTATCTAACAATTTTTTTTTTACATAAAGACAAAATGTTTTAACAATCTGTATTGTTTTATATCTAATGTGTATTATTTGATTTATTTATTTTATTAATTTATTTGTAAGAATGGTTATGGAAGTTTCTTTTTAATACATCAATAAATGACAACAACAAGTATATAATACTATTACGATGTTGGTCATATATACTATGGAAAATCATTTTTCACAAGCTAAGTTTTTAATGAAAATAATAAATATTTTTTTCATTATTGAAAATAAATCAAAATCGAAAAATATGCACATAATGAATTCCCAAAATGTTTTTCAAGAAACCTGGTCAAAAATTTTACGTTGACAAAACAATGTAGTAAAATGGAAATCTCACGGAAATTAATCTTATTATCAATTTGGTTACTAATTTTTAAAGAGTGTTTTGTGTTTTTAACTTAACAATTAAATAATACAATACCAACAATTACTTTAATTTTTTTCTTATTCTTTTAATAAATAACAATCAATACTATGATTTTGGAATGTTTATAGAGGTAAAGTATCAACAATATTTATCAAAATTATTTTGGTAGGTAAAATAAGAGATTACCCGAATAACAATCGGACTTTATTGGGACCCGGGTCCGAATAGCGGCAGCCTCTATTGGGACCCGGGTCCGAATAGCCGCAGCCTTAGTATTAATACATAGTAAAACCCATTTACTGAGACTACAGCATAAAGAATCTTGGGTGAAAAAAAACTGTCCAGATAAAAAAATAAGGCAGTTGCTACGGTTCGGTCCGACCGAACCCGTATTTTTTTTACTTCGGGTACCAGCCATAGATAATATTGCCCCACACCCTAACCCTAATCCTGAAAAAAAAAATATTTATATATGTCATGTTCCTTATACCCTAATATAATGGTTTTGGCTGGTGCCGGAGTCACTGCGAAAAAATAATTTGGTTCTAATCAAGATACTACAAACACAAATATTAATTATATTACAGAATGATTTAAGACTTTTTAAAATTAACCAATTAAGTATATACTTAGAACTTGGCACATTTGACGGGCAGGGTTTAGGTAATTTAGGCGGGCAGGGTTTAGCCGGATCACTCATCTTGAAAATGAATGAAATAATTATCTTCAAAGAAACAAAACCGTTAGATCAACAAACTTCCTTTCGTTCACTCACAGCCAGGTAGTTTTGCAGTATGTCAAATTAAAATGTATTTTATAGAAATTGGTTTTGTAAATAAAACTTGAAGTCTCACATTATATCGAATACGCTGTTAGATTGTATGTATTCCTATTTCTAGATACATTGTTTAAACGCAGTAGCTACGGTTCCGTCCGTCTGGACTAGTATTTTAGTTGTACCAGGTGTTACAATGCCAATATGGCATAACAATCAAAAGCTAAGCTCTGTTATATTCTTAGATAAAAAAGACATGGTTATATAATGATATAATTTTTACATGAAAATCTAATTATTTTAATAAATTTCACGTCTGATACTCTGATGATTGCTTTATTTCGTAATAATTAATCATTCATAATTATTCCTTTTCTGTATTTTTTACTATTAATTATTGTTACTTTGTAATATTCTGCAATGTTTTGTAATTATTTTTATGCGGTGCGTTCTCAACACACAAGATATAAAAAAAATATATACAAGTGAAGGTCAATATACTATAGTGTACATGTATATCCACGGGTTTGGCCCGGGAGTGGGGAAGGGGGGGGGGTATCAGTCAAACCCTCCGTCATACTATCTCTCAGTCTCAGAGTTCCCCCATCCCACCATCCATTCCTTTGCCCAAACCTAAGAGGTATCATGTCGAGTACCGTTGTGTGCGATTGAGGAGGGGGAGCAAGGGCGGATTTGCGTGTTCTCGAAACCAATTTGGCCGTTTGTTGGCTGTTTTCCTCAGTCACATTATATGCTGAGATCATAGCTTTCGAAGGCCTTATTTGCCGCACTACTCTAATCAATAATTTACTATGCATTACTAAACAGATATCACTTTTCGATGATTTTGAGAATTATAAAACATTTTTTTCTCCTTTAAAAATAAATTAAAATCATGGATCCCTGGTGTGGGTGGGGGTGTATATGTCCCCATATGCCCCGCAAATGACGCCCCTGCCCAGCCCGACATGAGAACATAACTATTGCTTGCCATAACTAAACAAAAAAAATAGAGGTACACAGATATGTTTTTATTGGAGTACACATTTTTTGTGTACTAATTACACACGAGCTAGAAAACAGAACATAGGACAATTCTCGCCATCGCTAAAAAAACTGTGGAACTCAGACAAAAAATAAAAATAATTGCGATAATAAGATCTACAGCACGCCCACAAGAAATTAATTGAGATAAAATTAGTCTCACAATTTTCTAGAATTCTATCTAAATTACGAGTTAGTTTCTTTGTTGAGATCCCCATCACTTCAAGTCTATGTCCGTCATTTTGGATCTATTTTTATCCTTGTTAATTTTCAAGCAAGAAGTGTTTTTCGTTCTAACGTATGTTAATCCAAAAACATAAAACATTTTGCAGCGAAATGTTTAATTCGTGGACATTTGACCACATATAAAGACTTACAGAATTATGTTAGTATCACATACGTAAATGTTTCTTTCAGCACATGATCTGATTGAATGTCAATTAGTTCCAGCTGTGTCTCATCATTTACTGTTTCAATTAGTAAAAAGGATAAAACAAATTTAACTCAGGTTCAATTCATTTGAAATTCCGAAATATTCTAAAAAGCTCGTTCTCCATACTCAGAAAATAACAATTTAAGTCTTGTAAGACACAACAGGAGGCACTTTCTGTTTTCTTATTAAAGTAAAATGGCGAAATTTACCTTTACCTGCTTGCCTTGCAAGTAGACATATTTTTTGTTTGAAATGTTCTCACATGTGCACAGAGGGTGGCTGGATGGCGATTAGGTAGCGCGCCGGATCTTCATGTTGCTGCTCAATATGTATGCTGTCGGTTACGTGTTCGACCCCCTCCCCGTGTCCAGCCACCTACCCCTATCTCCTGTGGTGCCTCCATGGCCATTGCAATAAGGTGGGGATGAAAGAAGGGCATCATAAGTGTGAAGAATTAGTTAACAATTAGTTAGACTAGACGTAGCCTAGAGGTATGGATGTGCAACACAGGCTGTCGTTGTGTAAGGTGTAACTCAACAATCAGGAAACAAACAATTATCGAACACAAATACAGATTAAACAAAATCCAGTTTAATAAGAATGCAGCACTGGCTGTAGTCCTGAAAAGGACGGGTTGCGCTTTTGGCTAACCTTACAAGCCAGCAAATAAAATAGCAACAATCGTAAAGCAGTTTTCCAGTTATCCACTAAAAAAAACATCCAGTCCCCACGTGGGATGTTTGACCATTCAACTTAAAAAAAAAACACGTCTCTCTCCACTGCCGTCTCTTACTCAACTCCCTCATACGCAAATGACCAATGGTCTCGATCTCATATCTCACCATCCACGTCTTTTCGTTCTCTCTCGTCCAGGTGCAACCCGTGGCAGTAGGAGATATTTCACCCACACACACTTTAGTTGACACACACATACACCTTTGGGAATACACACACACACAGAATTGGCGGCCCACTCACACTCATTTGAGTGACAATAAGCCAGCCCCTTTCGTATTTATAAGTGGGACGGATGGCCATGTGGTGTAGATGCTCGGCTTTTGAGAGTCCTGGGTTCGATCCTCGGTGAACACCAAGGGAAATATTTTCCAGGTCCTGGTGTTTGTTTGTTGAAGTCCCACAAGTCCACCCAGCTTTACATGGGTACCTGACTTAAGTTGGGGAAGTAAAGGCAGCTGGGCGTTGTGCTAGCCACACAATCCCTCATATGCCGAGGTTATAGAAATAGATGAATTTTACACTTCATCTGGTCCGATGGCCCTTTAGGGCTAAGGGAACTTTACTCTTTACATTAATATTTACATGATCTAAGAGATAAACATCTCATTCTTACAGAGAATTCACATACATGTACCCAAACATTTCATGCGCAAAAAGAATTTTCCCCGAAAATTCGTTTAATTTAAAAAAAAAACATAAAATGTCAGATGCAAGAATCATCTTATATTTCCATTCCCTTTATTCCACATCGGTCATAAAATCACACAAAACTTATTTCATACACAGAAAGAAAATATTTTTTTTTACTGTCAGGGATGGCTCGAATGGTCTTCTTTTATTTTTTTATTTAATTACTTTCTTTTATTTTTAACTCTTTTTACAACACACTATGCATCTCACAATTATATCCAATAAAATGCGACAAGTCAATTGAATTGAATATGAATAATCACTATCACTTTATTTACTCTAATTTGTTGACAAAAGTTAAATCACCACTATAGATTAACAGCTTCACAAATACATTCCAAATGATCCACTCCTGGAAAACATTCACACACTTCTTTTTTAACGTCGTTTCTTCCTCATTAACTCCCTTCCTTAAACTTAACAAAACTTACACTAAAACTCCCCTCTTTCTGTCGTGACTGTCCGTACGATTCGTTTGTCTATATATTTATCTATCTATCTAAACAATATGTCTGTCTATCTATGTCTGTCTATCTACTTTCACTGTCCTGACATTTACAAATCCACAAACCCGATTCAACACATTGCGTAACCACCGAATACTGTTGTGGTATATCACATCGCTATTCTCTGCCTCAGAATTCTTAAGTAAAGTGTCAAATTGATCTGATTGTGTTCACTAGGCTCACTAAAGGATCAATAATATGATTTAACTCTAGTGTATCTTTACTAAGACTTTCCTGATGCAAATTTTAATGAAATGACTAGGGAGCGACCGATATGCCTTTTTATCGATAGTCCGATACCGATATTTTCCCCCAGCATTTTTACCGATACCGATACCGATATTTTCTTTTTAGGGGCTGTCCATTATTTATGTCAACAAATTTTTGGCGATTTTTACCCCCCCCCCTTCCCCTTGTCAACAACTTGTCAAACTTCCAGAGACCCCCCCCCTATAAAATTACGTCAACATTTGATTACCCCCCCCCTAAAAAAGGTGGCTTCCAAAATGTTTATGTGGCAAAATTAGTAGGAATATAGTTAGTTTAATTAAAATACTGAATGTTAAGCGAGTGTGTAACACAGAACTACAAACGCTGCTTAATTTTCCTATTTATTAAGTAATTATATTAAATTTAAAAATGTAACATTGTTGACGTCAACTTTTCTTAACCTCCCCCCCCCTCCCCCTTGTCAACAATTGTCAAAAATTTTCTGACCCCCCTCCCCCCCCCCCAACTTCCCATCATTAAAAAAAAATACACACAGATGTTCACTAATTGTATCATTCAAGGTCATACATTAGAATTAAGAAATGTCAATCCTATTGTTTCAAGGTCATATCTCTGATGTAGACGTGACAATTTCTGTGTACGGTTTTTTTTTTTTCCTTTTATTAAATCTTGTCTGATCTGGTTATAGAATTGGGTTATTTACTGATTTTTTTTCTGCAACTCTGTTGTGAAAAAAAAACAATGTATCGGCAGCCAAAAAACGGCCGGTCCGATAGCACTGGAAAACAAAAAATAACTTATCGTGGACTTCTTGGTACCCATCATCTAATCTTACTCAATTTACACACGCTGATTTCGAATATGCAAACCATTTGTCTCTATCAGCCTCCAATTTTAAGAAATCCGCAATCTTATTTTTTCTATTATAGTTATAATACTCCAATATGTATAAAAATGAAATTTTTAAACTATATATTCTCCTTTGCAGTTAATGTAAACAAATATTAAACACAAGCATGAAATCAGTTATAACTAATAAAATTATATGTAAAAAATATATTCCATTTAAAGTCAAATGCATGTGTAAAATGTTTAAAATGTTCATGGTTTGAATTTCTTGGCTGTGGACTTCCGCTTGTACTGAGTACTTGGCAAGTCGCGTTGTAGAGTCCAACAGTAGTCAGCTAACATCGCTGCACTCCACCGGCCCTGGTAGCGTGACTCCATCACAGAAATGTCCTGGTGGAAGCGTTCGCCATGTTCATCGCTTACTGCGCCTAGGTTTTCTGGGAAGAAGTCTAGATGTGAATCGAGTAAATGAATTTTCAGAGACATATTGCATCCCAGGTGTTTGTAGGCACTAATGCATTTCTTTACAACTGTTTCATAGTCAACAGACTTCTTATTTCCAAGAAAATGGTTACGACTGACTTGAATGCCACCCCACGCATCTTTTTCAGGATGACTCTAAAGTGTTTTGAAAGTCTTCATCGGCCATGATTTTTCTTATTTGTGGACCTATGAAAATACCTTCCTTGACTTTAGCATAGCTGAGCTCTGAAACTTGTGGCATAGGTATATAAATGCATTCGATTTGCTGTCTAATGCCTTGACAAAGTTCTTCATCAGTCCTAATTTTATATGAAGCGGTGGTATGAGAATTTTTGTCAAGATCAACCAACGGTTGATGAAGAACGTTTTTGTTTCCTGGTTGCATTCTGTCTCTGATCGACCAATTTTTTTTGTATAGTGATGCTTCTTATCTCGGCTGTCCCATTCGCATATGAAGCACATGTACTTCGTGTACCCTGTCTGCATTCCCATCAAAATAGTTATTACTTTTAGATCGCCGCAGATATTCCAGTTGGTACACGCGATAACGTATTGTTTCCAACAGTTCCGACATGTTTTCATATGTCTCTTTCATGTGGGCAGAATATCCAACTGGTACTGAAGCATATTTGTTTCATTGTGCAACAATACTGCTTTTAAGCTAGTCTTAGACGAGTCAATGAACAGTCGCCAATCTTCAACAATGTGTTCGACACCAAGACTTCTTCATAAGGTCGTCAACATCTGTGCAGTGGCAAATACTGCCAGTCACATCAAAGTATTGAACAAGCTGTTTATGCCTGTGACGAAAGTTTGCTGTAGCTGTACCCGGTGCAAGCAAATTAAATTCATTTAACCAGTGAACCAAGAAGTTCAGCTTGACCTTTTGTTAGCGCCAGATCTCGCACAAGGTCGCAAAGTTCAGCATAATTCATCAAATGAATTCCTTCTCCGGCAGCTTTGTAGTCAGGGTCTGAGTCATCGGCACAAGATGGAACATCATTTTCATCATTCTCTTCGTCTATTGTGTATTCTACAGGCGATTGTGGTACTGGACAAATGACAGGATCGTGTGGAATTGGTTTTGAAACTGATGGAACGTTTGGGTAATTGACAGTTGTACGAGTTTTATAACAAATTCCATTGATGTTTGACAAACAAAAATAACAATCTGTGGATGATTGCGTGCTTGCTCACGCCATATCATAGGAACTCCGAATGCCATGTGGTTGTCTTTCTTTGCCTTCCTCATCCAACCATGCAAGTTGCCTGAACATGTCGAACAGATGAACTGTGGTGCCCACGACTTACCACAATCCACCTTTGAGTCAAAATAAAGTTGATAAGCTTTCTTCAGTAACGGCGTGAAAGTCTTCTGATGAGACTTGTTTGTGAAAAAGCCGCACACGTAGCAAAACAGATCCGGTGAATTTACGCATCCTCTGGTCGCCATATTTTAAACAACTTGCAATTGCCACATTCACTCTCCTTTTATGAAGTCTGAAACTGCAGAAAAAAAGAACATTGCCAATATACGTATATAATTACGAGGTATGTGTGTTTGTGAACATGTGTGTACGCGCAGTCTATTCCTGTTTGGGCGCATACAAAACTTTGTTCGGCAATATCTTAATAATTTGAGCCGATAGAGCAAAATGATTTATGCCAGATTCAAAATCAGCATGAAAAACTGATTCCGAAAAAAAAAAAAAAACGTTAATGACATATAAGAAGTCCAACACTTGTTTTTCAGTGTAGTTAACCCATAGTGCCAATTTCGGTTCGACTATCGGTCGCTCCCTACAACAATCGGCCGATCCGATATTAACCGATAGTGCCAATATCCGATCCGATTATCGGTCGCTCCCTAGAAATGACTATACTCCATAGTGTGTGTGCATTGTTTTTTTTACTTTTTCTTGATCAGTTTAATCATAGGCTTACATACAGTTTCCAGAAAATGAGGCTCGGTGTTGATGTCCACTCATAAAGTTAATGCTGCCGGAAATGGTCATCTCCCACATGTCCATGGGCGTATTCATGGCCCCCCCCTACATTTTGAAAAAGCGTCAGTATAAGAGGGGGCATTTGCTCATAAAGTTGTTATTTGCCCCCTCCCCCCCGGAAAAAATTTTTCCTCCCCCTGGAAAATTCCTAGCGACGCCCATGCACATGTCCTGTTGTGCGGGGTCATCACAATGGTCCTCTTGCTCTTGAGCTCGACAGGTCGTGCATGAAATTCAGACATGTAAAGGTCTTGCTGTTGCAGTATCAAATATTGGTACCATCATCAGTTCCACAGTCGTGGATTTCCACGCATCCGCGGCTTTCGTGGAGTTGCGGTTCATTGTTCATGTTGTTGTTTTTGTTGTACTCACTCCGGTTGTTATCGCAACATGCTTTTACTACCCTGCATAAGGCTAGCCAAACCGTTTTCACTATCGCCCATTTCTGAATTGTAGAAATCTGTTATGTAGTCTGGATATTCATGGGACCTGGGGCAACAAGAAACACCAAACTGATCATTATCACAGGGGCTCTAATCACTGTGTGGCTTATCTAGGATTGGCTCCTTCTCACGCGCCACTTCCTGGGTGACCTCAGGTACACTTTCATGGATAGCCACATCTTAAGGTACCAATTACTGGATGACCACATCCTCAGGTGCTATTTCCTGGATGACGGTATCTTCCGGTACCTTTGACTGCATGCATAAAACTTTTTCTAAGATCACCCTGTCCTCTGGATCTTGTGTTCTTTAGTCTTTTCCTTCGCCCATACTGTCATTGCTAAGAATTCCCCCTTTTTTTAACAGTTCCAATAAGTCAACCGGCCTTATTTCCGATGCATAATTGTGAGTCTCAGGGTCCTTTCTTTCTTCAATCAGGGCTTCTTTAAGTCTAGCGACCAATTCCCATTTTATGCCGGAGGTAGGAAGACCACTGTGTTCCAGTTTTAAGTTTAATTCTTTTACTAAAAGTTGGTGGACTTTCTTACTTGTCATTCTAACAGAATAATCTCAAGAATGACACAAGATACGTGGGTTCAATAATATAATAGAACAAGTACTATTTATTTACTATAAATACAATGAACATTTAAAAACAACTAAACTAAAAAGCCCATGAGAAATAACTAAATGCGAATTAAGCTTGCTACGTCTTTACAGTAACGTACTCGCTTTTCTAACACGTCTAACTCTAAACGTTCTCTCTGGTTACTAACCCATCCTCTACTATATATCTTCTTCAATAGAGATCATTATCCAGACCCTCCCGACCCTAAAAGAACTGGTGTATATCCTCACCGAATAGTGCCTGCCTGAATTATGGCTACACTTGTCTTCACCAAACCTTACTTTACTCGTATGTCGTTCCCTGTCAGACACCGCACCATTAAAGGTGATACATGGCGCAGTGTTGAAATTCCTATTGAAGAGAGGCAGATACAGAGCATACAGTGGGGGCGGAGGAGAGGAGAAAGAGGACTGAGACATATCGTTAATATTACAGAGGGAGAGAGAAGAGAAACCGACTCAGACAACGATTACTAAGTTGTTTTATGGATTTTTCTCTGGTGTTTAATCGACTGATCTATAGAATCTGATTGGGCATATCCAGTGAAAAGATATAAGGTGATTGCCTTAGTTCCCTCCTGGGCTAATCAATAATCATGAACATTATACAGAATCTTCAACACATGCGCACCTAGAGTGAAGGTCCAATTAGATGAATCCCCAAACGAATTTAGTGAGGGGGCCTGGATTATTATAAATATTGGGTTATAATATCTCGTAATCATGGTGTCAAATGTCATATTGAAAGATTCCCCTAAGGGTAAGCCCCGTATTCCTGGGCCCCCAAACAACAGCGGGTTTTCTGGCAAGATTTCCATTTTAAGAACTAACTGTCATCATAATGTAAGGCGGAGGTCCTTTCAGGGGGGTTACATTGTTAAAGATCTACCAACGGGGACTTATCATTGGGGCTGTTTTACCCAGGGCACTTGAATACTTCAGGTCCAAGCGCTCCTCTTTGCCATACCACCTCTTTATAACATCTGATCACCTGGGAACCACTGTAATAAAACACCGTTCTGAATCCTGACAAATTCTTTTTGTTTTCAAATCAATGTACCCAATATTTTTTACATTTGCATATGTTGATTTATGATTAAGATGAAAAACTATCATTATAATGCTATAACTATTATAAAAACAAAGACAGTTTACAAAGCAAATAAAGATTTCAAGCCCAAATTTGCATAATTAGAATACGGGAACCTACATTTAAATTAAATTGTTTCGAAATCACGCCATAGTATTTACTTTTTATCTTTTTCTACTATCAGTAAGAAATTGTCGAGATCAATTGCTGTTTTTTTTGGCTGAAAGTAAAACGAGATGCTATTTTCTAGTTTTCGTCTATCTAAGCAAAATTTATACTCGTAATCATCGAGTTTGAAACATTCCATCGAAGAAGTAAAATCAATGCTATTACTGTCATTGACGAGAAAAACATCATAAATCGCTAAAACACTTCGAAATTCAGTAACATTGATAACCTATTCCATTGATACCAAGTTGTTAAAAACAAATCAATATAACGATCAAAGTGACGGTTGTTAGTTTTTTATTATGCAGTATAACATAAAATTAATCAAATATTTTATTTCTCGTTTAATTTGTTTAAAAATATGCTTGATAAATAAATATAAAAAGCAATAATTCATACTGAATTGAATTTACAAATCTTTAAGTTGAGCTGAGAAATATAATTTTAACCACAAGAAACTCTAATTTGATTAAATGCAAAGTAAATAATACACTTTAAAAAAGTAGGACACCTAATTTTGACGAAATCGGCATCAAATCATATCGCCAAATTTTGATTTCAGAATGTAAATGGAAAAAACATCGTTATAAATGATGTTGATTAGTTCTATATATAATTGAGACCTTCAACAGCAAGAAAAAATGGCCGTTTGTTGGTTGAAATTCTAAAAGGAAAAAATGAGGACATAGTTTCCGTGGCGAATAAAGTTCATCTTTCTTTTACCAATACCACATTATTAATAAATTATTCAACTAAAACACCACCAACAAACGTTAACTTTGAAGGTTGTGTTGCTAAGCACAGCCCACATATTGATGAGGGCTCTTTTCATGTAATATACCTACTGTAGGATAAATTTCATGGTCTCCTTTGGTCTGTGAAAGGAATTCGGTGGCTGTGTTTATTCATAAAAAAATTGACCTAATGCAATATAATATTCAACGGACTCAGAGATAAAACTATTGAAAAGATACCAGGGAAATTAGATATTTTTACGCTGGAGAAATATTCACTGTTAGGAAAATCCCATATTTTGGGCTGGGAGCTCCCAATGAAGTGTCCTCTAGTTATACTTGATAGAGTTTTAAGGTTCACTGAAGTAGGCACTCTGCATAGTCCCCCAGACACACATGATAGTTTCTTAAGGTTCGTTGCATTGACCCGGTGACTATAATTATCAATACATAATACTTAATATTTTCTTGTAAAACGATAATACGAACAGTTGAAAAATATAAACAGACTTTTATTTGAGCATTTACAAGAACGATCTTATTACAACATAATACGCTAATTTTTTAAGAAAAGTGTCTATAGCCCTCAGACTATTTTTTTTACGATATGCATACAAAATACTAAAAACTGGCGATGTCGGTACAAAAAATAGCACATAATAGAAAAAAATCTTTTAGCACGTAAAATTCTATAAAAAAAATTGGACAATGTTTATGGAATAAGTGATTTTTTTAAATTGAAAGCCTTGTTTATATTTTTTTTTTATAAAAGACTGAAAAATAGGGTCCATTAACAAATTTTTGAACGCCGTTGAATTCCAAATTTGCTGGGATAGAAAATGGAAAACGAAATCCATTGTAATACTTTGGGCAACACATTAGACAATTTCACATGTTTCAACCAATCTCTCCCAATCAATAACAACACATGGAGCCACAAAGCTAGCATCTAATTTCAACGATAATTTCCTATTTTGCTACCATGGATCTCTTCAATTTTTGAAACCTTTTGAAATATTTCTATGCTACGTGAATCCCACATTGTCCATTATTGGAATGGTAATCAACACCATGTGTGTGGCCATGTTGCGTAAGAGTGGACTTGGTAAACCGTCCAACATTCTTCTGCTGGCCCTGGTAATAGCGGACAGCATGAACCTGGTCCTGAACATCAACGTTGCTGACAGACTGAGGATGTTTGGTCCAGATAAAAGCAAAAATGGATACTACACTTGGGAATACGGTAGTCTGGCTAATAATTTTATATACTTCTCCTATCAGACAATGTTTACTATAGGTCAGTGGGGCCATTTTGTCAACAGCATCATCCCTATCATCATCACCGTTGAAAGAATGCTCGCTGTTTATGTTCCTGTCACTTTCAAAAAGGTGGTCACCCCAAGATCAGTAATAGCCTCTTGTGTCATGGCTTACCTATCCTGGATGCCATGGGTGGTGTTCCAGACATTCTTCCGGCAACTGGCGACCGTTCAGCTCCCTAACGGAAAATACGTTTCATATTCCTCCAGCACAACGCTGCTTAGAAACAACTTCACCTTGATATACGCACTGGCCGTGTACGCCAGCGAAGTTCTCTTCTCTTGGTTACCCAGCTCATTTGTCTGCATTGGGTGTTTACTTATCGCCATCAGGGTGAAAATCTCAATGATCAAACGCCGACAACTCTCCAAGACCAGCGTCAAACAGAAATGGTCACCGAGGACGACCCGCACACTCTTGACAACGTGCCTGATATTCGCCATCTCACACAGCATTAACTCCCTCATAAGTGCATTTGCACCTCTCAGTTCTGAAACGCCCCTGATGACCTTTTTCATCGCGGAAATGGCAGAGTTCGTGAACATTTTAAATTGTTCCAGTAACTTCTTCATTTACATACTAAGTAATGGGAATATGTGGACTATATTTCTACAAATGATACTCAGGAAATAATTTTTTTAAGACTGGTATGTTGGAAGTATATATACATGGGCGTATTCATGGGGGGGGGGCAAGGGGGTGGGCATTTGTCCTCCCCCCCCCCCACTTTTTGAAAAAATGTCATATAAGAGGGGGGCATTTGCCCTCCCCCCTTACATTTAAAAAAAATGTCATAAAGTTGTTATTTGCCCCCCCCCCCTGGAAATTTTTTGCCCCCCCCCTGGAAAAATTCCTAGCGACCCCCATGTATATATATATATACATGGATGTAAGTTTACTTTCAATCGTACTGCATAAATAAATAAGTGTTCGTATGTATGAAAACGTGTTCGGTCACTATGGCTAGAATATTTCAGAAAAATCAACTTTTTAATTTAGTGGTATATTTTATTCTTAAGCAGTTTAAACAATATTGCACTTAATCTGAAGTGTATGAACGCAGTAAGGAATTTTTTTTTTCTGTCATAACAAAACATTTTTCAACGTCATTATTTTTTTTTTTTTGACATTACTATTTCGTCAAAAAATGAATAAATACATATTTTTCGTTAATATTTTGCCATTTTTAAGAACCGGGTATTGAGTTTAACAAGTTGTTACAAAGAATTTCTATACAAACATAATCTGAAGGCATTTGATAGCAAAAATATCTTCATCTTTTAGACTGAAGTGGAAGAGACATTAATTGTTCTTTCACTCAGGAGTTGAGTCTACTGTCTACCCTAGCTTTGCTATCCTGACACAATGTATGTTTCTTACCAAGGCTGATGACTGAAAAAATATTTTAAGTATCATCATGAACAATTTTTTCTCATCATTACACCCACTCACAGGGGACATTATTTGAAAATATGTCACAGCAAAAAAGGTTTAAAGATTATTTTTCTTCTAAATAAGATGGTTTTTTTTCCTTCAGTTCCAAGCAGAGAAGCAATGATATAAAATGGCATATGTTGGAAGACAATGTATATACCTATTATGATAAACCATATAGAGTAAAAAAAAGTCTAGATGTCAATTGTTTTACTTTTCATGTTTACAATTTGATTTTAAACCAACAGTATCCTATGTTTTATTTTTTTTTTGTGGTGTGTATTTTTTATTTATTTTTGCTAAAGTAATAATTTTTATTTTCCTAAAGAATAAATGACATCTGAATAATTATTTAAGACATATATATATATTTATGCTTTAAAAAGCAACAATAAATCGCACTGCAGTTTTTTAGCAAAAAATACTTATAAGAGCTGCACCATAGCAAATGCATGAAAATTTAGTGAACAGAACAATGGGAAACTGGCTCATTGGAAGCCACACAAAACTAACTTTGGCCACCCCTAGAATGTACAATCAAATATTTTTAATAACTCATTGAAGAGCTGACTTTAATACCCTAGAATGTACAATTAAATATTTTTGGCCAATAAAATTCTCTCTGTAGAAATATAATTTTAAAAGAATATGATTTAACCCACTGTTATAAATATATATGGAAAACAACATTAAATAAAAACATTTTTCTTTATTTTTTGAAAACTTTGGTCACATGAACTGTTAAAAATCAAAATGATTTATTACACAACTGGTTTCCATTTCATTACATGCAAATTATGTAGACATGTATTATTTCATAAAAATACATTTCATATGTATTTAAGTATTTATGAATCTAATGCTTTACCAACCTCTTTAAAAGGCATGCCTCTCTCAGGAATTCTATGTAAAATATATAAAAAAATCTTAGCAGCCAGATTTGGTTATGAATGAGAGTTCAACATCTCAGTCCCAACATAACTAGTGTTTGCTCACTGACCTATATAAAACTTGGGTCACAAATACAGAAAATTATCTTCTTTAAGAATGTAGAAAAAAATGTTCGTGATAGTTTATTTCACTACATTTGAAGAGAACACTGTACAGTATTTACACCTTTAATAATCAAAGACAAGTGAATTATAATTTAAAATAGTCAAACAAAACTTCAAACAATACTGAGCTTAAAACAGCAATCTGCCCTTATAGCTTTTCATTCTGATTTTAAAAATTTTTCATTAACCCTGCTGCAACCAAATTATTTAATTATAGCAAATAAAATCAATGCTTCCATAGCAATAAATTTGTCTACATTTTATCATGGGTAAAAACACTTTGAATAGGAAATAATACAAAATATTGCATTGTCACACCTTTCATTGTAAGACATTTTGTCATTAAAGTAATGAAAGCCATAAAAAAGTATTTAATAAATGACAAACATTAAATAATAAATGCAGCAGGGCAAGTTGTCTTATTTGGAAAGAACTAGTTTAAATGATTGCTCTCAGTAGTATAAATGATATCTCACTTGAATAAATGATAGCTAAGTTCATCAAAATTTATTCCACAACAGTTGCTTTAAAGCTACTTTAGGGCCAAATAATATTTTAGCTTTATTCAGTATTGAAAGTCAAGGTTTTATACTAACATTTCTGAAAACCTTCTAAACCTGTTTAACTGAATCATTAACTGTAACTGTTAAAATGCATTAACAAATGTAATCAACACACAAACTATGACACTTTAATAAAAACACATTTCTAATCACAACTGCATATCATCATCATCTATGGTCTCAAATAAATCGGTCACTCTGAACTTGATAGATGCTCTGCTTGGATGGACATGAAAACTGGAACCAATGAGGAAGGCAGATGCTGGAGAAATCATTCCTCATGTTTAAATGTTTGTGCCAACTAAAGGCTCAGAAATCAATGAATGATTTGTGTTCATTGAGCATTTGTCTGCACTAAGATCCCCATCATTGTCCAGATTCATATAGGAGTAACTAACTGATCCTCCAGCGACTGTGCTCAGTGCAGTACTGTCTTTGAATGTGTTAGTTGTGGATGCAGATGATGTTTTTGTTTGATTTTCATCTTTGGACACATCCCTGATGAGTTCACCTGAGATTTCCACAAAACACCTGCATACACGGTTTAGTTCTGAGGGAGAAAAAACATGTATGTATACATCAAATGTTCAAATAATTTAAACATGCTTGTGTCACTTTTTTTATTAGGATGAACTTGCTTTTTTTTTAGTAATAGCATTTAAACAAAGTTTTTTGTAAGAAAAGAAAAAGACAATGAATATATCAGCATCTTTCTAAATATGTCAAAACCAATAAGACAATTTACAAAACAAGACAATGACTGAGAATCAAGTGAATCTACCAGAACAACTTCAGACATTGATTAGCCAACTTTAAGTAGCACCATATATGGGCCATAACTCTTTAAATAACTCATTAACATAATGCAAAGTTGGTGAAAGTCTACATTAATATTTTTGATTGAACATATTTTTGTTGCTTAAAAATGTGTGAATACTGGTGGTGTAAATATGTCTAGAGAATCTGGGCACTGTGATGTGGTGGAAGTATGTCTACAGAATCTGGGCACTGTGAGGTAGTGGAAGTATGCCTACAGAATCTGGGCACTGTGAGGTGGTGTAAATATGTCTACAGAATCTGGGCACTGTGAGGTGGTGTAAATATGTCTAGAGAATCTGGGCACTGTGAGGTGGTGTAAATATGTCTACAGAATCTGGGCACTGTGGAGTAGGTGTAAATATGTCTATAGAATCTGGGCACTGTGAGGTGGTGTAAATATGTCTACAGAATCTGGGCACTGTGAGGTGGTGTAACATGTTCACAGAAGCTGGGCACTGTGGAGGTGGTGGAAGTATGTATACAGAATCTGGGGGTACAGAAGAAATTTAAAATGTTGAAATTGACATTGGGCATCTGGAGATCCATTCAAAATAGGTTACAGAAAACCATGTAATCAAAGGTCATATTTGCAATCCTCAAAGTTTTCAAAGTTGTGAATAACAAAGTTTTTACAGAAAGCTTATTAATATTTCAAAATTTTAATGGTGAGAAACATGTCATAATTGGATTGTCTGGATTAATGTTAAACAATAAACAAATGAATGTCGAGACTTGCAGTTCGTTTCTTCAATGCTTCAGTGAAGATTTCTTAATAGTTTAGCTTATTATGGAATTATTTAACCATTTCTGTAGATGAGCTGTAAGGAAATAAGGATTCTTTCTTTGACATACATGCCAGTCTGTGTATTCTTTTGACATTTCCTGCCACAGATGTCTCAATTACTGACTCATTCAGCAAGTTAAACTGGTAAAAAATGTTCTAGGATCAAATATGTCACAATGGCATCTAGTGGACTTGGCATGACTTGTTTTTTAGTCTGATCTAGCAAAACAGATTTATTTTTACCACATAATTTAGAGTTATAATAAATTTTCCATCGATACAATGGTGAACTGAAGTTTCACCGTAAAACAATTAAATTAACGCATAATCTCTGTATGGCATAGGCTCCTTGTTGGCAACCAACTGTCGGATAAAATTTCTTTTTGGAAAAAATGTGTGACCAGAATATGGCAGTCATTATTGTGAGAAAACTTTAAAATATATTAAAGCATCCAGAGTAAAAGCTGGGTAAAACAACAGGAATCAAGAAGAGTAGAGTACAGCCTAAAGTATGACAGGACTCAAGAAGAGTGAATATGGCCTAAAGTATGACAGGACTCAAGAAGGGTGAATATGACCTAAAGTATGACAGGACTCAAGAAGAGTGGAGCATTGCCTAAAGTATGACAGGAGTCAAGAAGAGTGGAGCATTGCCTAAAGTGTGACAGGAGTCAAGAAGAGTGGAGCATTGCCTAAAGTATGACAGGAGTCAAGAAGAGTGGAGCATTGCCTAAAGTATGACAGGACTCAAGAAGAGTGGAGCATTGCCTAAAGTATGACAGGAGTCAAGAAGAGTGGAGTATGGCCTAAAGTATGACAGGAGTCAAGAAGAGTGAATATGGCCTAAAGTATGACAGGACTCAAGAAGAGTGGAGCATTGCCTAAAGTATGACAGGAGTCAAGAAGAGTGGAGCATTGCCTAAAGTATGATAGGACTCAAGAAGAGTGGAGCATTGCCTAAAGTATGACAGGAGTCAAGAAGAGTGGAGCATGGCCTAAAGTATGACAAGAATCAAGAAGAATGGAGTATGGCCAAAAGAACTATATTAAGACAAAGTACAAAATAAAAGTTTTTTTGTGAAGTTAATGTTGCAGCTTCTAGTATTCTTGTGTAATATACAGCACAGATATGTGTTTTATGTGATATACAGCACAGATAAGTGTTTTGTGTGATATACAGCACAGATAAATGTTTTGTGTGATATACAGCACAGATAAGTGTTTTGTGTGATACATAGCACAGATAAGTGTTTTGTGTGATGTTTAATGATACTTGAAACTCTGACACAACTTTGTATCACAAGTAAAAAAAAATAATCAGAAGTAAATATTTTAATTTCTATTCTATTAAATCTTGAGAAATCTAGTTAAATATGCATAAAGTATAAAAAAATGAAGATGGATCAAGCTTTAGGTAGAAGCAAAGATAATAGCACAATGGATCCAGAATTCCGCAAACAAAACTAAATATGAGCTATTATGATAAAAAAATTAAAAGTCCTCTAAAAACAAATTTGTACATGTATTTCACAGCTTTTAGCACAACATTTAGATAAATATGTAAAAGATTTGAGCAATTCATACTGCATAGAGAAATTACAGGCCCCGGACCAAAGCAGACGTGTTGGCCATGATACTTAATTCTACATATGTATAATACATGAAAATAACATCTGGACTCAGTTTGGGTCTACCCAACCACCATACTATCATGCCTAGCTGAAAAAAACTATAAAATGAATAATTATTGATAGGTTTAGTAATGATAAAATATCATTGTTGTATGTTTGAATAGTTTATATAAACTAAAAAAAAGTTGTGTATATTCTGTGATAACAAAAAGTTGTAAAATGTTTTTTTTATTTACTTATACTTAATATAGTCAAAAGAATTTCTCTTGCTTTTGTTGGTTATATTTATTTACTACTTTAAAAATAAAACCACAATACTAAAAAAAATATTCAGTACTCTGCATATTTATGAACCTGTTCTAAACTTAAGACTCCATGATCTTATTTTCGCTTTTTCTCCTCTTATTTCTACGAAGTCCCTGTAAGGATGAGATGTTCATCTCCTGTATTCTATTGACCACTATGGGAATGTTTCTGTAAAGCCCTTTCATCCCCACCATAGCCAATAGTGCAATGGTCATGTAGGCACCACAGAAGACATGGAGGAAACTTTATCATGACCTGAAAATTTTTGGTTCTCACCATTGATCGAACCTGGGTTCATCAGGTCAACAATCGAGCTCTTCTTTACTGTATGACCATCCGTCTATACCCTTCTTTATAAACCCTCTAGTAATAAGCTTCGGGTTCTATAAGGATTCAATTAATTGATATGAAAAACCGAAAACAGTGTAAACAGTGTACTGCGATCAAGAATGCATGTCGACTGGACTTTGAGAAGTTCATGAAAATTGATTTTGAATTTCCCAAAACAGAGTCTGTCTACCGCCAGAGAGTGACTATGTTTAGGGTCTTTAAAAACATATTCTTTAAGATGTTTTAAAAAAATAAAATTAGTTTACTCTTGAACATGATTGCATCTTCACTAATGAACATCCAAATAAACAATAAAAGAGACAAACTTTATCAAACACAAGAAAATTCAAAAATGTTCTTTCCTCCATTTGTAGCCTTCATTCCACTTATTCTTTTTCATCCCAAAGATCATCGTATTTTACTGGCAAGTTTCTATTTAAGTCTCTAATAGTTGTTTATTCAGTGGTTAAGTAGAAAGGAAATCTTTTCAAATATTTATTTATGCTGAGTAATGAATCTTTTTGTCAGCTTTTCAATTGAGAACATGTTTGTTCTAGTTTTCAACATCTCTGAATAACATCAAGTTCTAATCTTAATTTATAATTGAATACATTTTCTAAAGACATAAAGTTTAAAGACATGTGTGATTGTTTTATTTCACCTCAAGACAGAGAAGAAACGGAAGCTGATGTATGTGTTTGCCTCTGATCAACAGGTCTTGTAAAAGTCTGTTAAATCAAAATAGTAGAAAATTAAATGCTAAATGTTTTATGCTACATGTATCATGGCAATAATATGCTTATTTTAGTCTCAGTAACTGAAAGGCTTTGATGATAACACAATTATGGGCGAATTACACTACTGCAATCACACAGAGATTACTGGTAAAGTTTTACTTAAGAAAACCTAAAACTGCTGAGTAAAATAGCTTTTACGCAGAGCGATCACTTCAAAAAAAAAAAAAACACGCTAAAATACCAATTGCCTTTATTCTTTCACTTAGCAATGATGATCAAAATAGTGAAGATTACACTGATTCAAGTAACTTAATCCATGTACATTAATATCTACTCTACTTTAAAGTGAATTTGTCTTTTGTTTACTTTGATGGCCTTCTATTAGCACCAACAAATATTTAAGAAATCTATTTTACAATGAAAAGTGTTAAACTAAGATGACGTATTATAATTGTCAAACAATTTTTGTTTCATCTTTTTGATCTATAGTCGGAAAGACAAAATGGATCAATGCCCACAATCATCTACTACTTAATGTTGTATCCACAATCATCTACTACTTAATGTTGTATCCACAATCATCAACTTTTTAATGTTGTATAACGTAGTATTTTTTTTACTAATAAAACAATATTAAATAAAGTACTCTACTGAACAAGAAAAGTTGTAAAAGAAATATCTGTAATAAAATGAGAAAGTTAATGTTTTATTTTATATATTATTTTCTATTTTAAGAATATGCTATACACAGAAACAATTATCATCTAGTTCAGTGAGACAATCATCATCATACATGGTATTGTTCTAAATATACTTTTATTAATTTTTACTGATGTGACACACACACACAATTGGCTTTTTTAAAATTTTTTTTTAACGCCGCCATTGCCAGCATGGTAGGGTGTAGTGTGCCTACCACACCAGCATTGTTGGCGGCGCTGATGCACGTCTACCATCCCTACAGAGCGGCGGGGTGAGTGTGCTCGCTATCATCTGCAGGGACGGCAGAAAGATGGGTTTTAATCCTTGCCCAAACTGGCCAGACCAACAGGGTGTGTGTACTGCCGATCGGCCAGAATGGCAAGGAAAGGGTTTTTTCCTGCCACTCGGACAGAGGGGAGGGTGTAGTGTGCCTGTACCCTCAGCCCGAAATGGCAGGCTGCGCAGATGTGCTTGAGTGGGACGGAGTGGAAGGGTGTTGTGTGCCGACCACATCCGTCACCACCGCCAGCTGTGAATACTGCGGTCTCGGATAGTCCTCATTGACTACAGTACCACCACCCTCGCAAGTAATGGTTTTTTTTTCCTGCCTAGAGAACCCCCATGATCCATCCCCCGTAGACCATGGTATGTCTCTCAGACCAGGAAGGAGAGTTCATACAAATTTCATGCCATAATATGTGTATGATACTCTCGATCTCATCTCTCACCACCCGCGTCTTTTCGTTCTCTCTCGTCCAGGCGCAACCCGTGGCAGTAGGAGATATTTCACCCACACACACTTTTGTTGACACACACATACACCTTTGGCAACATACACACACACACACACATAATTGGCGGCCCACTCACACCCAATTGAGTGACAATAAGCCAGCCCCTTTCGTATTTATAAGTGGGACGGATGGCCAAGTGGTGTAGATGCTCGGCTTTTGAGAGTCCTGGGTTCGATCCTCGGTGAAAACCAAGGGAAATATTTTCCAGGTCCTGGTGTTTGTTTGTTGAAGTCCCACAAGTCCACCCAGCTTTACATGGGTACCTGACTTAAGTTGGGGAAGTAAAGGCGGCTGGGCGTTGTGCTAGCCACACAATCCCTCATATGCCGAGGTTATAGAAATAGATGAATTTCACACTTCATCTGATCCGATGGCCCTTTAGGGCTAAGGGAACTTTACTCTTTACATTAATATTTAAAGGATCTAAGAGATAAACATCTCATTCTTACAGAGATTTCACATACATGTACATGGGCGTATTCATGGGGGGGGGGGCAAGGCGGGCATTTGGCCCCCCCCCTACATTTTGAAAAAAATGTCATATAAGAGGGGGGCATTTGCTCCCCCCCCCCTACATCTAAAAAATGTCATAAAGTTGTTATTTGCCCCCACCCTGGAAAATTTTTGCCCTCCCCCCCCCCCTTGGAAAAATTCCTAGCGACGCCCATGTACATGTACCCAAACATTTCATGCGCAAAAAGAATTTTCCCCGAAAATTCGTTTAATTTTAAAAAAAAACATAAAATGTCAGATGCAAGAATCATCTTATATTTCCATTCCCTTTATTCCACATCGGTCATACAATCACACAAAACTTATTTCGTACACAGAAAGAGAATATTTTTTTTTCTTTTTTTACTGTCAGGGATGGCTCGATTGGTCTTCTTTTATTTTTTTTTTATTTAATTACTTTCTTTTATTTTTAACTCTTTCACAACACACTCTCTGCATCTCACAATTATATCAAATAAAATGCGACAAGTCAATTGAATTGAATATGAATATTGAATAATCACTATCACTTTATTTACTCTAATTTGTTGACAAAAGTTAAATCACCACTATAGATTAAGTCTTTTCTAACCACGTTTCTTCCTCATTAACTCCCTTCTTTAAACTTAACAAAACCTACACTTAAACTCCCCTCTTTCTGTCGTGACCTGTATATATCCGCGTCCCTACAACTGACCAAGCTGTCCCTTTCGCTCCGCCTTCGACTTCCCACCCGTCTAATTACGTAACATCTAACTCTACACGCTGCTGCTATTAATCATCAGTCCTGACCTACTTTCACTGTCCGTGCGATTCGTTTGTCTATATATTTATCTATCTATCAATCTATCACTCAATCTATCTGTCTATCTAAACAATATGTCTGTCTATCTATGTCTGTCTATCTACTTTCACTGTCCTGACATTTACAAATCCACAAACCCGATTCAACACACTGCTTAACCACCGAATACTGTTGTGGTATATCACATCGCTTTTCTCTGCCTCAGAATTCTCAAGTAAAGTGTCAAATTGATCTGATTGTGTTCACTAGGCTCACTAAAGGATCAATAGTATGATTTAACTCTAGTGCATCTTTACTAAGACTTTCCTGATGCAAATTTTAATGAAATGACTATACTCCATTGTGTGTGTGTGTGTAAATGCTCTATTGTCCCCGTTTTGTCTGTCTGTCTGTCTGTCTGTCTGTCCGTCATCACCCTAGATCTCAACAACCATAAGTCCTAGACCCACGATGTATATATCATTTTGTAGGTCTTGGCCTGCTAAAAAATGACTTTGTCCATTTCGCGATCTGACCTCTTAGGGCCGTAAAAGGGGGCTTATAAAGTACCGTTTTTTACTATATAAGCTATATTAATAAAGGAGCGCCCTATATCTCAGCAACCATAAGTCCTAGACCCATGATGTATATATCATTTTGTAGGACTTGGCCTGCCAAGTGTACATCAAAAGTCCATTTCGCGATCTGACCTCTGAGGGCCGAAAAAGGGGGCGTCTTGAGTAGCCTTTTTGCTTATATTTTAAATATAAATAATAAAAGCTAATCAAAGGGGCTTAATCATTATTTATTTTTGTAACAGTTATTCAACATGATTACTTCCCTCTATATTTACCAGCAAAATCTATGGCTGTCACCCGGAAAAAAAATACGGATTTCGTCCGGCGTAACCGTACACGAAAATGCTCTAAAATGTCCTTTGTCCGAAACGGAAAAGACTTAAATTGCTTGTTTTTTACTTGTTCTTGATCAGTTTAATCATAGGCTTACATATAGTTTCCAGAAAATTAAGCCAGGCTTGGTGTAGATAAAGTTAATGCTGCCGGAAATGGTCATCTCCCACATGCCGTATAGTGCGGGGTCATCACAATGGTCATCTTGCTCTTGGAGCTCGACAGGTCGTGCATGAAATTCAGACATGTAAAGGTCTTGCTGTTGCAGTGCCAAATATTGGTACCATCATCAGTTCCACAATCGTGGATTTCCACGCATCCGCGGCTTTCGCGGAGTTGCGGTTCATTGTTCATGTCGTTGTTTTTGTTGTACTCTCTCCGGTTGTTATCGCAACATGCCTTACTTCCCTGCATAAGGCTAGCCAAACCGTTTTCACTATCTCCCATTTCTGAATTGAAGAAATCTGTTATGTAGTCTGGATGTTCATGGTACCAGGGGCAACAAGAAACAGCAAACTGATCATTATCACAGGGGCTCTAATCACTGTGTGGCTTTTCTAGGATTGGCTCCTTCTCACGCGCCACTTCATGGGTGACCTCAGGTACACTTTCATGGATAGCCACATCTTAAGGTACCAATTACTGGATGACCACATCCTCAGGTGCTACTTCCTGGATGACGGTATCTTCCGGTAACTTTGACTGCATGCATAAAACTTTTTCTAAGATCACCTTTGTCCTCAGGATCTTGTGTTCTTTAGTCTTTTCATTCGCCCATACTGTCATTGCTAAGAATTCCCCCTTTTTTAACAGTTCCAATAAGTCAACCGGCCTTATTTCCGATGCATAATTGTGAGTCTCAGGGTCCTTTCTTTCTTCAATCAGGACTTCTTTTAAGTCTAGCGACCAATTCCCTTTTTATGCCGGAGGTTCCAGTTTTAAGTTTAATTCTTTTACTAAAAGTTGGTGGACTTTCTTACTTGTCATTCTAACAGAATAATCTCAAGAATGACAGACCAAGACGCGTGGTTTCAATAATATAATAGAACAAATACTATTTTATTTACTATAAATCCAATAAACATTTAAAAAACAACTAAACCAATAAGCCCATGAGAAATAACTACATGCAAATTAAGTTTGCTACGTCTTTAGACTCTTTACAGTAACGTAGCCTACTTGCTTTTCTAACACGTCTAACTCTAAACGTTGTCTCTGGTAACTAACTCTATCTCTATTCTCCAACTGTCTTCTTCCAATAGAGTTCATATTCGACCCCCCCCCCTCGACCCCACGTGAATCGTGTCTCTCACCGAATAGTCCTAATTGATGATGGCGGCAGTTGCCTCGTCAAGTGGAGGGGAAGAGAACGACACTTGTTTCACCCATCTTTTACTTTACTTGTATGTCGTTCCCTATCAGACACCGCACCTTTCAAGGGGATAAATGGCGCAGTGTCGTAACTCTATCGAAAGAGAGAGAGAGAGAGAGAGAGAGAGAGAGGTGGGGGAGAGAGGGGAGAGAAATAAAGGTAGGGATGGGGAGAGAGATATTGAGATTGAGAGAGAGTGGTAGAGGGAGACAGAGACAGGCAGACAACAATTACTAAGTTATTTTTTGGGCTCTCTATCTCGTTGAACACTCTCAGCGTATTTGCGAGCTGAGATTTGGTCTTTTAGAACTCGTAGTGTACTTTAGCAACAACCTTTTTCAATGCATTCTACAACACACTAGTTTTAAAGGCAGTGGCGCAGCTAAGGGGGGGCAGGGGGGCAGGGGGGGGGGCGGCGGACCGCCCCGGGTGACAGCCTATGAAGGGTGACACTATGTCACCTCCAACAAATAAAAAAAAGTGGCATTTATAGCAATTTAAGTTGCATGACCATATTTATATTGAATATATTTATATACTAATAAGAACAATGTTTTTGCCTCTTCTCATAGAGTCAAATGATAACACTGGTAAACAGTGAATTCATTGCCAGTGATATTTGAATCATTTTATACAAAGTCAACTATGCTGATTTAGAATATGTAAGTGCTTTTTCTAGATTGGCTCTATTTTACGAGATAATTACAATTAATTAAATGTATGCACCGTGTTTGGCATTGTCAGAAATTGCATGAAGTAAAATAGTATACAAACAAATACTAGTGAAACTGTTAATAGTCATGCAGAAATGTGTTCAAAATATATGTACTAGTGTTATAGAAGAAAACATTTCCATTTGAAAAAATAATTATGTCTAATTAATTAATTAATTAATATGTTAATTGTCTATGGTAATGCATTAGCAAATCGCTGTTTGCTCGACTTCCTTTTGTATGTGTCGTTGGTGCAATTGCGCTGGAGGCTCCAACAGTAGTCAGCCATCATATGTATGTCCCATCTTCCTTGATATCCCTCCTCCATCACCCTCATATCCTGATGGAACCTCTCGCCTTGTTCCTCACTGAAGTCCCCAAGATTTCCTGGAAATTTGTCTAAATGTCAGTGCAGGTAATGTACCATAATGCTCATATTTGTTCCAATGTTTCTGAAGTTAGCGAGCATATCTTGCACCATTTCTTCGTAATTCTCTGCTCTGTTATTACCTAAGAAGTTCCTGACAACTGAAACAAAACTGTTCCATGAAGAAGCTTCAAGGTGATCCATGAAATTAGGAAAATTTCGATCGTTGATGAGTTTCCGAATCTGAGGACCGTTAAAAATCCCAGCTTTCAGCATCTCAAGGTTCAATCCGGGAAATGATCTGCAAATATACTTGAACCAATTGCCATATTTGTCCAAAGCCTTAACACATTGTTTCATTAAACATAATTTGATATGAAGCGGTCCGAGAATGATCTTATATTTGTCAACCAGT
Source organism: Bulinus truncatus (assembly GCA_021962125.1). NCBI lineage: Eukaryota > Metazoa > Mollusca > Gastropoda > Planorbidae > Bulinus > Bulinus truncatus. The sequence goes on along the minus strand of JAGDYQ010000106.1, from coordinate 1,651,931 downwards.
GGCTTGTTGGTGATATTTTCTTTACCTAGAGTCATGGTTTCCCTTCCAGGCCATGTCACTCTTGTCCAATGATCTTGCCTTGCCCTGCTATCACAAAGGCACATGAAGCATAGGTATTTTGTGTATCCTGACTGCTGTCCAATCAAGAAGTTTACCATTTTTAGATCAACACAAATTGACCACTGATGCTCATAATAACGGACTTTCTGCAATACTGTTTTGATATTCTCATACTCTTCTTTAAGTGTTGTTGAGTAAGCAATAGGAAGAGATGCATAACGGTTACCATTGTGTAACAGAACACATTTCAAGCTTCTGATGGAACTGTCTATAAAAAGACGCCAGTCTTCAGAGTGATAGTCTTGTAGTCTTATTTGGAGCAGAAGTCCAGGGATGTCATTACAGTAAACAAGATCTTCCTCTTGGCTGAAATATGGAAGAAAAAACTCTTCTCTTTTCCGATAAAATGCTATTTTAACTTCTGGTTTGAGAAAATTTCTTTCATTGAGCCTGGACGCTAAAAGCTCAGATGCTTGCTTGGACAGATTTCGGTCTCGTATTAGGTCATTGAGTTCTTCTTGGCTGAATGCTTGAGGTGTTGAAGAACTTCCTTCATAATCGCTTCCACTGTTTTCACCTGCCAAAAACTCCAGATCTTGCCCCTCGTTGGAGTCTGATGGTGAAAGCTCTAATAATCCAGTAAACACTGGTATAGGAACTTCACTGCTATGTGGAATTGGTCTCCTTGCAGATTCAAGATCAGGATAATCCCACTTAGATTTCTTGTGGCGATTGAAGCCTTAAACAGTCACAATACAAAAATAACAATCACCAAAATGGTCTTTCGGCTCTAACCATACCATTGGTACACCGAAACTTAGACTTTTCTTCTCACCATTTGTCCACTGCCGTAGGCTCTTCACACAGTTTTTGCAGGCCTTATGGGGAGCCCAAGACTTGCCTGCTGCAAAAGTCGGTTATATTTCTTCTTTGCTTTTCAATCATGTATTCTCCACAGATTTAACAGAATACATTCGGATTATTTTTGCAGCATCTTCGTGATGAACTCATGATGTCTTTAGAAAGCAGCATAAAGGAGAAAAAAAATAAACCAAGTTATAACTTGGTATAGTTAAATTAAACAAAAGACACCAAGGGTATAATCATATTTTCAAGTGTGTCCAATATCTCAGAAACTAGAGCCAATTCAGCAAAAGCAGTGGCAGTTTTGAAATCAGCACCCATGAATTGCTATAAATTCATTCAAACATTCTTGGCAATTCGAAAAAAAAAATTTTTTGTTGGGCTGTGTAATTAGACCTATAAGCGAAAAATGTTGCTGATCTGAATTCGGGGTTACACTTGTATAAATACGTTTGCCATTCATTGGCTGAACCAAGGGGAAAAAAACCACACATGAATATGTGTTATACTGATGTCAATGGTGAGACAGGTAACTTGGCGGTAACTAATTTTAAACTACCAACTTTCTCAGCAAAGAATTATTTACTAACAGATTTTAAATATCCAGAATTATATAACAATTAAGAACATAATTTTATTATTTTTCTGACTGAACACAAAATAAAATTATTTATCTATTGTCTAAATAGCATTTTAGATTGATCAAAATAATTTAGAACTGTCTATAAAATATGACAGTTGGCAGCACTGCAGTAGACAAGCACGCCCAGCTTACGTCAGAATGTTTGTTTAGTCTTGTTACCTGTCATCCAACATCCCCCTTCCTGCCCCCCCCCCCCGGTACCTTTCCTTTTCCCGCGAGTCGTCGTGTTATTTTAGCGATAACACAATGGGAGTTAACTCTTTTTAATTGCTGGTGCCTCTGCAACTGAAAAGATTTTTAGGGCATTTTCGAGAAGAAATGCGCAATTGTCCCCATTTTGTCTGTCTGTCATCGACCTAGATCTCAGCAACCATAAGTCCTAGACCCATGGTGTATATACTTTTTTGTACGTCTTGTTTTAATTGTTAGAGCGCCCAGCATAGCGATAAAACTTTTTGTTTTATTAATGTACATTTATGTGTTCTTTTAATACATTGGGTGTATTCGAATGTTGTAAAAAAAACATAAATCAGTACGTTTAATTAAAATATTCTAGATGTAGCGAGATTGATTTTTTTTTCTCTGTTTATTTTAAATCTTCATGTTTAATTACCCAAATCTGATTTTTTCTCACGCTTTTTCATTTAATTTCTGAAATAAATGTAAGAAAAAATCACTACAGTAATTTAGTTTAATTAACTTTTGTAGCTTTTACGGGGTGATTTTTTGAATGATACAGTTAGTGAACACTGCTAGGAACCTTGATTGACAGGTGCCATGGTTTAGAAACGATGGAACTTGTGTAACAGAGGGGGTACGTCATCTAAAATGTAACTGGGTTGGGAAAGGAGGAAAAATAAAAAAAAAACGCGTTAATAATAAGTGAGCATCTACTTTCTGGGGTACGATAATGCAGCAAGCATGGCTGGAATCCACGGTGGTGTGCAACAAAAGATCAAAGACATCAATCCGAAGGCAATTTTTGTACCTTATTCCAATCATTCTTTGAACCTTTGTGGCAAACATTCTTTTGCTAACAATCCGTCTTGTGTAAAGTTTTTTTGGACGTCTTGAGGCGCTGTACATGCTGATGCAGTGAAGCCAGTGATACAGAAGTTTTACAAGTTTGTGGAAGCCATTGAAGCTCTGTGTGATTTCGAAGAAAGCGTCGAGACAAGAGGTGCTGCGCACAATCTGTTGCCACCTATATGCGACTTTTATTTCGTTCTTGTTTTTCTGGGGTGACGTTTTACAAGAAGTTGACTCAGCACAGAAGTACATGCGAACACCAGGTATTACTGTGGACATGTTTGCAACCAAACTCTCAAGGTCTTTTTGGAAGTGCAGCGTACGAAGGTTGTTGACAATGCCGTCCAGCAGGCATTTGTGAAATGTGTAGAAATTGATATACCTACAGAGAAGAGAATCATAAGAAAGACAAGATTACCAGGAGAGGAAGCAAGAGATGCTGGATTGTCATTGCAGCAGGAGACCAAGAGAGCAATGTTAGAGTGTCTGGAACGTTTTCATATGGAGTTAGATACGAGAGGAAAGGCTGTGAATGACATTTTGCTGACTTTTTCTTCCGTTCAGCCAGACCATATTATTTGTGCCAACGACGAAGAAATACAGTCTTCTGTTACCAAGCTCACAGCCATGTATGATGAGCTGTCTGAAAAAGACCTTTGTCTAAAAATTCCACGTTTAAGGCGACCGAAATAAACTTGGAGGAAGCCAAGCACTGGACTGAACTGCAATTCCTACGGTTTATCATCAAGTGGGAATTTGTTGAATCATTGCCATATCTTACGCTGACTCTCAGATTCTTTCTGACAATATGTGTGAAAGAAGTTTCTCGAAAATGAAACTTATAAAATATATCCATAAGCCAGTCGAGATTGACGGATCTGACTGTTCTGTCCATTGAACACGAGCTTACAAGACAAATATATTTTGACGATGCCATTGACCTGTTTGCCACAATAAAACAAGAAGACATTCTTTCTAGGACTATGGATCATACATGTAAGCAGTAACGTACCGGTCAGTAGAGTAAAGTAGAGCCTAGAGGTAGAGTATATATGAAAGTTTAGCTACACCTAACCATTCAGCATAGGGTCATGTGGGGTCACTGGGGTGACATTTGAACGGACCGCCCCGGGTGACGTTTACTCTAGCTACGCCACTGTTTAAAGGGAATGTGAATTATATCGTCATAATTAACAAAACTCCTGGGAACTTAACAATAATCAACAATGATTTTTCTATAATCATATATAATAATACTCATTTCCTATGTGCGTTAAATCGAAAGTAAAGAGTTAATACAACAGTATTCCAGTTTAAAATACAACCATGAAAAAAATCGGATCTGCCCGAAACCAAAAAATAACATAGCCTAGTGATCAGGCATAAGGGGATATAACTCTATGCAAAGGTTTTGCAGGGTACAGCTAGTATAATAATAAAAGAAAAAATGGTGCAAGTCAAGAATCTGTCTGGATAATTTAAAAACACTTCACATCATTAAAGTCGAAAAAAATCAATGCAATTAAGTACACTATGACTTTAAATTAAGCTGTACAATTTGTCTTAGCAGATACGATACAATTAATGATCAGAGAAAGGGGATTTCTTTGTAAAAAAATTAAAAACAAACTTCATATGAACCACTTTATTTAAAATGAAACCGATTCCCTTTAGACATTCTTTAATAAGTAGGCTTGTCAGTTTATTTAAATTAAAACCATTTATACCGGATGAATTATTAATATGTAGCCTACCAGTTTCTTAGAAACAGATGAATTCTACACTTCATCTACCCCGATGGCCCGTTAGGGTTAAGGGAACTTTACTTACTTACTTTACTACCAGTTTCTTAACAATAAAAAATTCTGTACCGGGAATATTGATTTCTTGTTTACCGTACCAGTTTATTTATAGTGAATAATAGTGTATCTGAATAGTTGTTAGGTTTAAAATAATATTTCTAAAGAATCAGTATCGATATAGGAGTAAAAAAAAATAAAAACTAATCTCGATTTCGATATCCAAAAATGTCATAGCCATTGACAGATCACTGGTATAAAACATGACTATAATAGAAATATAAAGAAGGTTGAAAAAGTAATCATGGATCCATGGGCGTCGCTAGGAATTTTTCCAGGGGGGGGGCAAAAATTTTCCAGGGGGGGTTGGGCAAATAACAACTTTATGACATTTTTTTTAAATGTAAGGGGGGGGGAAGCAAATGACCCCCTCTTATATGACATTTTTTCAAAATGTGGGGGGGGGGGGCATTTCCCCCCCCCCCCCATGAATACGCCCATGCATGGATCAATCGAAGTGGTTTTCAAAGTGTGGGTCGTGAAATGTTGAGTCTATTTCTTGATACGCAGTGGCTCCGGCACCAGCCAAAACCATTATATTAGGGTATAAGGAACATGGCATATATAATTTTTTTTTTCAGGATTAGGGTTAGGGTTAGGGATAGGGTTAGGGTTAGGGTGCTGAGCAATATTATCTATGGCTGGTACCCGAAGTAAAAAAAATACGGGTTCTGTCAGGGACAGAACCGTAGCCACTCCGTTCTGGATAAGTCAGTTACGTTTCAAGTATTCTTTCTCATCCCAACTCCTGATATATATATATATATATATATTAATCCGTTCCACAATTATGTTCGCTATCCGAATCGTTCGTTAACCGATCATCGATTTACCATATATGTTAAAGGAAATTCGATTAATTCGTTCTGGAGATCCTAAAAATTAAATTATAAAAAAATTATCATGTACAAGAATAAGTTCTTAGTAAGTTTATTAATTACAAATATGATACATACATATCGTCTTGCTTAATAATCAATCAGTCCTTTTCCTTTCTTTGGGCGTTAAAGAACATGTCCAATGTCGGTTGTTTTTCTCTCTCCTTCAGGACTTTCAGGAAATGATTGATAGCAGTGTCGCTTGGAGATCAGCAACCCTATTGACATCAGCTTGTTTAATGCCAGATCTCCGTTTAAATTTTGTAAACCAGCCAGTGGTAGCCTTGAATTCTAGATTTTCGGAGGACGAGCCTGGAGTTTGTTCTTTCAAATTCTCAAAAATTTCTCCAGCCTTCTCTTGAATGATGGCCATTCTAGTAACATCTCTTTTCACCTCCCGTTCATTTATCCAAACTAAAAGCAAACTCTCGATTTTATCATGGATGACACTTTTTTTTTGCTTCTCAGATGTAATTTTCGTTACTCCTTTAGCGGCTTGAGTCTTCTCCATGATATCTTTTTTAGCTAGGATTGTGCCTACAGTAGACCTGTTCAAGCCGCACTGCCTGGTAACATCAGTCATTATTTGTCCACTCTCTACTTTAGTTATAATCTCTTGCTTGGTTTTTATGGTAAGCACAGTTCTTGACACTCCACTCTTTTCAGGTCCCATAATATTTTAAAATTTTCAGGTTTTTTTTTTATAAGGCGTTTAGAGAAGCACATACGAAAACCACAATGACATAAACCAACTACTTATGTATGGTACACAATTGACGATGTGTCGTCGCACACTACTCTATGCGTCGTATTGTGCTGCCTCACTGCTACGTAGTATGAATGATGACGTGTCAGCGCACGCGCACATCCATTTTCAGGAGAAATAGGGCGTGAAAGTCGTGACGTCACGATCGCCATTTTGTTTCCACACATCCGTGGAACCAGTGGATTCCAGTGATAATGGCCATAACGTCAATGTGTACTCTCATTAAATAGCTTCAAAAGATATTATATTTTTAGATATATGTGAAAAACACTACATAATGTGACATGTTGTAGCTGACTGATATTGTTCAAACATGAAAATGTTTTTATCAGTGTTTTATTACATTTAATGGTCGTAGAGAAGTAGACTACACTGCTGATGGGCTGGTGAAGCAATATTATAATTGAAGTTTTCATGGAGAGACTAAACTATTTCATGAAGAGACTATACTATAGACAATTCTTTTTATAGCTTTTATATATTCTTCAAAAATGTGTGATACTGGTACTGTACTCTTATATTTAAACAATTTCAAAATAATTATGTTAGACTGGTGTATATATTATGATTGCATGCAATGTTTCTCACCTTTATCAAGAATTTCTGTAAATTTCATTATTTGACTATTTAATAAAGACTAAAGGCGGTTATTATATCTTTCTTGTTTATTTCCATACAAAATAATAATAATATCTTCTAGTTCACTGTCTTAATAAAATTGGCAGTTGTAGACCCTATCTCTTTAATCTTTAACTTGGTCTTCCTTGTTAAAGAAAGAGTTTTTGTTTCTTAGAAAGATTCAGATCCCATATCATTAGTCCCATTTCTAGCTTGACATGATCACAGCCTGGAAAGTTGTTTGTTCTGTTGTCTAAGAAAAAAAATTGAAGTAACAATTAGTTTTACAAATATAAAAATGTAATATTAGACTATTAACAATATTAACACTAACAGACCAGCACAAAACTCAATAAGTTCATTTAGTACATAATAACATATAATGAATCAAAATTGACTATATATTAATATGATAATTAATTAGTCTGGTATGGTACGATTTCCACAAGTAATATTAAATCATTTTTAAATGTTATCATTATCATTAAAGTGAAAAGACAGTATATATTATCCTTACGTAATAAAATTTATCGCGAAATACAGCAATTAAAACAATATGTTTACAGTAAATTCTTTACATATATTTTTGGTTACTTTTATAATGATTTCAGTCCCACTAATGATTAAGCTACAAATAGAAACAAGACAGTCACTCACATCTAACAAACCTTACCTTATTAGTATTAATGCCATCCATTTCTGAAGTAAAGTTTTTGCTTATCACCATCAGAAAAGCTAAAAAAAAGAACAAGTTTCACGTTCCGGTGTATGGTTACAGTTTGGAGCAATATATTGTACCATTCTTTATGATAATATTCAATATTTTAAAAGCAATAATAGACATCTACATGTATGTCTATGAAAACAACACTATCGGGCGAGTATGGTTGGAACCAAAATGGCGCTTGTGACGTCAGACTTTCACGCCCTATTGAGGACTGATGTCGGGTGTTTCGAGAGCCGAGACGTTTTCGTTAGAATTAGTTTTTGTTCGTTATCGGAATTTTGTTCGTTATCCGAACACAAAAATCTTTCCTGAAAGTGTTCGTTGTCCGATTTGTTCGCTGTCCGAACAGTTCGTTAACCGAATACCCACTGTATATATCTATATAATTATAATTTTTTCTATCGTTGGCATTCTACCAGGTGAACACCTAAAACCAATTACACTTATATTAAACATACTCAACATAACAAATGTGTAATACATTGTATGTAATTTGTAATATGTCCTGAATTTTACGTCAGTTAGCTTGTTATTTACCATTAGACATTATTTCTATCTACGAACTAAATTAGAGAAAAGATGTGCGTGTGTGTGATAGAGAGAGAGAGAGAGCGAGAGCAAAAGAATGTTATCTTAAGTTTACTTCACCACCTTTCCCTTCCCGGGACAATTCAATCAATTGTTTTCTTGACACTGCATTAGCTCCCCTCCTCTAAGGAACTTCATCATATTGTCAAGCGGCGGTCTTAGTAGTTCTAAGTCGAGTATCACATGCAGAGCCGAGAGCCGTATTTGTAGACTATATAACTGATAATCTAAAAAAAGGTTTTTTTTTTCCTTTTTTTCCCCCCACCACAGAGGGGAAAAAAAAAAAAATTTCTCTTTCCCCCGAACAAACAGTACTGGAAGGGGTTACCCAACCATCCATCACAGAATCTGATTAGGCTATCCCAGGTGTGAGGCGTAGGGCGGTTGCCTTAGTCCCCCCAGGGCCCAATCCAATAAATATACTACATTATATAACATCTTCTAACAGAGGCGTACTTAGGGTGGGTGAGGGGGGGTCCAAATTCGAAAGCCCCCCCCCCGGCCCCAGCTTGAGGGGGGGCCTTAAAATATTTTTTACATTAAGTATTAAGTACATTATCTCATGTCATGGTGTCGAATGTCAAAATGCAGTGGCCCTTAAAGAGGCCAAGTCCCTCCGGGCCCCCAAATCCATAGGTTCGGCACTGTCTTCTAAACCACTCCGTGATTGTGTCATTATATAGGGCGCGAGGTCCGCCGAGGGTGGTGGGGGGGTTACATTGTTAAGATCCAGGACAATATGAATTTATTGGGCTGTTCACCCCGACCCTTAATACTTATGTCCAAGTACCGCCCCCTCCCCCCCCTCCAATGAAATATCTGATCACTGTAACTACTGTAAGTAAATAAGATTCATTATCACACGATTTCTTTTTTTTTTTTTTTACATTAAATGAATAATTTCTTTTGCATTCGTGGAAAATATCTGAAAAAGAGAAAAAACAATAATTATAATCTATAGCTTTTAAAGAAAACAATGACAGTTTAAAAAAAAATTACAAAAATTGAAAACAAATTCTCAAAGCCTTGGAACACAAGGACTTACATTTAAATAAAATTGTTTCGCAATCACCCACTTTTATGTTTTAACTTTTGTCGTTTTCTACTCCATACTAGAGATTATGCGGTAATTTGTTGTTGTTTTTTTTTTGGTAAATTAAAAAAAAAAGGCGTCATTCTTCTAGTTTTTGTGTTTAACGTCAAAAAATTATCCGTGCAAAGCATTGAGTTTAAAAGCATTTACTCGAAAGAGAAAATCAATAAACTATTATTTATTTGTAAAAAAAGATGTTCTACATTTTGAAACTCGTTGAATTTCAAAATTAAGTAATTTTGCGGGCTGCCAAGTTGTTAAAAACAAATCAATATTGTCACGTGACAGCTGTAATGGTTTGTACTTTTTTTTTTCATTAAACCGTATAATAGTTAATCAAATGTCCTCGTTTTGGTTATTTTAAAGGACAGTTTGAAAATAAATGTGTAAATAATAATTATACCAAATTGAATTTGCTTCATCCTTAAGTTGAGCTGAGAAATATTTTTTTTTTACCACAAAGAAAATAATTTTTAATATGCTAAGTAAATAATAAACTTAAAAAAAGGTTACCATTTTTAGCGAAATGGTATAATTCTATGAATGGTGCAGCCAATTGTCGGAAAATTTTTGTTTGCGGAATGTAATTGGAAAAAAAAATTCAAGTTATAAATGGACTCGGCGATAAAACTATTGAAAAGTTAACAGGGAAATTAGATATTTTTACCCTGGAGAAATATTCACTGCTAGGAAAATCCCACATTTGGAGTGGGAGCTCCCAAATGAAGTGACCTCTAGTTATACCTGATAGAGTTTTAAGGTTCACTGAAGTAGGCACTCTGCATGGTCTCCTTGACACACATGATAGTTTCTTAAGGTTCGTTTCATTGACCCGGTGACTATGAATATCAATACATAATGCTTAATCCGTTCTTGTAAAACCATAATAAGAACAGTTGAAAATTATAAACAGATTTTTATTTGAGCATTTTCAAGAACCATCTTATTACAACATAATGCGCTATTTTTTACGATATGTATACAAAATACTAAAAGCTGGCGATGTCAGTACAAAAAATAGCACATAATACAAAAAATATTTTAGCCCATAAAATTCTAAAAAAATTGGACGATGTTTATGGAACAAGTGAAATCTTTTTAATAAAAAGCCTTGTTTATATTTTTTTTATAAAAGACTGAAAATCGGGTCCATTTACAAATTTTTGAACGCCGTTGAATTCCAAATTTTCTGGGATAGAAAATGGAAAACGAAATCCATTGTAATACTTCGGGCAACACATTAGACAATTTCACATGTTTCAATCAATCTCTCCCATCAATAACAACACATGGAGCCACAAAGCTAGCAGCTAATTTCAACGATAATTTCCTATTTTGCTACTATGGATCTCTTCAATTTTTGAAACCCTATGAAATAATTCTATGCTACGTGAATCCCACATTGTCCATTATTGGAATGGTAATCAACACCATGTGTGTGGCCATGTTGCGTAAGAATGGACTTGGTAAACCGTCCAACATTCTTCTGCTGGCTCTGGTAATAGCGGACAGCATGAACCTGGTCCAGCACATCAACGTTGCTGGCAAGCTGAGGATGTTTGGTCCAGATAAAAGCAAAAATGGATACTGCACTTGGGAGTACGGTAGTCTGGCTAATAATTTAATATTCTTCTCCTATCAGTCACTTTTTACTATAGGTCAGTGGGGTCATTGTGCCAACACCATCATCCCTATCATCATCACCGTTGAAAGAATGCTCGCTGTTTATGTTCCGGTCACTTTCAAAAAGGTGGTCACCCCAAGATCAGTAATAGCCTCTTGTGTCATGGCTTACCTATCCTGGATGCCATGGGTGGTGTTCCAGATATTCTTCCGGCAACTGCAGACCGTTCAGCTCCCTAACGGGAAATACGTTTCATATTCCACTGGCACAGCGCTGCTTATAAACAACTACACCTTGATATACGCACTGACCGTGTACGCATGCGAAGTTCTCATGTCTTGGTTACCCAGCTCATTTGTCTGCATAGGGTGTTTACTTATCGCCATCAGGGTGAAAGTCTCAATGATCAAACGCCGACAACTCTCAAAGACCAGCGTCAAACAGAAATGGTCACTGAGGACAACCCGCACACTCTTGACAACGTGCCTGATATTCGCCATCACACACAGCGTTAACTCCCTCATATCTGTATTTGTACCTCTCAGTTCTCAAACGCCCGTGATGACCTTTTTCGTCGCGGAAATGTCAGAGTTCGTGAACATTTTAAATTGTTCCAGTAACTTCTTCATTTACATACTAAGTAATGGGAGAATGTGGACTATATTTCTACAAATGATACTCAGGAAATAATTTTTTTAAGACTGGTGTGTTGGGTGTATATATATATTTATATATATATATATATATATATATATATATATATATATATATATATATAAAGAACGTTATCTACATACATGGATGTAAGTTTACTTTCAATCGTAGTGCATAATTAAATAAGTGTTCGTATGAAAACGTGTTCGGTCATTATGGCTAGAATATTTCAGAAAAATCAACTTTTTAATGTAGTGGTATATTTTATCATTATGCAGTTTAAACAATATTGCACTTAATCTGAAGTGTATGAACGCAGTATGGAATTTTTTTTTCTGTCATAACAAAACATTTTTCAACGTCATTATTTTTTTTGACATTAGTATTTCGTCAAAAAAGTGAATAAATACATAATTTTCGTTAATATTTTGCCATTTTTAAGAGCCGGGTATTGAGTATAACAAGTTGTTACAAAGAATTTCTCATTTACTATCTGTTGCGTGCTGGTATTTACTTTTGGTTACAATCACGATGTACAAACATCAAACAACAGAAGAGTCAAATGCAGGCTTTGTATTTATTTTCCTTCTCTAATCTTAGTGTTTATTTCACAACATCAAATCTTTACATCAAAAGTTCATAACATCACATAATCCAATAGTCTCTAACGCCTTCTATATATATCTCTACTGCTGTCTTTTCTATTATAATCATGCCTTGACTAACTGCTAGAATAATAGAAGACTATAGTGGACCTCTTTACATCTCACGTCCACTCTCTACGCTCGCCTCAGCCCAATTTCCTACTCTATTTCAAAACCTACTTTTATATCATTGGGCCCTCTCGATCTGTCCCCATAACTCAGAGTCAGTTGTCAAACGGATGTGTGGGAACTACAAATTACCTTCCATTCCACGAACAGAAAAGGTATGCAAGTCACGGTCACTCTGGTATCCAAACGTGATATCTGTGCTGACCTACAGTAATTAAATCAGGAGGGGACAACAGCTGGAATGCGGGGGTGGGGGTGGGGGGCGGGATGGGGAACTGGTACGCACGTTTTCACTATGTCCCTCGTCACGGCTATTGGTTTGATCCGTGACATACATTCTATTAGGAGAAGATGTGGTGGGGTTGATGCTAATACAGTCCGTGGCAGTCCGGTGATTTATCTGTTTGTCCAGAATGTCAGTTGACTCTCTCCCTACTCTCGGAATCATATATCAAGTCCCTAACCCAGGTCGCTAGAAAACGTAAAGACAGATTTACTTTATATATTATCCTACATTCAAATAACTATCCTACATTATAATAACTATGTGAGAACCATGTTCTCCACACTATCAATGTACAAAATCTACAAAACGAAGTATACATTTAATGAATTTCATAAACCCATCCTTATAGGCCAAATCATCAATACATAATTAATGTTATAAAGTTACAAAATATACTGTCAAACTGACTTTTTTCACAATGTGAGCTGGTTGCGCCACTGCACGTGATTACTGCCTGTATCTGCTTGTTTTAAGCTTTATTATTATTAAATGGAGATTAAGTGCACTTTGATCAAATAATTACAGATAACGTACATTGCACATTAAAAGGTAAGGTCCACTACTTCTGTCTATTCTTTTTGCTTGAATTAATGTACCTTGAACAAAATAAATACATTTTACTTCAATAAACATGATAAGATAAAAATTTATTTCAGAATTGAAAACTAACACTTTTTTTAAGAAAATGGTTAGTTAAAAAACAAGCAATTAAAGTCTTTTCCGTTTCGGACAAAGGACATTTTAGAGCATTTTCGTGTACGCAGTGGCTACGGTTACGCCGGACGAAATCCGTATTTTTTTCCGGGTGACAGCCATAGCTTTTGTTGGGTTTTGATAAATAGAGAGGGAAGTAATCATGTTGAATAACTGTTACAAAAAAAATATTGATTAAGCCCCTTTGATTAGCTTTTATTAATTATATTTAAAATATAAGCAAAAACGGTACTTAACACGCCCCCTTTTTCGGCCCTCAGAGGTCAGATCGCGAAATGGACCGAAGAGTTTACTTGGCAGGCCAAGACCTACAAAATGATATATACATCATGGGTCTAGGACTTATGGTTGTTGAGATCTAGGGTGATGACGGACAGACAGACAGACAGACATACAAAAACGGGGACAATAGAGTATTTTTTTCGAAAATGCTCTAAAAATCTGTTATTATCATGACTTGTTTTTACTTCGGTAAAAAGATAAAGAGGCAGAGATTTTGACCGTTCAAAATGACCATATTTATTTTAAAAAGAACATGTATCAGAAAAGATTGTTTGAACAAATTCAGCGCTTAATGAAACTTATGAAAGGTTAACTTTTATTGTCTTTTTGACTTTTGTGAAAACAGATCATGTAAATGAGTTGTTTCTTCTTTGCTGCTATGCCATTATAAAAAAAATCACTTTCACCATTTTATTATGTGTTCCTATATAATTCGAATTTAAAAATTTAGTCAACCAAAATAAAGTTTCAGATATTGATGGAGATCCACACTCCCCCGTTGCTAACAGACCGGCCACAAAAGAAGAAAGCAAATACAAATTTGATTACGAACATGTAGTAAACTTTACGTATTTTACCTAATACTGTCATTAACAATAACTACGGGCTATCGATAATTAGAGATAGTTATCGAAATTGAAATCGATTAACGGATCAAGATATTACTGCGTTCTTAGAGGATACAGGACATGATAAATAAAAAGGATCTTATCAGCAGCACTGGATTAGCCTAGAAACAGTATAAGCACTTGCCTAGGGCATCAATGGAAGAGGTGGCACCACAAAATATCATAAACCACATTTGTCATTATTTTTGTTTAAATGTATAAACTTTAGTGCCCATTTCATAATACTGGTATATGCTAATTATATGCTACAGTGCGTTGATTAGCTCAGTACATTTTGTTTGCAGACAAGAAATAGAGACGTTCTTAGGGCAAAATATTGCAAATGGGGCTTCCTGTTGGGAGTTTAATTTGTCAGCCACAAATGAGGGCAATCGGAGCATTTGTTATGGGCCCCAGGCTAAAATTATTTAAAGATTATTAGAACGTATTTTGCCAGGGGCCCCTATTTGTACATTTGCCCATGGCCTCGAAAAAGTAAGAACGTCTCTGTTAAGAGCTAGATGTAGGTCAACACATTTTGAACAATTCTAAAGCATTTGACATTATCCTAAAGATAGGTGTTAGCCATGCAGTGCTCGATTTAAGAAAAAACCAGTGCCGGGATGAAAAAAATTCTGCAGAATTGGAGATAAATATCTATAGTTTCTGTAACGTTATATATATTTTATGAACGTTATGTACTTATTGATGTAATGCTCCTCCACGGTAACACTGTGTGTTCCTCTTTGCTGCTTCAGATAACTATACTGGTTTTATGTAGCTGCCGATATTATAACTGGTTTATAATCTTAAGTAGCGTTCAGTCTCGTTGCACTCTCAAACAACACACCAATCAGTGAGGCAAAGTTCCACGATTCAATTATATTTATTCAACAATAAGAAAACATATGTAGTATGAACTTGTGTGCAGCAGTATTCACAAAAATGCTTCGTACACTCACTTATTATCCTGTGTCCCCGAAAGGATTATACAGACATACTTTGACACTTAGTATTCTGGGTCCCCGAAAGGATTATTCAGAGATACTTCAATAAAATTGACTTTGACTGTGTACTGCTTGATAGCTTGTGCCTCTATTATTTCTCCACTAACTTCTCTTCTAACTACCTCTACAACTGGTGTCCTGATGTCTCTATCGTCGGTCTGTCGATCTGTCGGTCTCGATGTTTTTCGTCGGTCTCAACGAAATTTCAGTTACATCTCTTATTTATGTGATGGTGAATTATCACGTGCCCAAAAGTCACAGAACTTTTGCTTATCTTCCCAACATTCTTTCTAACCCATCTACATATTAATGACTCTTATTCCAGCCTAGGGATTGGTGCGGCTAAAAACTCACTCTGGGCTAGTATTTCTTGGTCTCCCTAATTACATCTATCGTCACCTACCTCTGGGGATCATAGACCTGTGATGACAACCAATTTTACCCTAAACAAAGATCAACCGCTGGAATTCTAGTTATCAAAACATATGACTGTATCCTGGACCCATGAGTTTTCAATGTTGACTAACCAACTGAACCAGTGGTTCTAAAATTGTACGGATCTATCTAAAGCTATTGTTACAGTTTCATTGTTTCATCCCCGGCAGGGATATATTAGCTAAAGCAGAGCCGGGGGTATCCCCAGCATCCCCGGCAGTAAATCGAGTCCTGGTGTTAGCACTTAAAAAAACATCCACTCCGCAGTCAAAGTTTAAGAGGATGATTCAACAAATTATAATCACATTTTAACACTAATTCTACTATGATTTAAAATTAACATTAGCTTCCATTACTTATTCTGTTTAAGAGTATACAAGATGGCAGACAGAATAAGAACGATCTGAAACCCATGTCGACTTTATTATATACGGAAAAGGGGGGGGGGGAAGTGGCACCAAAATTAGCTGGTGCTTCTGACATCAATGGGGCAATTCTTATCGGTATTAAAAATAAATTGAGCTACTCACCAGCTTCATATGAAATATTGCAGTTATTTGAAATTATAAAATGTTAGAACAAAAAATGTCTTCTATAAAAAAAGCAAACAAACACACAAAGAAACAGGCCAATGGAAATTCCTTTTAAATGCTTCTTGTAATACTTGTCTTATTAAAATATTAAAAAGTTGAAAATATAATGATTCTCTTAAGTTTTATAAACTATTCTCTTCATGACTATTGAAAATATATCAAAGACCATTTAAAGGCAGCACTTTGACATTGATATCTACTCATAATCAGAAAAAAAAAACGAAGTCAGCAATCATTGTTCTTTTTTTATGAAAATAAAATAAAAAGATTTATAACTGCAGATGTTTAGATCATATTATAGGGTGATGGGGGAGGGGCAGCGAGATGTTCCCGATCGAGCGGCAGATAGGCTAGGCTAGGCTCTGCATATCATGATATACTTTAATACAATTAATAAATTATATCTTAAATGAAAGAAATGTTCCAGAAGAAAAGTAAACATATAACAAATTATCATTAAATTAATATAATGATGAGTATAAAAATAATAATTGGTTTCGCGATTGACTAGGTATCGAGTACTTTGAAGCACTACACACTGGCTACTGGTTTATAAAAGATTAAACGTTTTAATATCATTTACGAAAAAAAAGGGTTGAATTATAGAGTTTGTCAATCTACTTGCTAAGTATGTATTAGGCATAATTTGTAAATTACGTTCTAGGCAGGGCCGTCTTAAGGTAGTCGTGGGATTTTTACATTGTAAGGATAAAGGGGGGCCCTCGATAGAGAATTTTTCACTATCGGCTAGTCAAGTACCCTAAGACAAATCACAAGTATAGAACATTTGGGTTTATCGATCTGCTGGCATGATGTGATCCGTATCTAAGAGAACATCGAAATCAAAGTAATAGGGAGTGCTTCATGTAATTTAACAAATATTTGATGAATTCATTGATATATTAGGGTGGAAGGTTTTGAAACAAATTCTTTTTGTGATAAATGCTAAATATCATGGAACTAGCATCGACTTAACCCCCTGAAATAAGTCATTTAGATCAGCCGACTTTCGATTTTTTCAATTTATTCCAAGAAATTTTGTATAAATAAGATATTCAACCGGAACATGTACGATTTTGTTAAGATAGAAAAAGACAACTTGGGAGAAATCTGGCTAAAGCCGTAGGTGTACGAACCTATTTCATTCTTGTGGCAAGGTCATATAATCCACACTAACATGTAAGTAATTTTGTAATGTTTTAGAAGTTATATGATTAAAAGTTTAATATAAAAAAAAACAACGCAAAAAATATACATTAAAGAGCTCTGTCACAGGTAATGTAGTCGTTTATTGTTGAAAGATAGTTTTTTTCCTGAATGCACGTAGGCCACTCCACTGTCTAATTTCGCTTGATAAATGACAGGATGGTACCATTTATTAATTAAATGTAGTAAATAATTGACCTACCCAATTATTCTATAAATGTACAACATGTTTTTAAAATCACATTTTTTTGGTCAATTTTTAAGTTATTATTAGTTCAAAATCAAAAGCTTTATAAAATGTATGTTGTGTCCAAAAAAATAAATACTAAGCCTCAGTTTTACTAGTTTTAGATGAATTGCCATGATACAAATATTAATAATATTATAAATGTACACATACACCGTGTTGGCCACTTGTTAAGAGCTGTACATTTAAAGGTAGCTTGCCAAAAAATTTCTTAAGCAATTTAAGACTTTCTAGGCTAGCATATACAGCATAATAAATTTAACTATTTTTTTTGGCAGGTATTGATTGAAGCTAAGCATTTAAAAAAAAATGTGTAAAGTTTAAATGTAATTCTATTAAAATTAAAAATACAGACTTAAGATTGGCTTACTAGTGACTGTGCGATATTTGACACTTTTGACATTGAATTCATTAACGGATAAATTTGATCCAATACAGCAAGTTGACTAAAAAATTTGATTAATGCCATGGCAAATTAATAGTCATTCAAATAAAATATGGACATGTATGGGTTTGTTCATTTTACTGAATGCTTAAGGTACGAATCCTCCAAGATGAAATTCCGATATTTAAGGGTATTGCGGATTCCGTCTCTGTTTTGCTGCTGTGATATTCTAATGAGATCATGTACACCAGTCAGGATTTTGGCTGCAGTTTATTTTCTGGAGAGCTACATTTTCCGTCAGGATAAACAAACAAAATGGCTGCTTAGAAATGTCGATTCGAATAGAAAAAATGATTCAAACTAGTATACTGCCCGGGTTTAAAATAAGGTTTTCAGTTTACCTTCTGTTTTCTCCCTACCCCCTCTCTCCCTTCCCCTCCCCTCTCTCTCTCTCTCTCTCTCTCTCTCTCTCTATATATATATATATATATATATATATATATATATATATAAATACTTATTATTATGGCTTCACACTTCTTCTAAAATCCTTCTTCATTCCTTTACCTTCCTCAAACTGTACAAATCAGAGAGCATGAAAAAACATCAACAATTCTTTGCATCACAAAGGTACAATACAGCACCGGCGCGCAAGTTCTATTCGATCATAAGGAAATGACGTCACAGAGGATTTTTATTTATGGCGCCGTCAAGATTACTTTAATATAGTAAAATACTAAAATAAAAAAAATTAATTACAATTAAACTACCCATCAATATGAAACGAAACCTGTCCTATAACTTTCCCCATGTAATTATGTGTATGTGTAACAAATTTCACGTTATCTGTTTTTCTGGATCTTGAGTTATATGGGAACAGACAGACAGACAGACAAAAAATGCGTCTTATAAGTATTAGTATATATTCATTAAAAAACAACAACAAAGTGAATTTTGACAGAAAAACATGAATTACTATTAGTTTTGGTCTTTGTTTATGAATTTCTGAAAGGAGAATATACATCGTCTACCTACACATTCTACAAATGAAATTTCTTTCGATCGAAGCGCTGTCTGAAAACATAAATGCTATTAAATAAATGTTTGGCTGATCATGAAAACGAAAAAAATGAATGGCTACCGAATGTATAAAAAGAAAGAAAAAACAGTTTTCCATTTTCAGCTTGATTATTTGTAATAAGAACAAAAAGGCACACGGGATGCAGCATTTTCTGCTTTTTAAAGTATCATGTTTTTTTTTTTTCACTAGCAGGAAGACAGTGCTAAGTAATCATAAAATCTTCTTTCCGTTTCGTTCTAGTGTATATACAAGTTTTTCGCTAAGTGAAAACTTCCGGGCGGAACTTTCAGCTTGGTGGATTCATACCTGTATCCCTTTTTTTCTACAGTATTTGATCACTGGTCAATGCATTTTTATGTAGTTATTATTGTTAACGCGAAATAATTTACTGACTGGGATAACCTGGGTTTTTGCATAAAAACATTTCAATTTAGGTGTAAAAATTATATCTTATCTACTGGTACCACTGTCTGGTAATTGTAGTTGGTGAAAGTGAGCAATTAATATACATCTACTATTGATTCTTCTGAGTGTGCTAGGTAAAGATGCTCATTGGAATGAAAAAATAGCAAAATTTTGCTTGAACTGTCACTTCAATTTTAGAATAATGTTAGCACAGTACATTCATTCGTATGATTTGAATATTTAACTAAAAGGTTTTAATAATGTACATAAATATTAAGCATAAAATTTGACAATTAACTTGTGTGAAGTCCAGTATCTGATAAAAACTAAGTTCTCTTGCCCATCCTGTCCAATTCAGATTATATTGTTATAATAACAATTTTTTATTAAATTATATTAAATTTATCAGTCTTATTTGTGTGTGTTTTCAGGGCAACAGTAGCAGAAGAAGATCTCAAAAAGAAATTGTGGTCTCCCCCTTTTGATGCAAGGTTTCCAAATCAGAATCAGACTAGGTTTGTTAAGTTTACACATTCTTCTTTATCTTTAAGGACTAGTACATATCTGTTTTATTAAGTAAAAAAATATCTCCACAGAAATTGCTGGCAGAATTATGTTGACTACTATCGTTGTCAGAAAATAAAAGGGGAAGATTATGCACCTTGTGAATATTTCAAGAAAGTATTCACACATTTATGTCCAGGATTTTGGGTAAGCTTTGGATGTTTAGCCTCCATTTTTTCTTATGTCTGCTTTTTTTTTTTTTAACTCATTTGCATCCAGGGGGACTTAAGATGTCCTCACATGCTTGCTACTAATATGCCATGATGCCCCCTTAGAATCCACCCATAACACATTACTGGTTTTAATTTGTCGGTAGCCATGGAATACTGGTGGAAAGCTAAGAACAAAATAAAAGGGGTGTTGTTATAAAAAAATTGTGATTGGTTGAGCGATGAGCTGGATCTGTAAGCTGTAGTCTAATCTATATATTAGTTCAACTCCTGGCATGTATTTCTCCATTGGTGCTTCCATGTCCATTGCACTATCATCTATTGTGGGGATGAAGGAAGGAATAGTAAAACTGTCCCACAAGTGGCTTCTGGATCTAAGAGAACATTTCATCTTTATATGGATTTTACCAATCAATAGTAGTGGTTTAGCCATGGGATTTCAAAGTTGAAGGATTTTTTCTAATTGCATTCTCAATTTTTATTATCTCAAAGAATGGCTTTTAAATAAATCTCTTAATTTCTTCTATGTCATGAGGAATATTTTGCTGTTGAAAATGAGTTATACATGTATGTATATCAATTGTAAATTACAATTATGGCAATGACAGTAGAAATGTAGACTTGCACCATTATAAGTCAAGTTACTAATGCACAAGGGGTTGCTTATGATTTATCACTTGTAAGTCGTTACTTCTGGTTGTTTTTTAACATTAGAAAAAGCTCAATGTCCAACTGTGCAGAAAATTAACGTAATTATTTTGTATACATTCAAGATCAGATAATAAAGTTGTGCAAATGGACTTTTTTTTTCTTGTGATTTTTAAAAAGTATGCAAAAATGTTTCTTGAAACAGTAACAATTTAATATTGTTTAGTATTTAAAACAATTAGGAAGATACAGCAACAAATAACTCTAAGGAGGTATGCTAAGTTCCTGGGAACAAACTTTTGCAGGAGTTGCTGGTTGGTAAAGAAAGTGAATGTAGAAGTAGTAAATTTTATGCTGGCATTAGTGGATTAATGTAACATTTCCATTCATTATTTTTGTTTTCACTTTGAAATTACCATCATTCTTAACTAATAGCGAATGTTTATGTATCATTCCTTTATTCATATTTTCACTCGTTCCTTGACTATAGTAAAAAAAATTTTTTTTAGCTATCATGTGTAATCCTGCATGCAATAGGTATATATCGGAAAATTTTCACAAAAAGCTTTGTACATTACATTTATTTTATACTATATTTATCTATATAAATTTTATCTTTCCATATATATCAAATAAATGCAATGATTTTCTTTTTGTTTAGGTTGAACAGTGGGATGAACAGAGGGCTAATGGCACCTTTGCAGGGAAAATATAGAGGTCCACTGTATTAGAAACACCAGTCTTTAATATTTAAACTTTACAAAAATGTTTATGTACTTTAGTTAAATTGTACAAGTTATGTAAAAAGGATTTTTACTGTATGAATGTTTGTGTAATTTGGTAAGACTTTACAAGTTTAAGATTTGGGATGTATTATTTTTATGAAAATGTTCACATTTTACATGCACCACTAAATGGTGATAATTTAGTAGATCTATACAATTATACTGTGAGGAATTACTGCATAGTCCATTTTCTATAAATCACTAACTACAAATAAAGAATCCTTTGTTGAATTACTTTGTTGAATTTTTTAAAAAGAAATTTGCAACACAGCAGTTATTTAGTGTATATTTTATTGAACATTTAGAAACATTCATCATTGCCTGATCACATATAGGTGACAGCATTTTCACTCTGTAAACTTGAACAAAATACAATACAAATACCACTTATCACAGAAGAGCTTACACTTTATTAAATATAAAACCCAGTTTTCATTTAGGATCATATTAGATTAAACTAGTACATAAGGCAAAAATAAAACCCATTGAGATTCTACAAAAATATTTAATTGAATGAAATGTTAACTCTCATTTCTCTGTACTTAAAAATCGGATTGCATTTACACTTACTTAAAAACCTCAGTTTTATTAATGCAAATAGTCATTTGGTTGAGAAAAGGTATTGGATGAATATGATGAATTAGTTGTGATTTATTGTTAAATGCATGTCACCTTCTAGAGGTCTTTGTCACACTCGTCTTGGGCCTCAGTGCTGTAAAAGAAAAGGCGTTGGAGGTTATATTTAGTGTTGGGATAGTAATAAATGAAGGTAGCTAACAGGTCACACAACAGACAGCTTTACCCTGGTTCACAGGCTTATTGGAAGAGGCATTAGTCACCCGGCTTATAACTTTCTTGTCATTCATGAGTTGAATATCTTGATCTTCTGTCTGGTTACTGAAAACAAAAACAACAAAGAGCATCAGTCATTTCACTGGCAGAATTTTGAAACAAAGCACAGCCTCTTTTTAAAATATCAGTGGTAGGTTAAGTGAATATAATTTTTTAGCAGGAAAAGTAGGTTCTTATGAAACAGTCCACAATGGCTTAATTAAACAGTGTATGCAGACGTGACTGTCCAGCTTTTGTTGTTGAATGGCAGGCTGAATACCTGAAAAAACGAAATAGCTGAGTTCTTTGGTACAGGAACATTAAAAACTAAACAACCTCAAGACCGGAGGTGTGGCAGATTTTTTAATATGCTAGATCATTGAAGGTTTATATATGCTGTTTATATTTAATAGAGAATTACCACATTAACAGTTCATCAAGGGAATAGAATAAATGAGGTGAAAAGAAAAAATTTTATTGTTCACCAACTAAAAATACCCATGTACATCAACAACAACTCAAGGAAAAGGGTGCACAAGTGCGAGTGGGAAATAAAAAAAATGCAGTCCTGACTGACTTTAATGGCTGGAATACTGAAGGATACAGGATTTTGAATGTCTTACAAATACCATTACAATATTTACAAACATACACAATATTTATACTAAGACACTTAATTTTTATTTTCTTAAATGCACTACATTATAAAACCTATGTACATGTACTCAGCTGTATATTAAAAAAATATATTTCAGAAGAAAATATCGGAACGGTATACATTTAAATAAAATATTTTTTTATACTGCAGGAAAAAAAACCATGACACTTAAAAATATTAAAATGAAAAAAAAATGTCAGGATAGGCTCCATTAATATAATGAAATTATTTATGAATGATTACAGGAAAGGGAAAATGTAGTCAAAACTGACAATTTGACAGTTTAAAATTTCTGTAATTAGAAATTACTTGCTATCAATGCCTGGTTAAGTAAGTCGTTATTTATTGCATAACTGAATAAGATAGCACATTTTTAATTAGGTTGGATGGTAAGGAGCACAATAAGTGAGAAGTTACATTATTTTTAACTTTAGGGAATATTTCTTAAGTGAAGTATTTAATTTGAATATTGGACAATTTTTATTAGGAAGATTGGGAATGACCTTCCTTAGCTTCCAGTACGAGCAGCTCACTTGAGGTGGATAAATAAATTAACAAAAAACACTGAGTCATTAAAATTAATCTTAAAAATTCAGTAGCATCTGGTCATAATTTTCAAAAGCAATGTGTAATTCACCTAATAATGAAATGCTTTTCTTTCTGTGTGACATCTTGGTTGTCAGAGAAAAGTACAGTGTGATGAGGAACCGGAGCACTGCAGTTAGGAACAATGCCTTTAGCTCCTCCACTAATTGCTTGAAGTGTTCCGTTGTATACAAGAAGATCATCAACCAGGAGCTGGTGGAGATAAATACACAATTTTTTTTACCACTTTTCAAAGCTCAATGTATGTATAACCAACTAGAGAACTATACCTACACTGCAAATACTGATGATTTTTTGGGCTTGAGGGAAAAACAGGTGGGGGTAACAAAAATTGCCTGTAACTTTTAAAAATATAGAGATACTGACTTCATTAAAAGTTGTTCGCTAGAATGGTGGCTTTATGCATACATCAAAAATGGCCATTGTGGCTTACTTTCTGCCCAGAGGAAACATTTTATTCTCATGCCCTTCCCACTAAATGTGTAATAGAAACAAATGAAAATGTTGCATGAAACTGTACAAAAACCAATTATTCTACAAGAACGTTTAGATGATACATTTAGAAAAAGGTTTAGAAATTTATCAGTGAAGTGAAATGTCATTAATCATAATGAAAAGGTTTAAAAAAAAGAACCTACAGCAAAATCCTTAACTCCTCTTGTAACAGTCTTGCTGTAATTCCATAATTTAATCATGGAAACTGATGTTGGTTGATCAAAAATGACATAAATTCTATTGATCTGAGGAATGAGAATACAAATATCAAATGTATAGTATCGAATTCAAAAAAGGCAGAATTTTTATTTTAAAATTTATATAAGGAGCTTCATACAATGGAAGGCAGGATTGGAGCCAGCCACATATGTCTTCCATCATTAGTGTCATTAAAGCCATCAATTAGTTTGTCTGGAGTGCGAGCATCATTTGTGATGTTATCCAAGATATTGACACTGTCTGGATAGGCTGCGATGTCTGATGAAAAAAATGAATGTATAAATTAGTTTAAAGGGAAATTTCTTGGCATTATTATATTCATTGTAAAATGTGAGAAAATGTCATAGTCTAATTGGCAGGGATGACTACAAATGGAAACACTAAGTTGTCTGATTTCTATTATTTTTAAGTACGTAAATAATTTTATTAATGAAGCGTACACTTTTTTCTAATTTTCAAAGGATACTTTATCCTAAAATTTTACTTATATAAATCTTAAGTTATCATGTTTAAATAGATAATAAGTTTAGAAAATTAGTTTAGCTACCTTAGACATAAAAAAAAAGAAACATTTTATTTTGATATTATAATATTTAAAAATGAATTTTCAATGGAAAAACTTATAAAAAGAAATGCTATGGATTATAATGCTGTTTTGATTCTTCAGGTTGAGCCAGCAGTGTTAAAAACAGCAGACATTTACATCTCAGAGCCATTATAGTACATATATCAAAATTAAAAAGAGGTCAAAAGGAAAAAAAAAATTACTTGTCTGGGTCAACTCAATTTTTTTAAATGAAGCATCATAAAACTCTAAGCCATTAAGTCCAATGTAATACTGATCACCCCATGTGTTGAAGAGCTGGAACTGGAAAATGACTAAAATAATGTTAAGGGGTTTTAATGGCAAATTTACTAAACAAAAGAAATATCACATCCATGTTAAATACTGTATTAGCAGCATATAATGTGATCAAGATTAAATCATAATGACTGAATAATAATATAACCATGCACATTTGAAGTTCATTCTTTAAATACTGACTAAATAGCAGAATTCTTTGTTTTTTAAAAATCAAAAAAGTTCAATATTTAAAGATGTCAATAGTTTTTTTAAAATAAAAAAAATTACGGTCTAAAAAAAAACGCATGAACAGCACAATAAACCAAAATTGAGGTAGGATCGTATAATATTTTAAAAATTCTTAAATTTAATAAAATGTCAATACAGTAGTTATCTTAGAATAAATTAATCAAAAGCTGTTGTGAAAACTTACAAGACTAGGAATCTGATAGTATAAATTTGAATTTATAGTTAAACCTGTAAATGTGGGAAATGACTCAGTTAACATTTGATATTAAAATCAAAAGGATACATCCCCTGGGCATCTGCACACCACCTTCATTGATTTGATATGCTGGCATGCTGTTCATAATGAGAAAATAAAGTCAACATTTGTTTAAAGATATTTTTTTTTAATTTAGAAAATAGAACATTTAATGATAATTTCAAGAACATTAATAACTTACTGAATAAAACTATCATAAAAATTATTAATATGTGACATTTACATGAATAAGAATATTGGCAAAATATTATTCTAAAAATAAAGCATATTCTACAAAAGAATTCAGGGCTCCATTTTTGCATGGAAAAAAATGTTTGAAACGTCAGCAGCTATTTATGCTAGTGCTGTGCAAATCAAATTAGTAATGAATTTACTGAACACTTGTCAAATAAAGATTTTCAGGAACATATCCTAAAATAATTAAGGTTGGCATAAATGTACCGAAGATCATTTATGTGTAATGCACGGATAAAACATTTGAAAGAACAGAAAATGATTAACAAGAAAGTAGGTAATAAGACAGAAACCAAAACAATATATGACTCGCTGTAAGAATCAGATGCAGCAGAAGAAAAAGGCCTCCAGTTATGGCAAGTTAATGAAGAAGATTAAACAATTAGATAAAGATTGGAGTGGTCTTTTTAAAAGACATATCTGAAAGGTATTATGAGATTAAGCATTATTTAATTTTTTTTTCAAAAACTAAAAATAATATAAAAAAACTAGAGCTGTTGTTCGATTAAAAAAAATGATCGAAATTAACGCATGATTAAAAATTTTAATCGCAAATTAACGCACTTTTTAATCGACACAATATAATGCATTTTGTTTGTATTCAGACTAGTAAGTCATAATATCATAGCATAAAAGTGGTATAATAAACAAGTCAGATTAATTTACGAAAGAGGTATAATTAATGGTAACAGATGTATTAAGCATTAGCACATATGTCTGAGTTAGTTATTGGGACCAATTTTTTGACATGTATCAATCACGTCAACTGATGCAAGTTTTTTTTTAATCAACAACAATGCCAAACAAGTGTTTTTCTCGTACCATAGGTTCCGAGATAATGACGTATTTCAACCCCTCTCCCCTCTATCCCTGTCGTATTTTGCTATACTTTGCCCCCCACTTTGTCTTGTTACCCAACCCTCCACTACCGTACCTACCCCTTCACTTCCCATCTCAAAACAAAATACACACGTCATTTCTATCTCATATGTGCCTTTTCCTTCATAAAATAATAGTATAGCCAGAAAGTACTTGCTCACTTATTATTAACGCGTTTTTTTTTATTCCCACCTTTCCCACCCTGTTAGATTTTTGATACACTTAGCAGCTTCTCTCCCCACAAAGATGACGTTACTTATAGCTTACCCAACCACCGTACCCCCTCTGTCCCATTTTTCCAAATCATGGCACCTGTCAATCAAACTAGGAGCACGCTACTACAGATGTTCACTAATGGTATCATTGAGGGTCATAATTAGAATTAAGAAATGACACTCCTATTGTTTCAAGGCCATATGGCTGCTATGATTTTATGTCAACGTGAGTTTCTATGTTCAGGGATTTTTTTTTTTTTTGCTTTTTTTTTTTAATCTTGTCTGATCTGGTTATGGTTATAGAATTGGGTTAATTACTGATTACTGAAATGACAACATTTGGCTAAAATTTAACGCATTTTGATGTTTGCGTTAAAAATGTAGTCGCATATTTTTAACGCATTAATTACGCTTTAAATGCTGTTAAAAAACAGCCCTATATAAAATAGTAGATTTAGCTCAGTGTCACAATAATTCTGAAAAATACAACCACTATCTCGTGTACAGTCTAGACCTTGATTGACAGGTGTCATGCATATGAAACTATTACAGTGATAAAAAAAAATTTGCGGAAAAAATGATGATACAAAATTTCTAGAATCTCGTTATTTGATCTAATTATAACCTGGATCATGATACACTTAATTTTTTTTTACCTTCAAGTTGACTTCAACAATACACTACAGTATATAATGTAAACTAGTGAATGAAATTTTTCTCTTTTTGACATCGACCGGGAATAGAGCAGGAAGTTTACTTGTCGTAGGGCTATAAAACAAATACATCTTCATTTATATTACAAGTGGGGATTTTGTCGACATACCTGGGGGGGTGAGTGTGTGTGTGCGGATTGCGACAGGGTGGGGTGGTAGATCTACTTAATAAGTGAACAAACCTATAAACTTCAAATTTGTTGAGTGAAATACTGTTATCGATTTCTTGAACATTCAGTATTTTGGTCAAATTAACGCATTTAGGTGTTGCGTTAAAAATTTTAATCGCAAAATTTTTTTGCCGCGTTAATCGCAAATTAACGCACTTTAATCAGCAGCCCTAAAAAAACCCAAAAAAAACAAGGAAATAGATAAAGACATACTTATCCAAATTAGAAGAACTGCTGTTGGAGAAGTTTATTTCTTGAGCAAAGTCAAAATGACATACACCTGGACCTTTCCTGAGCAGATAGCCTTCTGACGGGGACACAATTTTGTCATTGATATACACATGCATAATCTTGGCCTGGGTTGATGAGGTTACACCAATAAACAAAATGAGCAGAATAGTTTTTCTTGTAAAACAGGCACTTAACGATATGTAGATACATATATTATATTATCTAGCTATCCAGTTGTTTTGTTACATTTTAATTCATGTGTAAATGTTTACAGGTCGCATCGAAAAACTTACTGACCCCTCTATAGGTGTCCTCTGGACTTTTATTGTAGTTCCACACCCTCAGCCCTGACAGTAAGGCTGGCTGAGAGAAACTCACTGTGACCATGTGGTTCTGACCTTCAGAGAACGGAATCAACCACATGTGGGAGTCATGACATGTCACATTAGCGCCATCTAACAGCCTAAAGAAAGCAAATGAATACAATATCAAGGTTTTTGTACAAGAGCAGCTTAAATTTTAGTAAACAACAAAAGTTGACATCTAGTTTAAAGAACAATTAGAAAAATGAAAAACACTTGCACTCTCTTTTTTTAAAACTTGGACACTTTAGAAAGATGGTCACTTTCAGTGACATAATAAGTGTCTATGCTGGCACTTTTTTGACTGACATTACACAAGGCAAAAACCTTCTAGACTTTAGATGTTAGTGATATGTTCTGATCTAATAACTAGGATGCTTTGTAAAAAGAGAGGGTTGAGCGGTGTAGAGCACTTGACTGTCAACCTGAGAGTCCCATGTTTGATCCTCTGTGAGAGCCAAGGGAATTTTCTCCAGGTCCTGGATGAAGGTGGTTACAAGTTCTCAAGCTCACCCAGCGTTAAATGGGTACCTGACTTAGTTGGGAAAGTTAAGGTGGCTGGGCGCTGTGCTAATCAAACAATACATTTATATACTGTGGCTACAGAAACAGATGAGTTCTAGGGCTATAGGGAACTTTAACTTATTGTAAAGAGAACAGCTATCGTCATGAAGGTTTATTTTAAAAAGATAATGTGAAATTAACAGATTATTCAGTAAATGTGACAGGCTGCAGAACTTGATTTTATACAAGCAATGCATTGAATCAAAGAACTCAAAATGTACACATGTTTTATATACATGCAATGCATTGAATCAAAGAACTCAAAATGTACACATGTTTTATATATATGTAAAATACTTACTTATCTAATGTACGCTCATCTTTCTCATTGCCGGGTAAATGGCGCAAATCTTTCGGTGAGGCAGTTATCATGTCCATAGAGATGGGGATGGCTTCCCCATCACTGCCAACTAGTTCTAGTCCAGTCAGTCCAAGGTAGTGGTAATCCCCCCAAGTGGCTGTAAACTGAAGCTGAAGTTCTGTCAATGAAAATACAAACCATGTCTCTCTTAAGTACACAGTGCACCAACAAATTGACGTTTTAAGTAATCTTTCTTTTTTTTCTAGCAAAAGAATGCAGCAGATTTAAAAATTAAATAATTTAATGTTATTTTAATATCTAATCCAGTATCTTTTATTGACACTGTTTAGATCAAATAATTACATTATTATGCACCTATATATAAAAATTAAACATTAAGATGTATACAGTAAATTAGCTAGAATGTTGAAAGTACATGTATGGCAAAAAAATTGTTTATAACATCATGACTTTGTTAAAGCACAAATAATTTGATTATTTCTTCAAATGATTCTTTGTATTTACAATTACATAATGTAATCCTGGAATGTCATCATAATTAGTGTAATCCATGATCATAATGAAATTATGAAGTCTCACATAAATAAGCATACATCACCATCAGGAATATATCATTTTCACAAAACAAAGACAAAAAAAAAACGCTATTGGAAGAGAGAACTTGAGATTTTATATCTTCTAATTTATGTATTTTAGTCCACACTTTTGGCTTTATGTCCGATTAACTTTGAATTAAATGACAACTGCACATTAAGTTTAAGAGAAGATAATAAAACTGATTTGGTTAACAATAGAAAAAATAAAATAAGAAGAATAAAAAACAGTGCATATTTAAAAAGAACTGAAGATACTATACCGTGTTAAAGATCCATTTCTTCTTTTAAAAAATTTAAGGTCTAAAAACTGGGTGAGAAAAGAGAGTTCTGACACAGATGAGGAGTTGTATGGCGAATAATTACCTGATTTCCACGATTTTCCTGTGTGCATTAGATTGTAATCCAGCAAGCAAACAAATAACAAATACCCATTTGTCTACCCAATAAAAACTAATTGTTGCTTTTTATCCAAAATCTGGGTCCCAAAAAGCAAGGTGCCTCTTTACATGGAGAAGTATGGTAAATATTAAAACTAACTTTTTGTTTTGTAGACTAAGACATCTCCTATGTTGGTGACAAAGCTGCTGGCTGGTCTAGGTGTCGATGTGCTTCTGTTTGTATCTTTATGTAACTGTCCTGCAGCACGAGTGAATGGACGAGTCTGTAAAAATATATTAAAATCTTTGTAATAAATACATTTTTAGCTTAATGGAAAAAAGGCAAAGGTTGTAAGAATAACATTCAACATACCTCATCCTCGGCATCAGCTGTAGCTGGTCTCAGTTCTGGTATATCTTCATCATTTTCGCTGAAAATTTCACCTTCAAATGCATCATCATTTTTAGAGACGGCCTCAAGAATATCATCATCAGTAGTGAACAAAATTGTCTGAAACAAATATGCTTGTTGAATAAGGACATGCAGAAGTTAATTTCTTATAAAAAAAATATGTTACAACTTTTTGTTTTTGAATTATAGAATATAAAACATGTCATTTAAGTTACAATGAGTTACTGCACAAAATGCCTAATTAAATCATGAAAATTTTGACATGAAATATTTATGATATTGCACATATCTCAATTTAGCAAATAAGCTTGAATAAAGGCAACAGTAAGAACAGACTAAAGTATAAGTTGAAATATTTAACTTTTTAAAAGTTGTGCAAAAAATAAAGAAGGCTAAGGCAACTTAGACAATTTTGATAGTTTTTCATAAAAATACACACATCTCCAAAAGCTTCCGTTCCTCCTTCAATCCCACCACAGGCTCTGGCTATTTCACCTTTAAATATAGTAACACCATCCAGAGTAATAATCACATCTTTAGCCCCACGAAAAGAGTGGATCCGAGATTTATTATAGTTCTGTAAATTGCAAATGAAATATTTCACACAAAAAAAATTAAGGATTAGGACAAAATGTTCTTTTTTTATGTGGAAATAGGATTTAAAGAATTTATGGAAAACAGAGCAGCTATTTTTAAGTAAAAAAATAGTGATAAAATATAATTATTTTACCAGTGAAAATTTTAAAGAACATCTCTTTAAAAAATAAGTTTAACATCAATAAAAAAAATATATATTACATCTGTAAATATATAATATTTATAATCAATAATATATTATCAATAGCAGGGGTGGCCAGCTAGGCTACCTTTTAGAAGTCACCTTTCAGGATGTTACATTTTGAAAGAGGAGTTAAGTTATTCCTATTTGATTACAAAAGAAATAATGAGAAACAGAAAAGTCAGTTCACTGAGTGCCACACCTCTAGTTTGCAAGAACCAAATGAAAAATGTTGTGCTATGGCCAGCCCTGGTATATACTGATTAAACTACAGCCGCTGAAATAAATATTTTCTACTGACCCAGATTCTCATGAGAGCTAACTTGCAGGGCTTGGAAAATGTTCAGCCCTGGTATATACTGATTAAACTACAGCCGCTAAAATAAATATTTTCTACTGACCCAGATTCTCATGAGAGCTAACTTGCAGGGCTTGGAAAATGTTAGGTAAATAAAGTGATCTTTTCCTGATGTGAAGGGAGCTAGCCACATGTGAACATCATCTCGGGTACGATTTACATTATCAATGAGATTATTAACAACACGAGGGTCTCGATTATACTCTGGAAGGATGTTGATGTCACTGGGATTTGCCCAAATCTGTAATATAAAAGAAAAAATGAACTAAAATGTTGATGTAACAATGTTTCATTTTACCACATAATTCTAATCAATAATGGCAAACACAATTATTTCAAATTACTTTTTGTCAAATCGTGGGGACGGGTGGCCGAGTGGTGTAGATACTCGACTGCCAACCTTAGAGTCATGGGTTTGATCCTCGGTGAGGCCCTTGAAATTTTTCCAGGTGAAATTTGGTGTAAAGTCGTCCCACAAGTCCACCCAGCTTTAAATGGGTACCCGACTTTAAGTTGGGGAAGTAAAGGCGGCTGGGCGTTGTGCTAACCACACAATCCCTTCATATGCCGAGGTTATAGAAACAGATGAATTCTACACTTCATCTGCCCCGATGGCCCGCTAGGGTTAAGGGAACTTTACTTTACTTACTTTACTTTTGTCAAATCACATGATAGTGACAATTTCTGTCTAAATGCTACACTGTTTGCATATATAAAAACTGCATAAAGCTGAGCTCATTTTCTAAATGGAATATACTTTCACTAAACAAGTTAAACTAAGAATTCATGCCAAGGTATGGCTAATGGCCTGAATATAGGTATGACATCTATTGTTTTTTGATCACATACAAAAAAAAAAAAGTAAAAAAAATTACCAGACACTAAGACCAATACCTCCCCCCCTTCCCCACAACAAGGTCAGCATGTTTTTTTTCTACTATATAGACTATAAAGCAAGGTGGCTTTTAACTGTCTATTCAAATGTTAACTCCAACGTCTGAAGCACACATTACATCATAAGCAGGAATCTATGATATGTTTTAATAAAAACACTGCAGTTTGCTGGTTACCTTTGAGATGACAACTTGCTCTCCTTGACTTGAAAACAGCTGAATTCCAGTAAGACCTACATAGTGATGGTCACCCCAGGTTGTTTTAATATTGACTACCATTTCCTTTCCACCAGGTAACTCAGGTATGGTAAAATCGGTATCACTGTTGAAAAAGAAGAAAACAAACATTGAAAATAAAAGCTATACAAAATTTAAATAAGTAAAAGGCAGTAATTTAAATGTGGCTTCAGATTTCAAGGCAAGCATGAAAGCTATTATTATATATTGAGCTAACTTACTCATCCGACCAACTATCATCTGCTAAGTGTATTTTGGGAGCTGCTGCTGGAGCCTCGCTTTCAGAACTTTTCACCTCAGGTTTCAAGTATTCATCAAGTTCATTATCTGGCCAAGGAGAGAAGTAGATTAACAAATTGAAAAGACAAACACATAAATTATTGTAAATCAGAAACAAAAAAAGTAGTTGGGGAGTGAAAAAAAAAAAAAAGATTTTTTAGCATAAAATGGAGAAGAAATAAAAAAAAAATATTTAATTATCCCGCATTATATATAGTAAATTAAGAAACAGTTTCACATTTTATGACTGTTGTCCTTAATTTACCTTGATATAAAGCATTAAATTTCTAAAAGTAAAATCTGACAGAACTTTATACTAAGAAACTAATGACATCATCAACTTTTTAAATAAATATTAACAACGTAAAAAATGGAAATTAAATAAAAAAACAAACATTGATTTAAAGAACTACACTGCCAAAGAACAGAGAGAAACAATGGCTGAGACATTTAATTCTTACAAACAGCAACAATTTTATGCAATCTTTTTTTGGCAATTATATTCACTAAGTTAAAAAAGCCAAATACATGTAACATGTTCTTTTTGTCAATCAAGATGAAACATATATAGATGAGGCTAATTTTTTTTTACATTCTAAATCTTACCTCCCATATCGATTGACACTCTGCCTCTGTGTGATTTATTAAAAAATGACAGTGACCCCCAAGATTCCTCCAGGTCAGCTTCTTTTAACCGCCACTTAGCCCTGCTTTTTTCAATTTTTTTCATTGGTGACAAGACATCATTTTCTTTGAAGGAAAGTAAAAAACAAAAAAAAAAAAACAATGAGATGCATGCAATAGTTTAATTATTATTTTCTTATCTCACTGCTAAAAAAATATGTGTATAAGTGAAAGTAAATGAGTGACTGGTACCTTCTGCTTTTAAATTGCCTTTTTCCTTGTTTTTACCACTGGGTAGATATTTAGGAGGAATAAAAAAAAGGACCATAAACAATAATATCATTAATGCGGAGATTTTAAAATATTTTATTTACAAGTAGTAGTGCATTAAATAATCAATATAACTAACGCAAATGAAAAGCTTAAAAAATAATAATGTACTAACCCACTTTGTGAGAACCTTTTAAACTCCTCATCTAATTCCTTCTGTATATCAGCTTCTTCCTTGTGTTTCTCCCCTCTGCTGGACTGTTCATATGGCGAGGATTTTTCAATAACATTTTCTGTGTATTGATTATAGGAAACATAATGATTTAAATAGAGAATTTTTTGTTATTATACACTTAATATACAGGTAAGAAAATTTGTGTATAGTACATGCATAAGTTTAAAGTGTAGTTTAATATGTGTTTTTAAATATGAGAAAGCATGATTAAGACTTGTTTTGTAAAAGAATATAGTAATTGTCTTACCAACAGCTTTATCTCCTTTTAACCATGTGGGAAATGTCTTTTTTCTTTTATTTTCACTAGAAAACAGAATTCAACAACATTAAATAGGAGACTATTTAAACTTAATACATCAGTTCAATCAATTTTTTAGATCAGTTTAAAATTGATATTGGGTTTTCCATTTAATACATTTTAAATAACAGATATTCTAAAAAGTACTCTTATCGACGTTTATACTTAAAACAAGTGGAAATAAAAAAAAGACATAATAAATTAAAGGAATTTTATATGTACTAAATGTATTTACTTTTCATTTTTTATTTCAAAAAGAATTTGAATAAAATTTGTAGCTTTCATAACATCATGAATATCAATGAGAATACTTTAAAAAAATTAGTTGCACAGCAGAAGCTAGAGAATCAATTTGTTCTTCAGTTAAATGGACCATACAAAAAAAAAACCAACTAGTATTTAGTGACTAACCTCTGATTCATTGTTTTGATTGAATCTAACAAATTGCTGTCTTTCTTATCTGACTGGATGGAGTTTTTTATCTGGGTGGAAGGAGGAGAGGAAGTGCTGGGGGAAATATGGGGCTCTGATCGGGATGACTTGGGTGACATTTTAGTTTTTGTGCTGGAGTTGGATGATCTCTCAAGTGATCTTGAGGATGAAGAAGAGCTCTGTTTATCATCTGACTTGCTTGTTGGGGGTAATGGAGGCTTGGAATCGTAGCTAAACATATTGGAAAATCTTTTAGAGTTAATAATTTAACGGGTAATAAAATTCTACAATATTTCATACAAGTGAACTAGAAAAAAATGTAGTGAAGACATAGTGTGAGAAGTTTTAGAGGACACGTACTTAAATACTAATAACCTTTCAACAAATGGTGATACCATATCTGACTTAAAACTGCCAATGATTCAATTCTTAATTATCAGAAAGAACCAAAAGACAGCGATCATTAAAAAAAAAATCAAATAAGATAGCCTAATTAGATCATCAGTGAAATGGTCAACATTAAATATGCATATTTAAAATGGACAAAATGGATATTGAAAACTGCTGCAAATGAAAGAAAACCTATGATTAAATTTGTATTAGCTAGTGTAATGACCAAATAAGACCATCAAAATTTAATACTGACAGCAGTAAAATTGTGATGCATTTTAAACCTTCCACAGCTATTCCACAGCCAATATATGTACAACATTAAGGAAATTAAAGCTATTTAAATTATCTCTATAGACTTCCTCAGTAATTCCATGAGCAGAGACATAGTCTCTTAGGGCTCTTCAAATCAAATTTGGTATGCCCCTCAAGATTAGATTTGGAAAATGCCAGCAAAGCTAACCTCGTCCAACCTGACATCCACTTGAAAAGCACATGTTCTAATGTTTCATTAACTTCCCTGCAGTGCCTACACCATTAGTAAACGGGTCTCAGTCTATCAAAATAAAATGAAGGAAGCCAAGTGCGGAATAGAAGAATTAGAGCCAGGTCCTGAATCTGGAGTATCCTTCCCCACCTGAATCTGGAGTATCCCTCCCCAAGGACTAGCTTTGGCTGGAAGGTCCAAGTTTCAACAAATCCAGCTCTATCTGACTGATATCCCATCTGGAGAACCATTGTTTCCGCTCATAAATGCAGATTTTGGCAGATCCCCCATCCAGTGAGCTAATTACACTAGTCCTTAGCATATGCAGAGAAAGTGGTTAGAACTCAAAGAGACTAAACAGAAACCTAAAAAGTAGCCAGATTTTTAAAAATTAATGCTGTGAAGCATTCTCAATCAATCAAATGATGTCAATCAGTGAGGAACACACACAGGTTATGGTTGTCAGACAAGTTCTTGTTAATAACATCCCATCTGGCAACTTTGATTAACAGAAATTTTTGACACATTAAGTCTATTACAGTTGCTGAAAATTTTCGGATTTAATATTTATTATGCATATTTTATTTGTCTCTGCTTTTCATAGATTATAGTATCTATTATAGTATCTCTAGTATTTATAAATGTGAACTTATATATGTCTGTATTTCTGTCTGCAAATTATAAATAGAGCAACATTATACTACACAACTATTGTATTATGATGTAATTAATTTATTTTTCTAAAATGATTTAAACTGTCCACCCATAGACCAGTCCTCACGCCATCATTCTCAAAATCAGGCACTAACATCTCGCATAATTTTATCTTTATAAAGCATTGTTGTAATTTTAACAATGTGAAAACAATTACTGTTATAAGTACATGTGTTTATTCTGAATAAGTACAATTTAATTTATGCAAAAGTATAAGACTAAAAAAAGTGTGCTTCTTATTCACTTTCTATTTCTGTATTTAATTAGCCTATAACTTCTTGAACTAAATGGTATGTCTATTTATAAATTTACTACAGTTACAATAAAGTACAAAATATGATACATTGAACTATGTATTTAAGGCAGCATTTCTGGCTACATAATAGTTTAGACATAAA
Organism: Bulinus truncatus; assembly: GCA_021962125.1. NCBI lineage: Eukaryota > Metazoa > Mollusca > Gastropoda > Planorbidae > Bulinus > Bulinus truncatus. The sequence goes on along the minus strand of JAGDYQ010000106.1, from coordinate 1,614,713 downwards.
AGCAGACACAAACACTGTTTCATAATTTTATCTTTATGACACACTGTTTTGATTAACACTGTTCTAACACTGTGGGTAAATTCTACTATGTGACGAATGAAATGTAGATTGTCTCTACACAATAGTGTTGCCAATAAGCACTAGTTTTTATACCCTTATAAGTTCCATCCTTCTAATAGTGTCAGGTATAAGCATAAGAAATGTTTCAAGAGTTACAAGTGTCTATCTTCCCATGCAATGCTGGGTACACTGGCAGTATAATTTAAAAGCTTATCAAGACATTTCTAAAAAATGCAAAGAAAAATTTAAATAGCAGCTGTTTAGTGTTCTTAGTAAAATCTTAAACAACATCTGACAAATACTACAAATCCAATAGCAGAACTTTGCTCAATACTGTTCACTAGCTTTATTTCAACCTACCTGTCATTATTGGATTTATAAGAGTTATCCGTATCGTTAGATCTCCCATTTAAATTTGCAGCAACCCTTTTACTTTTCTTAGGTGTCTGAGCCCTTGACTTCTCAGGCATTTTGACATTACCTGCATAAAATAGAAAATCATGACATGTTGCTTAGAAAAGTATTCATGTCAAAATACATTAAACAAATATTGTGTAGCTGCTCTACTGTTGTAGACATTTCCTCATTTAACGAAAGCATTCATTTTTCATTTCACATTTTTCAACAGATCTCAGGACTTATGGAAGTAAGTTACAAAAAAATAATGACTGGTAAAATTAATGAACCTGAAACTTTAAGTTTAACCATATGAATACGATTCCTTATTCATAAATGTCATCACAATGATCTACATAAAAAACAACAACTAAACAGTATAAAATAAAAAAAATATGTTATTGTTTTAAAAAAAAAAATCTAAATAAAACCAAAATCAATTAAATTACCTAAAGCAATGCTAAAAAAAGGAGTGTTAATCCTGAATGTATTAGGAAGTTGAAAAATCCCAAAACCACGTTTACTATCTCAGTCTAAACCCATACATTAACAGGAATGCCTAAGATTAAAAAAAACTGTAGTTAACTATTTCAATATACATGAATTTATTGATCAGCAGACCTTTCACTACCTGCAGGTTATTTTTAGCACTGCTTTGGCAGAATGATACTTGGGTCTCAGCTAGCATATTTTTAAAATCATGAATAGCCTTATTGTCAATACAGCTGACTTCTTATCTGATTAGGTCAATTTTTTTTTTTTTGTAATAAAGTGAGAACTCAGAGATGAACAACATTAATAAAAGTGTAGATTTTTACAAGAAAAACAGAACTAGAAAGCAAAATAATTCATAATTTTTTTTTCTGATTTTGTAATGCTTTAGATCAGTGTTTCCCAAACTTGTTACATCCAGGTACCCCTCCCCCTCCTTCTTATTTTTTGTAAAACTAAGTAACTCTAGTGAAAATGAAATGCACATTTAAATAACAATTGATTTTTTTTTATTCATAGTACATAAACAAAATATAATAAATGAAAAAGAATCTGGAAAACATTCTTGTAAATTCTCTAAATGCTGTGTTATACATTTCAGAGTATCAGCATAAATGTTACCATCTGAACGTGTTATGAGCTCATGGAGAGAGGGAGTCTACTTCTCCATTACCAGCTATCTTTACCCACAGATTTAATTTTTGCCAAGTAGAATTAACTTTATCTAGAACGTAAAACAATGAAACTTCTTTGTCTATCTAAGATAATGTGAGACAACTTGGAACAGAAAATATATCTGCTTAGCATGTCAATTCACAGAGCATTTTCTAGTCATGTAAACAGTTTAAACAGCTCAAATGTATCACTGAGAAAGAAAATTGCAGTTCATGTTTAGTATAAATGGTATAGAATTTTTCCTTGAGATAGCCAGCGAACCTCAGTTAAAAAAAGAAACAGTCTGCTGCACATTTTTTCACTCATTTGTGACAAATTTGGCTGTCAGTTGATTCATCGATTTGTAAAGTACAATAGCTGCATTTTGTAATTAAAAGTATGTGTTACAAAGTTTCTAGGATTTTTTTAATTGTCACCTGCTGTTAAACACTTTCCTCCACATCTCTCTTCTTTCACCGGCATCACTTGTTAGCACTTTATTGCCTTTATCTTTGTTTTTTCAAACGCTTTTGTTATTATTGGTTCATTCCCTTCTACAGGGTACTTCAAGAAAGGAATTATGGTCATGATATCACCATGCATATCTTTCAGACAATTTCATTTTATTTGTCCGTAGCCAATTTTGCTGCAATAATGTATGCTGCAAGCTGGTTATTTTGTTGTAGTAGTTTTTAAATTATTTCCTTTTGTTTTCATGGTTTGGATTTTTCCTCAGCCCATACCCCCACCGAATTCTTCATGTACACCCAGGGATAAGTGTACCACTCTTTGAGAAACACTGCTTTAGATGAACATGTTCTCAGGGAAAATTTTAATACATAACATTTTACAATGTTCTTATGGTTTTAAGGATCTAAGTATTTTTACAGTAGGTCTCAATAACAGTCTTTTACCAGGCACAATCAAGCTGTGTTAAATACGCCCATTATAAATGCAATAAGACTAGTATTATTTAAGCAGTCTCTGAGTAATATATTTTTTAGAGATTGACATGATACGCATGTTTGCTATTCCAGTGCAAAGTATAAGTTATATTTATACAGTTTTCATAAAGTCTTAATTTCCGAAGGCAATTGCATAGATTAAATTACTTTCATGTAATGAGGTGCTAGAAATAAAAGGCCTCATTGCTTTACATTCATGGCCTTTGGCTTGCATGTTAGATAAAATGGTATGTAAATACTATTTAATTTATCAATATAAATATGCAAAGTAATTATTGATTTTATTTTTTTTTGGTTGAAATAAACTATTAACACAATAAATGTTCATAAATATGTTTTCATATCAAATCAAGTTTCAGAGCACTGTACAAAAAGTGTTATGTAAATGTGATTCCTTTTGCAAATAGCTATCTTTTTGAATTTTTTTATTCTATTTGAATACTTCAAGAAGATAGTTAAGTATTTCCAACATGTTTATTAACTTAGAATTTCAGTATTTAAGCTTTTTCTACTGTTCTTACAACCACCTCCCACAGAAATACTAGGTTATGTTCATTTCAACACAGTAAGTATATAATTTTAATCCCTTTATAATAAATAATTTTAATTTATAGTAAAAACTAATGAGTTGTCACAAATTAGGTAATATAAAAATAATTTCATAATAAATACCTCACCATTTAAGGTATTGTTATACAATTTAAATTATACAAGACTAAAGACCTAAAAAAGAAAAAAACAAAAATGTCTTACCTAAACAGTCAGCTAGATCTATTTCTGGACTGGATAATCCAGGTAACACAGTGGCTCGTAATAATGTTCGTGTCTCGCTTCGAATCGTACCCTCCTCCGCTTTCTCTTCACCCTGCCCACTAAACTTAGTTGACCCAGATGAAGAAGCTGATGACTGTGATGACCTGGATATACTTCTAAATGTGTGATGGCTTCCTGAAGGATTTAGTCCATAAATATCTGTCTTTGTTGGAGATTCTGCAGCAGGGGATGTAAGCCTTGGGCTGTTTTTCGATAACAAAACAGAATTTCCCCCTGATTTGCTCAGATCAAGAGAAAGCACAGATTTAGATGGTGACTTCCCTGCTTGTGAATGATATGTTGGGTGAGCCAGTGAAAAGACAATCTGTTTGCTGTAATCAAAGACTTGATTTCCACACCCTTTATCTATTTCACCATCGAACAACAAATCTCCTTTGAAGAAAATACGAATATGACGAGCTCCAATATCTAGATTCTGTTTATATAAGACAGGATCATTAGTTAATAATTTTTTTTGACACCAATTAATACATTATTTAAGAATTAATTTGACTTAAGTATTCTCTGATAAAATACATGTAGATCTGGCAGGGTAGTTTTAGTTTTAAATTTAACTACCAATTGGGCAGAAGATAAAAAAATAGCCAAAAAAAACCAACAAAAAAACTGATAAGAAATAGGCTTCAATAAAAGTCTTACATTAATTTTATTATTCCAATTCCAGACTTTGACAGAGCCTAGTTGAAAATTTTTACCAGGATTTGGGTTTATCAGAAGTATAGAAAATTCAATGGGACGTCCATCAAAGCGGCAATACCACATATTTCTTTCTTTGGTTGTCTAGTGGAAAATAATTCATTAAGCAACAATAAAAAAAAATAGAATTCTAATTATTTAGCAGTTATATGTATGTACAATATGTATTCTGGGATAATTTTTTTTCCTGTTATCCTTTAACCCATAAATTATTTAATTGTCTATTTACTTTAGCCATCAAATAACATTTAATCTAATATTACATTTTCTTGTTATATCAAATTTTTTAAATAGATATTTGCTTGATTATTGGTTAACCTTTGATTTTCCATTGAACAAAACCTCAATATTGTTAGAATTCTCTTTAGCCCCATGGATTGACACATCTGAAGGTTTGATAGGAATGAGACATTTTGACTGATCAAAGAACTGCAGCTCTGTAAGTCCCACCATAGAAGAATGACCCCAGTTTGACAAAATTTCTAGAGCAACTTCCATTCGTTCAGTAACAGGGCCCTTAGATGACTAAAATTGCAAAGAAAGAAATTAATGCTCATTTCCTTTATTAATTAGCAAATATTAAATATTTATAAAGCAAAAAAATTAAAAGCTTAAAAAAAACTGTTTAACATTGCATTTTTTTATCACTGGTGATTTTGAAAATTTTAAGACTATTTCTCTTAATAAACTGAGTTCAGTTCAAAAATTTCCCTGAAAGAGTGCTTTTTGATGCAAATTTCAGGCCTGAAACCCTCATAGTTGTGAGGCACTAAATAGGCACATAACTGGCTTTTTTGACATTTTATGAAAAAAGCATAATGTATTCAAGGTTCTCAGAAAAGGATTTTAATTTTATTAGTCAATTTCACTATCATCTGTCATCATTTTCTTCAAAAAATCACATGGATTGTAAAAAAGGTACAAGAGCTTGTAGAGACATACAAGCAAAGCCAATTCATTTTCAAAAATTTTGATGTAGAATTCATAAAGAAAACTTTAAAAAATAAAAAATAAATTCCATTCTCTTTCTAATGTAAGTATCACTAAGAATTCTTGAAATCTTAGCAAATGTTTGCAGGCCTTTGAGGGTTGATTTAAAGTTAAAAATAAGCTTCAATTTTTTCACCATTGAAAAAAAAAATTAACTGAACACAAATACATGTATAAAAATGATACAAATCTAGCTTGAAGTACAATATGCTTACTTATTTAAATGTTATTTTAAGCTTAAAAATTTGATTTTCTTAGCATATTTTTTTAGAATAAAGCTAATTTTGAAGGGTTCATTCTTTAGTAATTAGAATCTTTTATGATTCAGAAACTTCTGTGTTTGTAATCTTACCAAAAAATATTTTGGGAATAGTAGAAGAAAATGTACTGAGAATCAACATTTTTTGTTTCATGACAGAAAAAAATTAAAATCAAAAGGTTAAATATGAGGATGCTGTCAGGATTTAAGTTTTTCCATATAAAACAATAAAATTTAGAGAAACCCACCCAGGATGAAGTGATGCAATGTGAGCTGACTAACTGGTCTTCTGTGTCAATATGGTTTAAAGTGTTCAGCAGCTGTCGCTGTTGCCTATGGCAAAATTTATTAAATTAATAATAAGTCATTAATAAAAGATCTGATTTAGCTCACATCATTAAAATCAGCAAAATAACTTACCAAGAGTATAATAATGAAATTACTGTAGAAAAATTAATACCTTGCAAAGATATATAAACAATTTTAAAGTTAGATTCAGACTTTATCTTTTCAAAGAGTAAACAATTAGCTATCAAATATCTAACTGAAGAAAAATAAACAAAGGCTTACAATAGAAAGGATGTAAAGAACTTATTTATCATACTTAGGATTCATCTGAAGAACTTTTTTAATAACACAATCTATGCTGGGCTCAGCTTCATCCTTTGGTTTATCTGGGTGAATAGTGGACTGGCTCAATGGAGGCATCTGACCTTGGGCTGAAGTTGTTGGTAATACAACTAAACTAGAAGACTTCTGCAGATATTATATATCAAATTATAATTTTTCAAATTATAATGAACCTGTCATTTATTTATTTTTTAAAATGTTTTTGTAGTCATTTTATGCATTGCATTCATAATAGGTATTACAGTAGTTTCACTAAAAATGTCAAAAATGATTAATTTAACAAAATATTTTTTCTTTGTGAATTTTTTAAACAAATAATCATAAATATGAAATTAATTTAAATGAGGGAGTTATTGTCATTTAATTTTTTGAGTTTGTACACCTAAATTATTTAGGATTCATCTTTAGAAGGTTTTAAGTCACAAAATTTCATAATAAATTAGTAGATTTTAACAATATTGCTCAGTGGTTGGCGGTAAATTACAAACTCCTAGCCAACCAATAAAACGATATCTTGCATGAAATCTCTCTTTCCCCTACCCAGCTCATCATCTGGGAAAATTATCTGCTAAAGGCTTATTTGTTCATTTCAACGATTCTTTAACAAGTGTTATACATGTATAAGCATAGCAAAAGGGCCTGAACATTTCTTTGCGAAACTGAAATATTTGTTACATCTGCATTCACTGCAAAGAAAAATGCATAGGCTTTTATACAATTTTAATAATGACATTGTATTTTGTAACCTTAAACCAAAATTAAATTCACCTTTGGCAGAGGAAGTGGTCTGCTTTTAGATTTCTCCACTTTCTTATTTTCCTCCTGAACAGCTTTCAGAACTGCTGCTGCTTCATCTTGTGAGTCTGTTTTGGTGTCTGCGCTTTTTCTATTTGCAGACAATGGACGGATAGCTTTACTCGTATCTAAAAAATTCAAAACAGTAACTGATTAATAAGAAAAAACTAATAGTTTTCCCTAAATTACATCTGAAATTACAATAGACAGTGAAATGTTGCTCAATGAAATTGACAGGAACTTAAAATTTAATCATTAAGTGAAACTTGATTACAATGAAATCGGGAAAGGATGGGTTTTGGGGATAAGACTTTGTTTTCCCTATTTTTTGTGTGCATTTAATGCATTATGATAAAAAATATTTAGGAAATTTCACTAAAATTGTCCAAAACAATTGGTAACCTGATCTGACTGTCAGTTCTCTTGGTGTCATTGACTTCTGTATTAATGTAGATGATGATAACTGTAATGACTTTACTGATGAAATAGAAGAAGAGATTTCAGTGTCTGCCTTTTTTCTGGCTGCTGTTAAATTTGTAGAAGTTTTAGCTATAATAAAACAAAAAAAGCTAAGCTAAATTAGGCTGAATATATAAAAATATGCTGCCATATAATGTGTAAAGTAAATTATATAAAAAAAAATAAGTCTTCAGATATAAAAAAAAAAGAACACTTGTAAAAAATAAAGGTAAACATTGAAAAATAGAAAGATTACTTTTTGTTAGTCAAGAGCTGAAACTCTAGAACTAACGTATCTCCTGGTTTAAATAATTTCAATGGCTTAATGAGACCTTAGCCAACTTTTTTGTTATCATCATCGCTAGATAAGACTTCTTCAATTTCTTCATCAATTGGTGAGATTCTTTCACCATCAGATTCA
>JAGDYQ010000106.1:1576100-1606562 GCA_021962125.1 Bulinus truncatus | reverse complement strand
TTTTAAGGATCTAAGTATTTTTACAGTAGGTCTCAATAACAGTCTTTACCAGGCACAATCAAGCTGTGTTAAATACGCCCATTATAAATGCAATAAGACTAGTATTATTTAAGCAGTCTCTGAGTAATATATTTTTTAGAGATTGACATGATACGCATGTTTGCTATTCCAGTGCAAAGTTTAAGTTATATTTATACAGTTTTCATATAGTTTTAACTTCCAAAGGCTATTGCATAGATTAAATTATTAAATATTCCATGTAATGAGGTGCTAGAAATAAAAGGCCTTATTGCTTTACATTCATGGCCTTTGGCTTGCATGTTAGATAAAATGGTATGTAAATACTATTTAATTTATCAATATAAATATGCAAAGTAATTATTGATTTTATTTTTTTTTGGTTGAAATAAACTATTAACACAATAAATGTTCATAAATATGTTTTCATATCAAATCAAGTTTCAGAGCACTGTACAAAAAGTGTTATGTAAATGTGATTCCTTTTGCAAATAGCTATCTTTTTGAATTTTTTTTATTCCATTTGAATACTTCAAGAAGATAGTTAAGTATTTCCAACATGTTTATTAACTTAGAATTTCAGTATTTAAGCTTTTTCTACTGTTCTTACAACCACCTCCCACAGAAATACTAGGTTATGTTCATTTTAACACAGTAAGTATATAATTTTAATCCCTTTATAATAAATAATTTTAATCTAAAGTAAAACAAATTGTCACAAATTAGGTAATATAAAAATAATTTCATAATAAATACTTCATCATTTAAGGTATTGTTATACAATTTAAATTATAAAAGACTAAAGACCTAAAAAAAGATAAAACAAAAATGTCTTACCTAAACAGTCAGCTAGATCTATTTCTGGACTGGATAATCCAGGTAACACAGTGGCTCGTAATAATGTTCGTGTCTCGCTTCGAATCGTACCCTCCTCCGCTTTCTCGTCACCCTGCCCACTAAACTTAATTGACCCAGATGAAGAAGCTGATGACTGTGATGACCTGGATATACTTCTAAATGTGTGATGGCTTCCTGAAGGATTTAGTCCATAAATATCTGTCTTTGTTGGAGATTCTGCAGCAGGGGATGTAAGCCTTGGGCTGTTTTTCGATAACAAAACAGAATTTCCCCCTGATTTGCTCAGATCAAGAGAAAGCACAGATTTAGATGGTGACTTCCCTGCTTGTGAATGATATGTTGGGTGAGCCAGTGAAAAGACAATCTGTTTGCTGTAATCAAAGACTTGATTTCCACACCCTTTATCTATTTCACCATCGAACAACAAATCTCCTTTGAAGAAAATACGAATATGACGAGCTCCAATATCTAAATTCTGTTTATATAAGACAGGACCATTAGTTAATAATTTTTTTTGACACCAATTAACACATTATTTAAGAATTAATTTGACTTAAGTAAAACACATGTAGATCTGGTAGGGTAGTTTTAGTTTTAAATTTAACTTCCTATTGGGCAGAAGATAAAAAAATAGCCAAAAAAAAAAAAAACAACAAAAAACTGATAAGAAATAGGCTTCAATAAAAGTCTTACATTAATTTTATTATTCCAATTCCAGACTTTGACAGAGCCTAGTTGAAAATTTTTACCAGGATTTGGGTTTATCAGAAGTATAGAAAATTCAATGGGACGTCCATCAAAGCGGCAACACCACATATTTCTTTCTTTGGTTGTCTAGTGGAACAAAATTCATTAAGCAACAATAAAAAAAAAAAATTGAATTCTAATAATTTAGCAGTTATATGTATGTACAATGTGTATTCTGGGATAATTTTGTTTAACTGTTATCCTTTAACCCATATATTATTTAAATGTCTATTTACTACAGCCATCAAATAACATTTAATTTAATATTAATTTCTCTTGTTATGTCAAATTTTTTAAATAGATATTTGCTTGATTATTGGTTAACCTTTGATTTTCCATTGAACAAAACCTCAATATTGTTAGAATTCTCTTTAGCCCCATGGATCGACACATCTGAAGGTTTGATAGGAATGAGACATTTTGACTGATCAAAGAACTGGAGCTCTGTAAGTCCCACCATAGAAGAATGACCCCAGTTTGACAAAATTTCTAGAGCGACTTCCATTCGTTCAGTAACAGGGCCCTTAGAGGACTAAAAATGCAAAGAAAGAAATTAATGCTCAATTCCTTTATTAATTAGCAAATATTAAATATTTATAAAGCAAAAAAATTAAAAGCTTAAAAAAAACTGTTTAACATTGCATTTTTTTATCACTGGTGATTGCGAAAATTTTAAGACTATTTGTCTTAATAAACTGAGTTTAGTTCAAAAATTTCCCTGAAAGAGTGCTTTTTAATGCAAATTTCAGGCCTGAAATCCTCATAGGTGTGAGGCACTAAATAGGCACATAACTGGCTTTTTTTTGACATTTTATCAACAAAGCATAATGTATTCAAGGTTCTCAGAATAGGATTTTAATTCTATTAGTGAATTTCACTTTTTGTCATACTGTCATCATTTTCTTCAAAAAATCACATGGATTGTAGAAAAGTTACACGAGCTTGTAGAGATATACAAGCAAAGCAAATTCATTTTCAAAAATTTTGATGTAGAATTCATAAAGAAAACTTAAAAAAAAATAAATTCCATTCTCTTTCTAATGTAAGTATCACTGAGAATTCTTGAAATCTTAGCAAATGTTTGCAGGCCTTTGAGGATTAATTTAAAGTTAAAAATAAGCTTCAATTTTTTCACCATTGAAAAAAAAAATTAACTGAACACAAATATAAACATGATACAAATCTAGCTTGAAGTACAATATGCTTATTTATTTGAATGTTATATTTAAGCTTAAAAATTTGATTTTCTTAGCATATTTTTTAGAATAAAGCTAATTTTGAAGGGTTCATTCTTTAGTAATTAGAATCTTTTATCATAACTTCTGTGTTTGTAAATTTTACCAAAAAATATTTTGGTAATAGTAGAAGAAAATGTACTGAGAATTAACATTTTTTGTTTCATGACAGAAAAAAATTAAAATCAAAAGGTTAAATATGAGGATGCTGTCAGGATTTAAGTTTTTCCATATAAAACAATAACATTTAGAGACACCCACCCAGGATGAAGTGATGCAATGTGAGCTGACTAACTGGTCTTCTGTGTCAATATGGTTTAAAGTGTTCAGCAGCTGTCGCTGTTGCCTATGGCAAAATTTATTAAATTAATAATAAGTCATGAATAAAAGATCTGATTTAGCTAACAGCATTAAAATTCAGCAAAATAACTTACCAAGAGTATAATAATGAAATTACTGTAGAAAAATTAATACCTTGCAAAGATATATAAACAATTTTAAAGTTAGATTCAGACTTTATCTTTTCAAAGAGTAAACAATTAGCTATCAAATATCTAACTGAAGAAAAATAATCAAAGGCTTACAATAGAAAGGATGTAAAGAACTGATTTATCATACTTAGGATTCATCTGAAGAACTTTTTTAATAACGCAATCTATACTGGGCTCAGCTTCATCCTTTGGTTTATCTGGGTGAATAGTGGACTGGTTCAATGGAGGCATCTGACCTTGGGCTGAAGTTGTTGGTAATACAACTAAACTAGAAGACTTCTGCAGATATTATATATCAGATTATAATTTTTCAAATTATAATGAACCTGTCATTTATTTGTTATACTGATTTTTTAAATGTTTTTGTAGTCATTTTATGCATTGCATTCATAATTGGTATAAATTAAGATATTACAGCAGTTTCACTAAAAATGTCAAAAATGATTTATTTAACAAAATATTTTTTCTTTGTGAATTTTTTAAACAAAAAATCATAAATATGAAATTAAATTAAATGAGGGAGTTATTGTCATTTAATTTTTTGTGTTTGTACACCTAAATTATTTAGGATTCATCTTTAGAAGGCTTTATGTCACAAAATTTCAAAATAAATGCATAAATTAGTAGATTTTAACAATATTGCTCAGTGGTTGGCGGTAAATTACAAACTCCTAGCCAACCAATAATACTATATCTTGCATGAAATCTCTCTTTCCCCTACCCAGCTCATCATCTGGGAAAATTATCTGCTTAAGGCTTATTTGTTCGTTTCAACGATTCTTTAACAGGTGTTATACATGTATAAGCATAGGAAAAGGACCTGAACATTTCTTTGCGAAACTGAAATATTTGTTACATCTGCATTCACTGCAAAAAAGAAAAATGCATAGGCTTTTATAAAATTTTAATAATGACCTTGTATTTTGTAACCTTAAACCAATATTAAATTCACCTTTGGCAGAGGAAGTGGCCTGCTTTTAGATTTCTCCACTTTCTTATTTTCCTCCTGAACAGCTTTCAGAACTGCTGCTGCTTCATCTTGTGAGTCTGTTTTGGTGTCTGCGCTTTTTCTATTTGCAGACAATGGACGGATAGCTTTACTCGTATCTAAAAAATTCAAAACAGTAACTGATTAATAAGAAAAAACTAATAGTTTTCCTAAATTACATCTGAAATTACAATAGACAGTGAAATGTTGCTCAATGAAATTGACAGGAACTTAAAATTTAATCATTAGAGTGAAACTTGATTACAATGAAATCGGGAAGGATGGGTAGGGGATAAGACTTTGTTTTCCCTATTTTTGTGTGCATTTAATGCATTATGATAAAAAATATTTAGGAAATTTCACTAAAATTGTCCAAAACAATTGGTAACCTGATCTGACTGTCAGTTCTCTTGGTGTCGTTGACTTCTGTATTAATGTAGATGATGATAACTGTAATGACTTTACTGATGAAATAGAAGAAGAGATTTCAGTGTCTGTCTTTTTTCTGGCTGCTGTTAAATTTGTAGAAGTTTTAGCTATAATAAAACAAAAAAAAAGCTAAGCTAAATTAGGCTGAATATATAAAAATATGCTGCCATATAATGTGTAAAGTAAATTAAATAAAAAAAAATGAATAAGTCTTCAGAAATAAAAAAAAAAAGAAAACTTGTAAAAAATAAAGGTAAACATTGAAAAATAGAAAGATTACTTTTGTTGGTCAAGGGCTGAAACTCTAGAACTAACGTATCTCCTGGTTTAAATAATTTCAATGGCTTAATGAGACCGCCGCCAGCTTTTTTGTTATCATCATCGCTAGATAAGACTTCTTCAATTTCTTCATCAATTGGTGAGATTCTTTCACCATCAGATTCATTCTGAAAGAAAAAATTTATATTTATATTGGGCTGAAGCAATGAATTGAAATATTTTTTATAACTGCCAAAAATAGCTCAAATAGCACAAATGTAATCAAATAAAAATGTGTGTTTAACAGTATCATATCATTTTTTTTTAAATGTATTTATCTGTAAAAACATCAGAATATCATTTATTTATTTTACTTGAATAACATTATAAGCCATACCCTAATCTTTGATGGAGATAAGCTCCAACTAAAGAGCTTGAAATGAAACGGAGCTAAACAGGCAATAATATGTAAAACAGAACAGGGATATGTGCAGCAAATTAGAAGAAATGCACAAATACATAACAAGCTGAAATTTATTCCAGTAATTATGACATCTTTTCTTTTTAAAATGAATTGTTCATTTAAAAAAATAATAATAATTTCAAGACTAAGTGAACAAGGAAATTTCTTTTTCAAGAAATCACTTAATGTATTTTTCTTCTAAAACTTGTACTTATTTTAGAGGAACATACTAACTTTTATTTTTACATTGTATCTTTCCTACCCTTTTCACAGTTTCAAATGACAACCACAATGAAAAATTATTTTTTCTTGAAAAGTTGTATAGTAAGTAAATTTGTAGACATAATTTTTTGGTAATCACTAAAATCTGATACAAACTCAAAGGCAGGCTGACTGTTACAGTAAATGATATTAAAGTAATGCTAAACCCATGAGATTTAACCATGTTTTATGTGTTTGAACGATTTAAAAACATGTTTATGAAAATTTAAATATTGGGACAAAACATGAATTTTGTGAAAAAACCACAAGCACATAATGGAAAATCGCCATGCGGGGTATGTCCTTACCTGCACTTCATTTATTACATTATTTTTATATTTTTCCATCCTATGTTAAATATTGTTGAGAAATACCAAAGATACTTAAATTTTTTTGTGTAAAATATAATTAAAAAAAAAAGAGAGAATTTTATCTGAAAAGAAAACTATCATACAAAAAAAATATGTAGATATTAGGTTACTTACAATTTGATAGTTAAATTAAATATCATGATTAGTGGTTTTGTCATGCTTTTAAAGAATCATGCAAAAATGATTTCACCATGCATCATAAACAAAAGCTTACATAGACAGTAATTAACAAAAAATATAAACAATTGATCTAGGAATGCAGTACTTCTGTACTATGATAACCCTTCTACTTATGATGTGAACCAATAAAAATGCCTATTGGCAGAATAAAAGCAGAAGTTCAAGAAAATAAATTTTTTGGTATTGTGTCATAAAATTAATTTTAATTAATATCTTTCATATAACTAATGATTGTCTGCTGTATGTTTTTCTAATGAACAAAGGACATGAATTTTTAGAGTTAATCTGATACTGACATTTATTTACTATGTTTTGGTTTTTTTAAATACATGTAGCTAGATACTTCTTCATAAAATGGTAATAGTCATAAACTAGCTGTACCCTGCAAAACCTTTGCATAGAATTATATTCACTTAGGTTTGATCAGAAGGCTAGGTTATATCTGATTTTTTCATGATTTTATTGAGATGCGGGCATGGCGCCATTTTGAATTTTTGATTTGTACTTTCGATATAATGCAGATGCGAGGCCGCTATTATTTATATAGATTGATAAAAAATTTTTATGCACAAGTAAAGGCAGCGCAACTGAATCTGCAGATATTCTTTTCATAAGATTAACTGTTATTTGTAAATATGTACACAAACAGGACTTTTACTGAAACATTTATGTATGCATGTTTACATCATTTTTGGGTATTTTCTTTAGAAAATAAATTTAATATAAATCAATAATAAACTAGAATATACACAGAAACCTCAAATTACTGATCAAGAACCATAAAATAGTGCTGAGGAAAAACTGAAAAACAGGTAATACATGTACATAGCATTCAAAGAAAAATATAAAGTAGAAGGGTTAGCAACGACTAAATGAACATGTAGATTAATTATAATTAAACTGACTAGAAAGAAAATTGTGATCAATGAATAAAATTTCAAGATAAAGTTGGTAATAAAAGTAGTGATTTTATACTAAATTAATGATTGAACAGGATATAAAAATTAACTGAATACAACACCAATACAAAAAAAAAAAACTATTAACAGCATGCAATTGTCAGACCTGGGAGCCTTTTTCAGCTGTATCATCATCCTACATTGAAAACAACATCAAGATAGCATTAGATCATTAGGGTAAGGCCAAGCTTTTTAACAACTATGACCTACAACTTAACTTTTGCAGAAATTCATCTCTAAGAAACCTCTGTTATATCTACGATGAAGTGTAGAAACAACTAAAGCTAGGCCAACAAACAACAACAAGCACTAGTTAATGTATTTAAACAACAAACAATAGTTAATGCAGCTAGGCCAGACACAAACAAACTAAGGTCCTTGTTGCTGTCAGGCTGTTTGATCTGGCTTGCGCTCTGGTACCATCTACTAGTTGAAACCAATAACGCTCACTTTTATACATGTATATATTTCATATTACAACTCCACCCATCTACTCTTGGTTCGATCCTCATATCACATTTAAAGATCCAATGTGGCCCATGGATCAAAAAGTTTGCCCATTCCAGATCTAGACCAACAAAGACTAGTTAATGTATCAAAACCAAAGTTCATATAATTAGACCAACATACATGAGTTAACGCATCTAGACCAGAAAACATGAGTAAATATATATAGACCAACAAACATGAGCTGATGTATCTAATTAATAACCCATAGGCCTTTGTTTGATTCCTGCCACATATATAATTTTTTTTCTGACCCAAGTGGGCCTGATACATGTATCATGGACGTTAAAAAACACTCATTTTTTAAGTTTTAAATCAAACACAACAAATTGTAGTGATGACATCACTTGTCAGCATAGAAAAATAACTAAATTAATGTACAAAAAAATGTATTGTACAATGTTTACTACAATGTCAACAGACTCATTTTAAAATAGAATTCAAAAACATGATGCAAGCGAAATATATTATCTGTAGTTGTTTATTTTTCAGCATCTAAAATCAAATCCTTGTACTTTAATTTGACAAACTATCAGAATCAATATTTCCGTCCAATTAAAACTCACCGAGTCTGAATCCATGGCAATACTTTGTCTGATACTCTGATTTTTTTGTAAACTTTCTCTCAGCTTCTGATGATGAGAAAAAAATCTGCTATGATGTATGAAGCATAGCCAATGAATCAAAATACAATAAAACGTAATGAATTATATACATTAGGGTGCATCACCACAATAGAGGAAAAAATTGATTGTTTGTTTTTGAGATATGTTTCTAATTTGTTCTAATATCATTAATAATAACTTGTGTAAAATATTTTTCAAATCAGAGTTGATATAGAGGTCCCCCCTCCCCCCCCCCCGCCCAAGAAATCACAAAACATGTAAAGAAAAAAAAAAGTTTATTCTAGCCTATATAAAAATTACATTAAAGTATTAAATTATTTATTACTGTTGCATTTAATTCAGTTTCACTTTGTTGCACGTTTGTAAGGTTTACGCAGATTTGAGATGTTTTTGTGGTCCATTTCTACCACTTGAAGAATGAGAATGAAAATGTTCATCCGTTCGCGCTGCTTCAACAAAGTCAGATGCCAGTTTCACTCCTCTCTCGGCACAATTGTTAACAACGTTAATAGCAGCAACATTTTCTGCACTGGCAATGTAAGAAGCTGTTAGGCACCAATCATCAACAGGCAGTTGGAGGAATCCTGTGTCCAGTTGAAGTCTGTATATAGTGAAACCACAGTCAACTCCACTAGATCAAACAACCGAGTTTAGAATCCATTGATTGGAATCGTGGTTTTCTGGCCAACCATTCCAAATCGGTTCAATGAGTTTGGAGGGCAACCACTGTGTCGAAGCCTTTTAGCAGAGCATCTGCTAGAGCTCGCTTTTTCAACACTGGTACTTCATTGCTGAACAGAGCAAGTGGGATCATTTCAGCAGTGACAGTACCACAAGATACTATTCAGGGCCGGATTGCTTTGACTTGGATATGTCTCTGTTGACATCGTTGTTCCAATCAAAAAGTCGCTTGTAGAGCTGTAGATCATTCATGATGCATCCACACACACTCTTTTTGCAAGTGAGCCACCACACGACATAAGCGACATGTGTTTACAAATGTAGCAAATGCCCGAATGCTTTGGCACTTGATCACATGTGGTAATGGTACCTGGAAAGGCAATAATTGAGTTTTGTTTCTCCACAGTGCAATCTTGAGGCAATACATCAACTTTGCCATCCATCATGCTTTGTGCAGGGCACCTGGTCTTTTAAAGTTAACCTCCCTATTTGTAGCATTCAGGTAAACAGGGGTCAGCCGCCAAGGAATCCGTGGTAGTGTCTCGCAAGAGTCGGTTTGTTTACTAGAGTTGGCATGTGCAATTACCGCATCTCTATGTATTCGTTCGCTCTTGAGCCTTCAGATCATGATCAACAAGCGTGCTTGAACTACAAACGTGGGACCAATCATGTGCCACCAACTCCCAATTACTTCGCAGCTTGGTGAACAAAAAGTTATATCCGGGGGTATTTGGAAACTTATATTTTCATGTCAGCAAACACATCTTGAGAGGATCATCTTCACCAATGTGATGGACAAACTGACCTACAGAAGAGCACGTTGCAGCATATTTTGTATGGCAATGCAGGCAGCAGTCTGATGGCCAGTGTTTGATCTTGTTGTGTCGAATGTCATATTAACGATACAATCATTACAATGCCACTCTGTCATTAGCTTCATGGTTAATTCTGCAATTATTTCACCAACGGGTTTCTTTGTTGCCTTGGCATCACCGACAACAACTGTTATGCGTTCTTCAGTGACACTGTGATTTTTTAGAGAAGGTGTCAGTTTGCCATCCCAGTGGAGAGTGCAGAGTTTGGCTGGTTCCCAGGAGTCGTGGATCTTTGTAGATATCTCACTTACAACTTTGCGACGTAAACGATCTGCAGTGGCATAGGAAGAAGCCACCATTGATACATCACCCCAGACTCGCTAATAAGGCCCTGTGTGAAAGCTGCCTGCTGTGTTGGTGTAATCTTTAATCTTGTCGGTAGTGACACAAGATTTGGTCGGCTTAAAACATCTGGAGGTACAAATACCAAAGCTCCTGTTGGCTTTCTTCGCTTTTCAATGGCATTATATCATCCAAACAGTTATCAACAAACTCCATATTATCTTCAGATTTAGAAGTAGGATCATCGGGTTCGTCACTGCTACCCTCGCTGGAAGGCACTGATATCGTTGAACATGCTGTATTTTCTTCTCTTGCGCGTTTCTGACGTGAATGGCGTCGAGCGACTTTTTTTGCAAGTGTTTTGTCAAATGATCCAAAGCTGGAAGACCTGTCTCCTTTCATAGACCTCAAGAATGCTCGATCTTCTGCATTCTTGATAATAGTCTCGACATTTGGTGGCCACAGTTGAAAAGTTGTTGCCAACATAGATTTCATTTGTTCCAGTTTACGTTTGGTGGCTGGTGTGTTTCAGCGACCTTTATCAATTGAACGAAGTTTATTAAATTCATCAAGAAGCTGAACAATCTTCTCACAAGCTCTCCTCTCTGTCACCATTGGAATGTTTGCTTTTTCGTAGAAAGCAGTAACTTGATTCAGCACAATTTTGGCAGTTGTAAATCGAGAAGGTGCACCAAGAGAACCTGGGCGCTCACTGTGTGCTGCTACATTGCAGTGATACATCATGCACCTCAAAACTTGTAAACAAGTTGGTAGTCGAAGAATTCCAGTAATTATAGCATCATCAACACAGATTGCAGGGCCAATGCCAAACAATTCAGTTTTCAGAAGAGTTTGTGGTTTCTTTGTTCGCAAGGCAGGAAACGCAGTAATAACTGGATATGCAACTGTTGAAGTGATGCCAGGGTCAGCCAGCATTTCCTTAGAAGGTGTAAACATTTTATTGTTGTTTTTCATATCATTTCCATGTTCTGATTTTATAGGTCGTGTGTATCAGAAATTAAAATAATATAAATAAAGAAATTAAAATGCTTGCCTTGGTCATCAATATGCGGTAAGGAAAAGTGTTGTTTTGGCTAATAAAATGTGAATCAATCATAGCTACCAAACATTATTAAACCAAAGACTATAAAACAATTTATATAGTGCTTCACTTTTTGTATGTAAGTCTAAAAGACTATACAAGTAAGGATGGTTTTATCTAGTTTTCGCTTAATTATGCAAACTTTGTTGAAGTCCGGCGGACCTCTAAATATTGTCAAATATTTTTTATTTTTTTACACAATGCTTTTTTTGAACAATGGAACAAATTTAAATAGCAGACAGATCAATTATTAAAAATTTTTTTTGGTGATGCACCCTAATATACATGTATTCACCAAAAAATGAAAAGCAAATAATAAAAGAAAGAAAAATGTAACCTTAACATCCTCCATTTTTATAACCACTGTGTTTTCGGTTACAGATTCTTCTCTTTTGGCCGCAACGATTCTCTTCAGGTAACTTGTCTTGTGCTTTCTTGGAGTAGACAATGAAGAAGAATTGTTCACACTGTCTACATTGTCCCAATCATTTAGGTCCAAAGATGACATCTTGCTTTCAAACTGTCGTAAAAAAAAATTACTTTGGAAATAATTTTTCAAAGTTAAAAAACTATTTGTAAAAAAGATAATGCATGTAGTTGTTATATATTAAATAAGGATTCAACATTATAAAAAAAATCCAACAAACCTCAGCTTCATCTTCAAAATCCTCTTGGTAATTACCTGTAAGGATTTCTGTTAATAAATATTGATCAATGATAGAAAAAAAAATCATTATATAAAGAATCATTATTATCAACATTTCTACAGAAAATAAAACCAAATATTTTGATACCAACGATACCTTTCCCTTTAAAAACACTGCTGGCCATTTTAAAGGACCAACAAAAGAAATATTTCAGCACAAAAATAACCAGGGTAAAATTGCATTTTTCAATCTAGTGATCAAAATCTAAAAACAGGCTGGTATTTTTCATTCCATTTTTAAACACAGAGTGGTGTAGAGCGCTCTACGGTCGACCTAAGAGTCCCAGGTCCGATCCTGTTTGAAAACCCAGGGAAATTTTTCTGTGTCCCAATTAAAGTTGGCTAAAATGAGTACATGACTTTAGTTGGGGAAGTATTAAGACAGCTATCCCTTTATATAACATTATTACAGAAACAGATGAATTCTACACTATATATGCCCCGATTGCCCTTTAGGGCTTAGAGAACTTTACTTAAACACAAAGATGTAACTGACTTATACATTGTAGTAAAGCACACTTTAGCACAACATGTAGGCTATATATCCATACTAAATAAATGTATTTTGTGACAACTAAATTTCATTAGGGTCTTAAATAGTTAACAATAACAGACGTCAAAACAATTATGATTTACTGATCTAAATATGATGGGTCAGATGGTTTTTTTTCAAAATAAAAAATTACCAACCAGGGGGTTTGACTTTATGTCTTTGCCCATCAGCTGCAGTAAATTCAACAGAGGAAATATTCCAGTGACGACGCTTATCCTGAGCTTGACTTACAGGTTCAAGTTTGCTGCGAGTATGTTTGGAGCTAACTATTTGATCTAAAAATTTTTTTTTTTCAAAAATTCATGTATTACTTTTACCATTGTAAAAAGAAATAACTATGTTGTTTATTTTTTTTGATAAAAATAATTATGATTAATCAAAGTTCCCATAAATGCTTTCAGTTTATCACGTGATAAGAAATGTTTTAAAAAAAGAAGACTTTGAAAATTAAAAAATACAATTCAAATCGTAAAAATAATTTGAAAGAACTAAAACTTTCCACCTTAGTTGCTGTGAAATAATCTTAAGTTATGGTTAATAATTGATTGACAAAGACTGAAGAAAGATTATGTTACAATAACAAAAAGGTAAGCAATTAAACAACCTGTAGCATTAACAGTTTTCCTTCTCTGGAGTTGCCTGTTTGAATCAAGCTTTGATCTGGAATCTTTATCAGCAGAGAATGAAGAATTTAAATAGACAGTGAAACCTTTCTCTTTTTTCTCCAGTTCTATTTCTTTTCTGTCTTTCTGACGTAATTTTTTAATGAGTCTGTAGTATTTGGAAAATTTATGATGAAGGATATCTACTTAATTTCAACACTTAAAGATGAAGCTATTTAATTGAATAAGAATGAGGAAGTTCTAGTCATCTTTCTATGACTACTAAAAGGTGTCACCAGTTATCTATGACAAATTAAAAAGATTTTTTTTTAAATAGTATTTGTATTATCTTGTTTACCAAAATGAAAAAGGTTTTGGATATTTAATGTTGTCTTTTTGCTTGTCTTAAAATTAGATGTTTCTAAATAAGCCCTCCATAGAAGTAGTACACAATCTAAATTATTTGATAATGTCTGCTAATCTGTGCTTTAAAAATGTAAGATTACAACTCATGTATTTTAAATAATTATATTAAAAAAAAATACCAAGTATATGAGCTTTAAAGAAGTGTTAAGCTAATTAAATAACTCATTGTAATAGTCAGAAAAATCTGTGTACAAATGACCTTTACTAAGGCTTTAGGCAATACACTGTACTTAGTTCGAATAAATTTATTTCCAGAACAAATCCCTATACCTAATTCAGTCACTATTTCCTTAAGCTTTATACATTCTTGGAGTTATAAACCTAACTTCTCATGATTTTTCTTTCATAAATATACACACCTATTTCTTTCTTGTAATAAATGCAAATAATGCTCATACTGGGGAGGAACTTCTTCTTTAGCCACAGGTATCTGTAACAAAATATATAAACATTTCAGTTAATTTAAGTTAACATTATTAATACAAATACTGACATATCAATTCACTGGAACATCAATTTTAATATCTGTTATTATGTGGCAGATGGGCAAGTAGGATAGAAAAGAGCTCTAAATAATTATGTCCAGACCATTAAAAAAAACCCAAATAAACATCCTTTTTATTACCAAAACCCTTAATTATTCCTCATTTATTTAAAAATAATATTTTTTAGGCGAGGCCATTTCATCTGAAGCTAGATATTAGCGTCTACTGTGTATATTTTTTATTTTAATTATATGTATTTATTTATATGTATGTTTATGTGATTTTCAAAGGAACTCTATAATACTGCATCAACTTCCATTTGGTCATACTAACAAGATCTGACATGAGGCTATTTCCATTTGCACCTCACAGTGAATAATATAAGACAAAAAATGTAAATTAATACACTCAAAAAATTACTTTTCTTGTAAGAATTGTACAGAAAAAAAAAATGTATATTTACACTTAGCGGCATTTGGAAATCTTTATCACCATTGGACCACTTCCTCCTACTTTTTGATTCTGCTGAAATACATAATAAATTTTTAATCAATAAAACCAGCAATTAGATGTTATTAAAAAAGTTGGAAATGAAATTTGTGTTTCACTTTTTTTTTAATAGCATTTATAACATTAAATGTCAGCCTCTTAATTTCTTATTTTAATAATTAATTGAAATCATTAGTATTTATCAATCCTTGCAACCATAATTTAATATATAATGATATACATTTAAACTTCATTAAAAAGGAAAAGAAATCAATTTTTATAATACAGGATAAGTTTCTAATAAAAGTTAGCAATTTGATCTTAAACAACCAAATGTTATTTCAAAAAATTCACCTAGAGATTGTCATATGAAAAAAATCATAGCATAGGCTAACACCGCTACATAAATGCCCAAAAAAAACGATGCTTTTTTGAAGTCTCATAAACAGAGTTCATACACTTTTGTCAAATTAAATTCCATAGGAATGCCAGACTTTTTCTAGAGACCAAAACCAATTCCAAGGGTTTGGCAACAGCTTAACAATAAAAAAAAAATGGCATTCTTTAACCAAATGTAGTTTAAATGTTTACAAATACTTTTTCAAATTCTATTTAAAGAAAAAAAAAAGATTCTTTTAAAAATTAATTAATAACTGCTGTAAGATCCCTGTATATCAACTTGCCAAATTAATTATGTTAAAGTGATCAAAAACAATAGAAAGTTTAATCCTTTCAAAACAAAAAAGGATCAAATAAAAAAAATTTACAATATTTAAAAAAAAAAAATAATTGTTTATTAAACTGCGCTAAAAAGTAAAAAATGTACTCAATGAGTTGTTTTTTTTTTTTTTTACTTTTTACTGCATTTTAATAAAAGCTTTTTAAACATTTTTATACACTTTATTTATACACTTCATCTACTCTGATGGCCCATAAGGGCTTAGGGAACTATTTATTTATAATGAAGTATAAATGAATTATACACTTCATCCACTCTGATGGCCCATTAGGGCTTAGGGAACTTTTTATTTATAATGAAGTTTAATCTATACAAATAATAGTGGTGTGGGTTCTGCGTTAAATCGTAAGTAAAGAATTAATACACGGTATTCCAGTTTAAAATATTAAACATAGCACCATCCAGGTCTCGACTCTATATTTCTTTTTAAAAAAAATCTGCAGTTTTAAATAGTTTCTGTGGTTTTTATTATGAAACTTAAAAGTCCCAAATATTAAAAAGTAATAATAAAATAATACCATTCAAATTATTGTTTTTTTATTACAACAGATCGCATTTTAAAATCGTCAAGCGTAAACAATAGTAATAATCTGACTATAAGAATAATGAGCGCATTCTTCGTAACTAATTTTGTAAATAAAGTTCTTTTTAAAATTCGATCTAATATGAAAAAAAGAAATGCTGCTAATTACTATAAAATTAATATCTCAGCTAAAGTATTTCATTTTTTTAAAATAAATAGTCCTTTGATTTATTTTTAAATTACAAAATAAGAAAATGTTTTTAAGACTTTCAAGTCAAATGGGAGTGCAAAATAATTAAGCTATCTTTAATACAATATAATTTCTTAAACTTGTGTGACGTGGTGGCTGAATGGTTCGATTCCTCTCACTGACATTTATAGTTTATCCTTTTGGTTGTTTCAATGAAAAGTTACAACAACTAATTAGATATCTTTGACACATTTTTAAAAGTTTTTTTTATTGAAATTATTTATCCTTTAGGATGTTGTAAGGAAGAGAAACTACAACTAATTAGATTTTTAATTTCGGTGATAACTTAAAAAAAAAACAAAATTATTTTTAAAATATGTATTAAAGCTGAACAATAGTCTATCTCTATGCAAAGGCTTTGCAGGGTGCAGCTAGTTTACTATAATGTACATGAAAATGTTTGCAAGATGACAGATGAATTATGAAACTAAATTTATCATAAATGATATCATTATCATATAATTTAGCATAGACAACATTTATTTTTTGCAAAAGTCTTAAGAATAATACACAAAACATAATTACATATGGTATGATACATAATCATTCTGTTTTTTTTCAAATTCTTAAATAAGTAGGCCCTATTATTGAACTAGTTAAATTTATGACGGGGAAGTAATTGCAACAATTAAAATTAATATTTCAATCTTATATGAATCATATTATCATTAAGATTAAGTCGAATTTTGATTATTAATTAATTATTTAATTCTTGTTTATCAATGACATGTTTTATACTATTTAAAGTATTTATAGTAACTAAGCTACCTGCAGTGCATTAGTGAGCTTAACTCGCGCCCGGGGCACAATACCTTTTTTAGCGCCTCCCCCCCCCCCCATTTGAAAACAATATATTATATGTAAACGCACTGGCTCCACGTCCGTCATATGACGGACGATGTATTTTTTTTTTTCCCTTCCGTCAACAATTGCATAGCCGAGCAATTATACATTAAAATGAGAGGTTAGCTTGTGTGGCGCGCTAGTAATGTAGGTTGTTCGCTAGGCTGAGACACAGTTTGGCTAGCTATGTGCGGGTTCGATTCCTGATAGAGACATACATTTTTTTGTTCAGATTTTATTTTTCAGGATCAGGGATAGGGTTAGGGATAGGATTAGGGATAGGATTAGGGATAGGGTTAGGGTGTGGAGCAATATCTATTTATGGTCCCCGAAAAAAAAAATATCTCCGATTTTTAACAGTAAATGACGTCATCAACGTCTGCAGTAAATAAGAGTTCTCATTCATTCAGTTTACTCTTTAATTGTGTTAAAACGATCACCGATTTTGAGCACCATCATTGTGTAAGTAATAATATCATAATATAAAATGCATTTATAACTTTACATCATAAGAGTTCATTCTGTTGAAGGAAGCGGTAAAAAAAAAAATACATCGTCCGTCATATGATGGACGTGGAGCCAGTGCGATATGTAAAATATACCATTTGGCGCCCCATTGTGATTAGCATGATGCCCCTCTAGCCCACCCCTCCCTATGCCTCTGGCTACCTGTACTAGTCTACAGGGGAGTTTAATTGTTTGACAAGTTATCTTGATAATTTGAAAAAAAAATAGCAAAGATAAACTAATCTAATATTGAAAACTGCTTTAAATACATATCAAAATATTCAAAAAGGACATCGTCATATGCTACTTTTAAACTACATTTTTCTTCCCATTGATTTTCGTCTTTCCTTATTAGCAGGATATAAAGCAGGGTATACTTAAAAGCAAGTCACTCAAAGAGTACTCACGATCCATTTGTTTAAATTTCCAAATAACCATCCAACATTCTTTAAAATTCGTTAAAATAACGAAGTGCAAACCTGTGTTGTTAGGTCTATAGTTTTAGACATTCCGACTAAACACTTCGTACACAAGTTGTTGCGCATGTACACAAAGGTTTATAAAAAAATTTCTCCTCCTGTAGTACAGAGAATAATTACAAATTAATAAGAAGGTTTAATTAAGAATACATTTTTTACGGCTATTATTAGATTAAACAGACAAGTGTGACTAAAATTGAAATATTAGTTGTATATTGTACTCAATTATAAAAATAAAAATAAACAATTTTAAAAAATTAAACAGAAACAACACTTATTAAAAAAAGGATCAAAATAAAAAAAATAAAATAAGAATAACGAAGGAAAGTATCAATAAGTAATTGTTATTAAACCATCAGATCAAATAAATGGATACTAAAAATACATAAAAATTAGATGAAGAAAATGTTTAGCTTTATTTTAAAGAAAATCACATTAAATCAGATATTGACGAATATTTGTTTTGTCATCTCAGGCCTTGTGGCTATGATTTAGATGTGATGTAAAAACAAAAAATGCGACGCCGAATGTGTAGCTAGTATTACTGTTGTACCTTTGAACTGTGATATTGTGAATAAAACAAATTAAAATCATACTCAAAGATATTTACATAAAAACGTTAATTATTGACACTTTGTTTTACCTAAATATATACTAAATCTAAGTGAAGAACATTTTATTTAAAAAAATCTACATACCTCTTACTCTAATTTTTTTTTTCAAACTTATTCAACTTATTCTTTGATGGCCATTGATGCAAATTGATTATCATTAAAAATTGAAAAGAAAGAGTGAAAACAATATTTGTGCATTTGCTACAATGTCTTTTTATGACTTATGTAAAAACTCAGTTTTGAGGTGAGTAAGATGCCTAAATTGGCTACATTTAATTATAACTGTATACTATGTCAGTATGTGTGTAACTGAAGTCCCTACTCACTGCTACTAGTAAGTACTATGATGTCTATAATGATGAGGTGGTATCTCTTACTCTTAGATACTATAAACCACTAATCATTAGTGACTAATGGGATGGTTTTTATAATGCCCTTCTTTCATCCCCACCAATTGCCCTGGAAGCACCATAGGAGATATAGTATATAATACTATGGTATATAGCAGGGACTTTAACCATGACCTGAAATATCCATTGCCATTGGTCATTACCAGAGATATACATCTGAACCCTCTGCTCGACATTTGAGTGCTTTACCGAATGACCATCTGCCTGACATTTATAAGTAAATTTATTTGTAATGTGTTCCAAAAACTCATTTCTTCGACATTGCCACCCACTTAAAGAACTAAGACACAATATATATATAATAATATATATTTAAAACAGAATGCACTTTTTGGCATATCAAACTAATTACAATAGTCAGTAGTAAGCATTACCAAATTTTCTGGATGCCAGGTACATACACAGAAAAGGGGATGAGGGGAACTAATAAGTCTATTATAGACACAAAATCTAGAATGTACAAATATGGAAAAAGCTCACTCCACAGACACAGGTGAATTTTTGTCTGGGAGGCTTTTTGAAAACTAGCATTTCTTTGATATTTTGAAATATTCTCTCTAGTTCTACATGAAGGTTATGCAGTTTCTAGTTAGGCAAAAGCTATCCCATCACAGAAAATCAACAATTTTCCATAGTAAGAATTTTTTTTGCATAAGTGACAATTCTTTCTATGTCGCTTCTGGAAGGTAACACATTCTAAGTCACCCATGAGTGTTTTTCAAATTTTTTTAAAATTTAACGGAACAAAACTGCAGAAAATGTTACACGCCTTGTGAAAGTTGCCCTTACATAATGAGCTTCAAACTATTCATGGCTCTGTCTTATGCATCAAAAAAGATAAGACAAATGAAAATACATTAGCAAGCAGTAGATGATAAAAATATGAATAAAAGCCAGACAGGCGTGGAAAGTATGGACAGGCCATATTGGACAAGCAAAAAATTAGTGTGTAGGTTATAAAGAGAAAAAAGAATGTTATATCCTTATTAAAAAAAACAACTGTATTATACTGATTTCAGTAAAAGGACAAAAAAAAAATTAAAATTATTAGATATTTCTTTGTATGTTCAGACATCAATTAATATTTTTGAAATTGATTTTTGTTCAGAAATATGTCGTGGGTCATTAAAAATAAATCTATGAATTGTCTCTGTGCAGCAAACATTATTACTTACCTACATAAAATGGTTTATGCATAAAAAAATCTATAAATTATCCAATGACCTTTAGTTT
Organism: Bulinus truncatus; assembly: GCA_021962125.1. Lineage (NCBI taxonomy): Eukaryota > Metazoa > Mollusca > Gastropoda > Planorbidae > Bulinus > Bulinus truncatus. Next base: position 1,586,372 of record JAGDYQ010000106.1, on the reverse strand, counting down.
TAAAGGTTTTACTCATTTCTTAAACTTTTTTAGAAGTTTTGTTATATGGCATGAATGATGTTTTAAGTCTCCAGTCAAGCTCTCTACACCCCTCTTTCACATATCCCATCAAATACTAATACTATAACACAAATATTGGCAGTCTTGTGTTAAAAAAAACCATTTACAATAACTCAGGCTTCTTACTAATAGATTTTATATAGTAAAAGTAGTCTGGTTCCATTATCATTCTGTTTATAATCACCATTAGTGACACTTATATGGATGAATATATTGGCCTTCAAGTGTTAGAAAAGATGTTATTTTTTTGGTCTGTTAGTTGAAATAAGTTTAATTACCACAATCAATTTGAGTCTTTATGTATTAGTGCTAATGACCTTTTCAAATATCGAGTAAAACGTGACAGCACCATTCCTGCTAAAGGTGGACAAAAGGACTATGAACCAGATGGCTCCTGGATGCAGACCAAAGCTTTAGAGGTTTTTATGCAAGAGAGATCAACTATTCTTTCTGAACCAAGAGTTGAAAAACTGTATGTATATTGGAAAAATTGTAACATGTTAACCATACAGTTTGAAAAGGCCGTAAATTTCAAAGTAGATTTAGTTAAAGAACTGCTATTATGTATGCATTAGGATAAGTATTAAAGCTGTCCTATATATATATTTATCAAAATAAAATTCACCCATCATGTTTAAAAGGAAAATTAAATTCATTTTGTTCTAGAAAAAGTTTGGTGCAAGGTGAATGGGACAATTCGAAATGTCTTGTAACTATTAGCAAACCTGTAAGTAAATGTATTTGATCTATTTCATAATTTTAACTCCCTGTAAAACCTACTAACTTTTTAGCTAAACACGACTTAATGTTTTGTCCTTTTACAGTTCATTCGAACACTCATTACTTGATAAAACTTGTTAATTCTTTGCACATGATAAATACCCATTTCAGTGACATTTAGCCCTTATTATTTTATTTCTGTAGAGGTTACTTTTCTTTTTGTCTTTAATCATAATTGTTTTGTTACATCCAAGGGAAAGTTCTGGGCACAAATGGGCTTTACAGATAACAGAAGAAACTGGCTTTTTCCCGAGGAAGCATTATTTCTAATGGAGGCAGTAAGTAAATACACTTTACTCAGTCATAGTCCAAGCATTTTTTTTTCAGATCACCTAGTAAGTTTTTAAACTATGTGTTTATATTTTTTTTTTTGAGAGCTAAAATTATAACATTATGCAGTTTTATAAATTATTTTTTTTTTAAAGAAAGCAATGTAAAATTTTGAAATAGATATTTATAACTCATACTAAAAAGTTCAACTAATAAAATTTATCATTAAGTCAACAACTAGAACATTAATGAAATAAAAGGAGCAATTGTAAAAAAAAATAAAAAAAGGCATATTAAGGGGTAAAAAGTAATGTGATGCTGTAATGATATATTTAGTTCTGTTAGTGTTTTTTATTTTAATTTTTTTATTTATAGAATGCTTTGGAAGTTTATGATGGCAATATTCCATTAAGCATTCAGGAAGCTTACACAAAGTTTTTGGGCTCTGATGTTAGTATTGAAGAGTACCAGGTCTTTTCATATCTTCGACGACTAGGTTTTGTTGTTCAACGGCATGATGAACAGTAAGTGAATGACAAGTACAAACTTATTACCTACATGTATATACTTTTATAAGCTTAATAGTTTATCTTTTAAATTTTGTGAATGTATATGTGTGTATGTGGAAGAACTACTTTTATTAATACATTTTTTTTATAGTCCATCAGTTACACCCTATGAAAGAAAAATCAATTTAGACAAATATCTAAAAAAGAGACATCGAGCTGAAATAAAATGCAAAACTCGACTAAAAGACAAGCAGTTGAAAACATCTGAAGCTGAAAGTAACTCAAGAGACAGATTGTCTTTAATAACCATTGTCGACCTCAACACATCTGAGACAAGTTTAGACAACACTACAAATGGCAAGTCAGCTTGCTCTAAAAGTAATGATGAGAAAAATTCTCCTTCTGCTTTATCGAACACTGATGATATAAATATTTTAAATAATAGAAATGGGCAATCGCCTCAACCACTGGAAAAAACCTGCACAAGTCATTCTCCAGTTCGTGAAAGCCATGTACCTGATGATAAAAATGACAGCAGTGCACAAGTTTTCTGTCCTGTTGAAGTGACAGGTACAACTGGAACGCTTCAGGCCAACAGGGGTGATAAACTTGAGACAGATTGTGACATGCTTTCTCACCACAGTGCTCCTCCTCAGCTATCTTTGAATAACACAACCACAGAGCCCTCTGGCGTAGAAAAGCGAAACATTTCTCAGGTTGATTCTGTAGAGGTTGACAGTTCATCTAAAAAAACACGCTGCAGTGCTACTGAGGTCTCAGATTCAAAGGATTTGAGTGAAAATAGCATAAAAGATTCATGTAGTCAGGATCTTTCAGCAGATAGCGCCAAAACTACATGCCGCAAATTTTACCATGACACATGGGCTGACTGTCACCTTAAACTCATTTCGCAGAACACAGAACAGAGATTAAAAAAATATTCAACTGATCTAATAGAACCGTGTAAGATAAATTGTTCTCAAATAGCTACAACTGAAGATGTAATTAAATTGGATGATAATTTGTCTAATTCCCTTGTAACTTTTCCTGACATTGCAAATGCAGAAATAGTAAAATTAGTCTGTCCAGCTCAAAAGTTCATTCCTCCCAATATAGAAATGAGTGCTGATGATGAATCTTTAATCTTTGATGTCAGTCAGTACAAAATCAAAGTAAGTTTATGAATATTTTATAATTAATAAATGCTGGGGTGGACATAATGTGACCACGTATGGCTCTTACAGTAAAGTGGTGTGACTTATAAAATGTGTACATGGATTGTGAACGATTGCAATATATAGATTGGGTGGCGCTTTGGTAGCGATCCAGATCTTCATGCTGCAGCATGACCAGCATGCTGTGGGTTACGAGTTCAATTTACACAATCTCTAGCATTTTCAAACTGGCAAAAATATTTTGTTGTATGCAGTGACTGGATTCTTTTATTTAAAGTCACTGTATTCAAACAATGGTGCAAAATATTATGATTAAAAGCCTAACCCTATACCTAGATCTACTGTTAAAGTAAATGTTTTAGGTAGCCATAATAGGCCATAAATTTGCTAACGGAATTACATTAGTGTTTCAAATTTTTCAACTGTTAGATTTTAACTCTTTCATATTTGTATGATTTTCTATTATAATGTGTACTTGTTTTTTTTTTTTGGCTTTTCTTATAGACGTATGTACACATTATTTTATTTCACTTAGAAATTTTAAGATAGATAGGTAGGGTTTAAACAGAAAGTAAGACAAAAAGGAAGATGCACATATAGATAAAAAGATAGATAAATATAGCAATACTTGAAAAATAAACTCAATAGATACATAAAATAGATGGATTCTCAAAGAGACAGGGTTTAAATTTATCATCTTTCGGTTTAGATGCTTTTAACTTAAAATTATTTTGGGTTCTTTTGGTTTCATCTGTGCTCACTTTACTTTCCAGAGCATCGCTGGACACACTTTATAGTTTAAAATATAGTTTAAGCATTCAGTTTTAATAGAGTTGCAAGAATTCTTATAAAAAAAAATAACCCTTTTCAGTTTCCCAAAGTAATTTTATGAATTATTCGTATAAAAAAAAACTTTTAAAAAAATCAAGTAAAAGTATCGCTTATATTTAATTGAAGTAAGTTAGAATTAGGACATTTTATGATGGTATTTTTATTCAGTGACATTGGTATCAAGGTTTAAACAACTTTTAATACTGAAATTTACTGAGAATAATTTGATCTTCAATTTGTATACTTAATCTTACATGATATTTGTTTTTTTTTTCTTTCTTTTCTTGACTCAGAATCAAAAGAAATCAAAAAAGAGACAGAAAGAAGAAGAAAAAGACAGATGTGTGAAATCATTGCAGTTTTCTTTTCCTAAATGGATACCAGGCCACTCTGAAAGCTCTCAAGGAAGCTCAAAAACGACCTTTACAAACTGGAGCACTTATAAGAAGAAATTGGCAGAAGTGGCCCAGGACCTCAAGTCCAATGGGCCAGTTGCTCATTACTGGGAAGGGGATGTCACTCCACTAGTTCATCCAAGGGATGCAACATCTTATGGTGAGGTGGAGTTTTTTTTTTTAAAATATGGTTGATGAAGGGGGGAAAAACATGTGAATAATGCTTATGATGTTTAACTTGTAATTCTTTTATTCATATTTTCCTTTCAGAGGCCATCCTCAATCGTCTCAGTATTATTCCGACAGCTGAAAATGAAACCCTTACCCCAGAGTGAGTTTCTATGTAATATTTTAAAATATGTTAAATATGACTTTATAATTTTAATTTGTTCATTCTATTGATGGCATTAGAAGTTTATTGAAATTGACTTGTCCGTCTTTTTTGTTCATTTTTTTCTAATAGATATTAAATTAATTACTTTTCTTAATATGTTTTTGTCTAAAGTTCTGACTGTATGATAAGCATTAAAATATCCTATGATGTCCACCTGCCAGATAGCAGATTTAAAAAAAGTATGCCAGGCGTTCCTCATCATAGAGTCTGCGTCACAAAGTAATTTCATTACCAACTTTTTTTTGTTATTAACCTATCAACTGTATTTTATTTACTATCTCAATCTGTATATTTATAAATATATATATATGTGGATATCATTTGATAAATATGTCATTTACAAACACTGCGAATGCACCAGAAATTTAAATATAGATAACTTTTACAATCATACATTTTTTTAAATGTAAAAAAAATATCTGGTATTTAACAGTATTACTATTATAAATGTGAAAAATAAATTTCTGGTATTTAACAGTATTACTATTATAAATGTAAAAAACAAGCAATTAAGCCGTTCATCTGGGCCGGGTGATGTTAAGCGCATTTTCGTGTTATGTATCAAGTGCACGTTTGTTGAGCTTTCAGTAAATATTTGTAAATTTTGATGTTTTATCAATTCAATTGTGTAAATGCATATATCTGTAAAAAAAATATTATAAAGATGTTTCTTTATATTTGAAAAAAAAATTATTGTCTCTTAAATCTAACTACAAGTGGTTTGTGGGTACTGAAATAGGACTCATAATTGAAAACATTCCAAATTATAGTCATTTAAATAGTCAGAAAACTCAAGTCAATTATTGCACACCTCTGAAACTATAAAATAAACTCAGAACTATGACCTTACTATTTCACTTGATGGATTTCTTAATAAATCATGGTGAAACTACGTGCTGCAGTATTTAGCACCAAATGAATGGGTTATTGAGCGTGCAAGAGTGTATATATAATATAGTAACCCCTTAGGAGCCCTGTAAATTGACCCTCAGAGGGTCTATCAAAAAATAAAATGTTGAATTATACATAGCTTAGACCAAGGTCTACAAAATGATATATACATCATGGGTCTAGGACTTATAGTTGCTAACAAATTCCCCCCCACTTTATTAATATAACTATATAGTAAAAAAGGTACTTTATAAGCCCCTTTTCTGACCCTCAGAGGTCAGATTACCCAAAATGAACTATTGCTGCCCACATGGCAGGCCAAGACTACAAAATGATATATGTATCATAGATTCTAGGATTTATAGTTGTTGAAATCTACGGTGGTGACAGACAGACAAAGCGGGGACAATAGAGTATTTTTTTTAGAAAAATATACAAAATATCTAATATTTAACAGTAGTAATATTATAAATGTAAAAAAATATCTAAAATATTTAACAGTATTAATATTATAAATGTAAAAAAAAATATCTAGTATTTAACAGTATTACTATTATAAATGTAAAAAAATATCTAGTATTTAACAGTATTACTATTATAAATATAAAAAAAAATAATAGTATTTAACAGTATAACTATTATAAATATAAAAAAAATATCTGAAATATTTAACAGTATTACTATTATAAATGTGAAAAAAAATATCTGAGTATTTAACAGTATTACTATTATAAATGTAAAAAAAAATATCTAGTATTTAACAGTATTACTATTATAAATGTAAAAAAAAAATATCTAGTATTTAAACAGTATTACTATTATAAAAAAATGTAAAAAAAAAATACAAATGTACTAGTATTACTATTATAATGTAAAAAAAGCCTCTGATGATATTTAACACAGTATTACTATTATAAATGTAAAAAAAATATCTAGTATTTAACAGTATTACTATTATTAATGTAAATTAAATAAAAATCTCCCATTTTTGCAACATAAAGGCTAAATTTATTGCTAATAAATTTTTTTTAAACAGAAGTTCAACAGAGCCTCCAGGACTTCGATCCTTTCAGGAGCTTTAGTCTTTTTTGACCCAAAGATGATGTCCCCCATTCACTGGGCCATGGTGGATTCTGGTGAGAATTTCTTTTTACGTTTTCAACAACACTCTTCCCTTAGGAGGTCTGGAAATAAATTTTGCAAAACAGGCTCATTTGATTTTTAATGTGAGCCATTTTTTTTTTGACTATAATAATTGTTGTCTCATTTGTATTATGTTCAGTAAAACCCAGCTTGTCAACCATTGTAATAATTTTTTTTTTGTCTTTGTAGAATGTTCTGAGTGAAATATCCAAATCTATATTTATTATTTCTTTTCAGATTTTTTGTTTTAGTTAAAGTTACTTTAAGTGGTTGATCAACCAAAAAAATATTTTTTAGCTAACATAGTTGTTCAGAATATTTAAGGTTGTTATAGAAGGTTGTGTGATTGATGTCCATGTCATCATTCTTAATTCACATAGTTAGAAGAATTTTATTATCAATAACAGATGAAGTTTATAAAATACACACACAATTGTATAGTTGTAGTGGCATAGCACACAAATCCATATCGCTATCATTACAGTAGAGTGAGGAAAAATTGAATTGATAAACCATTATAGGTTATCTTATGTACGAAATAAAATTGTTTTTCTAAGATTTGTATACAACCAGTATATTTACATACTTTTGAACTTTGGAAGATTTATGGGGACAATAAAGAATATTGGCACCTGTCCTAATTGGGGGGGGACAACAAGAAGAGATAGAGGTTTAGAAAAGACGTAAAGTAATTGGAGTGATAATGGAGGAAATGAATGAGGATCTGGAAAAATGAAAATGAATAGTACCGGCAGGCCAGAGCCCTACATGGGCTGTAGGGGGATTGTTCGGCAGGGCAGAGCGGGTCCCACTAGCCTCATTATGTCCGTCCAGGTTAAATACTTGACAAGCTGTGCTACATCATGGTTTCCGCTTAAATGAGTTTTGGTCATAGCTTTCTGGCTTTTACACTTTGTAGGAGTTCATTTTGAAATTTCTTTCTACCAACTTAAGGTTACATGTCTCTGGGCCTTCTTCATGCACATTGGCTGCTCTGTAAATCGCCCCATTTCACGCTAATTAACCATTTATTTAACAATATTTATATTTCACTCTTTTGAGTGGTGGCTGTAGGTGGACAAATGAGGCTCCACCGTTGAGTTGAGTGCGGTCCTAAGTGAACATTGTTATTATTTTAATACGTTCTTCATTCTATCATCACTTATGGCCACCACCATTAACCAGGCAGACATCCCTCCACCTTTTCCTAATTACGCCTCTGCTGCCCACAGTTTATTATTTTCATTTATTTGCTCATCCAAATCAAAGCTTTATAGAATGTGTCACTTTTGCATGCTGGCAACCAAATATTTTCATACCCAGTTCGCTTCAAGCACTGATTTAAAGCAGACATAGCCAAACTTAATGACAAAATAAGAGTGATAACAGGCAATTAATGATTCCCCCGGTTTGAAGCATTTCGGGTGACACCCACGTCAGGGTGATTCTTGAAATACTTTCTAATATGACAGTGAAAAAATAAGATTAAAAGAACTTACAATCTACGCACACAATACAGGTAACCGTATCTTATCTATCACACAACTCAAAATTAGATTGATATATCTTCTGGCACATCATTTGAAGCTGATCCTCTAGGAAATTACAGGGTGCAAAGTGTTTCTGAATTATGTGCTCTACAGCACAGCTGAGATATCACACACCTTGGAAGCAGATGTTGATCAACTCTCATTTTTCTATAGAGTTGAGATTTTGAAAGAGATAGGAAGGCTGAGAAGACATTTTACCCAGCCTTAAATTTTGATATACACTACCCGTCAAAGATTGATCAGTATTTGATTCTTTGAAATTAATTACTAAATAGGACTTCAAAGAATCTCTTCAACACTTTCACCACATACAAATTATACCTGTATGTATGTCAGTGATAGACGAAAGTTACAAATTGTAATTAAAATGACAATAACACTAAGTTAAAGTATCTTACAAAAGTTAAACACAAAAGTTTAACTTTTTAAAAAATTCGTTTAATCATCAGTTTAACTACATTTTTTTTTGTTATAATTAAAAAAGTTTAACTAAAAATATTTAATAACTAAATATATATTTCCTTCCATATAAAAATATTTTAATCGACAAATTAAACAATTAAATTTATTTCATGTACAACCGATTTATATGGAGCAGCCATAACAGATGTTTCCTTGGTATGACATTTATTATATTAATCTTTTATGACAGGCACGCTTATTATACAGACGTTTTGAAAGCCAAGCATACAGGAACAAGAATTGCCCAATAGGTGCTTAAGGGCATATTGGATGAATTTGGTATTCCTTTGAAAGTTGCAACCGAATTATTGATAAAGTTAAACTGTCTCATTAAAGCATTTAAACAATCTGACTAGAATATGTTTGGATTATGAAATCTCTGAAAGCTGTTGCTGAGGAAAATAATGATGATGTATTGGATGTATCTACGCCCATTTAGACTGCAGATATAATGATAAAAAAATGATGGAAGATGAAGATGAGTTACCTAAATCTGTTTTAAATAAATTGCTACAACACAAGAGATGTGCCCAACCACTCTGAACACTTGTGGTAGCAGTTGATATGCTTTTATAACTCGAGAAAAGATAAATATAAAAGAATATATGATGCCTTAATGAGTAAAGTGCAAGCTATTTCTAATGTTGTGTATTGCACCACCTGATATGCTGATATTCCAAAGAGGAAGCTGGTCTAACATTTCTGAATCCAACAATCCTGTACACTTTGAGTTCCGAGCTACCCTCATCGATGCAACGTATTGTTGATATTGGAATTGAAAAAGTTCGTCAGTGTCAACACAAAATGTCTTAAGAACCAATTTCAGAAAAAATGATCTTTTTGAAGCATATGTGCGAGTTATGAAACCAGTGGCAATGGCAATGGATATACTGCAAAAACACAATTTTATTGGTATCAAGTTTATTCCAACTATAAAGGGTGTTATATACAAGTTGAGAAATACGTGAAGGAAAAATTAATGGTGCCATTAATTAATGTACTTTTAAATGGTTTAGAAACTTCGTTCAAGAAGTTTTTAAATCTGATAGATTATAATTTGGCAACACGCTCCTACCAAAGTTTAAATTAAACTATCTAGACTCAAATGAGAGATTATTAAAGAAAGAACTACTTATACAGACTGTACAGCACACATGACAACTTCCGAACTACAGCCAATGGAAACTCATGGTGGAACACATGCACTTTTGTCAATAAGATGTACAAGATGATTTATACAGTTATATGTAAGAAGATCTGCAGATAACAAATACAGTTGACATTGTCGGTGAAGTTGAACTTTATTTAAGAAAACCTTCCACAAAAAGTTCTTCATTGCTTTCCATGTCCACGATTGGCTGCTGCATAAATACAATGCAACACTTCTCCAGTAGTGCAGCCGTTGAACGACTTTTTAGTGTTGCAGGCCAAAGCCAACATATAGAAGGTGTAAAATGTCCGATGTTCTTTTGATGAATCAGTTTTTCTTAGATATAAACAAAAAAACTAGTTTGAAAGTTGTTATTGTTATAATCCTTTTGAAAATGTTAACATTATAAAGAAAATGATTAATGTGAATAATATTGATATTTTTATTAATTAATCTATTTATTGTTTATTAAACCTTTAAAATTTTTCATTCAAAAATATATTTGTTAAAATTCACTTAAATTAAAAAGTTAGTTTAAAAAAAGTTAAACTTAAAAATAAAAGTTTTAGTTAAAAGTTACTCTTTTGATAAAAAGTTAGTTAACTCATAGTTTTAATACTTTTTAAAAAAGGTAGTTGCAAAATAGTTTAACTATTAATTTT